>QEPC01002403.1:3911857-4036523 GCA_003113815.1 Sphenodon punctatus | reverse complement strand
CCCCCCCCCCCGCCCCCCAATGCCTGGAACTTCCCATCCCTGGACACATTTGCTCTGCTCCCTCACTCCCAACCTTCAAATCCCTCCTGAAACCTCCCCCTTCCATCATGCTTACCCTAGCTCATCATGAGGAGTAAATTACCGTTTCTTCCCTGTAACTAAGCATGTACATCTTCAACTTCATGAATGTATCCTTGTCTCTCCCTATGTTCTCCTCTCCCTTGTCTTTCTTAGATTGTAAGTCCTTTAGGGTAGGAACCGTCTATAGCCATTGATTGTACAGCACCAGGTACATTGCATGCACTATATTAATAAAAATAATAATAATAATGAGTTCCATTGTCTGTCTGTCAATAGAAGGGAGGAATTTCACTGTCCCTAGATACCTCTGATCTGCCAGTTCATTCTCTGCAGACTCTAAAGAAAGCCATACAGCCTTCCCAGGTCGAAAACAGGACTAAAGCAGCCAAGTAATAAGATTGCTGGGTGTCAGATCACCATGATAAGAGTAAATCTTTCAGATACTTAGCAGTGGCACAATTAAGCAAAAGCAGGGGTATGCAGATAAACCAGTGAACAGTGGGATTCTATCTCAGCCACACACGATGCTGCAGGTGGCTCAAGAAAAGAGATGTCTGGTCTAATTGTGGAGCAGTAGAGCATTGCATACAGAACCAGTTTAACACATCCAAGGACAATATGCTCTCTTTGATCAAATAGCTACATGAATCGGCATTCACTTCCCAGCACCTCAAGACATGAAATATACTCACTTCCCCATTATTAGTCACATGAAGAAAGTACTCATGCAACCTCCACTTACCCCAAGAATGGAGAAACTAGCTGTACAAGCTCCGCTCTGGAGATTACCTCCTGATTAAAAATAACCAGACAGCGAAGGAAGTTTTCATATGCTTCTGTGCTACGCAGAGCCTTGCGGACCTTACAAATACAATGGAGGAAAGGAGTTAATAGAGTTAAAAGCAAATGGAGTACCTCACTGCCTTCCTGGAAGCCCAGATTAATAGTGTCCGCTTCAATTACTATTCTGAAAAGCTAAAACAGTAGTCCCCCCAATTTTTTGTGTGAGACCACATTTTGAGACTTGTGTTCAATTCCATGACCCCAGACAAGCAAACAGAAGACAAGCAAAGTATATCAAATACCTCTGTGATTATGACTATCTGCAAATGTTGCAACATTCAGACTGGGGACTTTTGTATAAGTACATTTTCCCTGTCCATCCACCACTGTAGAGAGGAATCCAAAAAACGTAAATTGAGCTAGGTTTCTGGCTCACTTGCCCAGTCCCTGAGGTACACCCTCAAGGAGGTGAGCAATCAAGATGTTCATCTGTAAGGAAGAACTTGCAATTGCAATATGGGGCTACCCAGAAGAGCCATAAAATCAGAGCTGAACATGGAACACTGCCAGCAGAGACTAGAGTAACTTCTACTTATGACAGAAGCAATCACACAGACAGCCTGCACCCACTGGGGCAAACTGCAAGCAGGAAGACAACAGAACATATCTACTGTAGCTTAATTAAGAGCACTTCATACCATAGCAGCCATAGCTGTCTTTTCAAACTTGCGCAATCATCATGGAACAGACTCGAGTGTGTAACTTCCCTCATAGCAAGATAGGGCTAAATCAAATTCCTTCTAAAATCACTGCCTTCCTTAGATGTACAATTCACATCTAAAACATCTAATATGGAAAACTAATGTAATAGTGCAATGTCCAATAACATTCTACAGCCCAATTTCTATACTTTCCCATAGACTTCAATATAGTTTCCCATAGATTCCCACTTAACCTCCCACTTGTGGGAGGTAGTCACATGGCCAGTAATGTACATAGAGGCCTGGAAGTGACCTGAAATATGGACAGATTCCCTTTCCTGCAGATCAATGGATCAAAAGGTAGCTCAACAGCAAGAGGTCTTGCTTCCAATGGGAAACGGAGCCATATGCTCCACGAGAAGGGACGTACATGGTGAAGTTTATAGATAAACATACAATAGATTTTTCTTCTTCCAAGATTATTTAACAGCATTTGGGAAGGTAAAGCCAGCAGAAGTTCTCATTCTCAGAAGAATGCTACAAACTGATTTGTACTTGAATAGGGTAAAAAAACTGACTAGTTACAAGCATAAATCAGACACTGAAAGCTAGCCATTTAGAATTTCACCTCACCTTTTCAAAGAAGAGAGACTCTGTCCCCACACCATGTTTGCTGGCTTCTGCCAAGGATTGGTCCTTTCCAAGCACCTTTGGTTTCTTCTGTAGAAAACAAGGTTAAAAACAAACACACGTGAGGAATTCAAACTCAGGTGTCAGGGATTACATTTTGTCTGTCCTGTTACACCATGTGTTTAAGACCAGGCTTGTCCCAGAACACACAGCTACAAAGTTGCAATATTTATCATGGAAAGAAGAGCAGAGGAGTCCAATGTACATTTATTTATTTATTTACATTTCTCCCACCCTTCTCCAGAAAACACTTGGGGGACAACCTAAAACTTTCTTCCTTGCTTATTTGCTCACCTGCCTTGAGAAAAAGGTACTAAAAAACTTTTAGACAGCTTTCTGATTTGTAGAGATTACTCAGGCTTCTTTACATTTTTCCGATTCAAATACTACTAACTGAAGAGGACAATATTCTCAATAAAGAAACCTGCACATAATTTGGAACAGCAGTTTACACCAGAGAAGAAGCAGCACGTTTCCTAGTAACTGTTGTCATTGTCACACAAGAATGTATTACAGATTTTATGCTACATGCTTCAGTTTACATATTAATAGGTCCTGCATTTAAACTGCAGACTTGAAAAGCATCTTATTTCAAGGGGGGGGAAGGAGCCATTAGCTTGCATCAAGCACCAAGAAATACAGCCTCAACTGACAATATCTGGTGCCTAATCCAAGTCTTTACGTCAGTTGGATGTGGCACAGAGGCGGCATGGCGCTTCTGTTGCTGCTGGAGGAGATCTGGAGTGGGGAGTCTGCACATGCACATACCCCATTAATAAGTATGTGCAGAACATCACTTGAAGAGACCTTTGGTGTTTCGGCCTAGTAATTTGTCAAATGTGTTTTACTCTCTCCCTCAATATTTAGGCACTTCCATTGCTTCCTGGGATTAAAGTTAACAATGGGTAAAGGGTGCACAAACTCACCTTCACTGGAGGAGCTGCTCCAGTGCCCGAGTGTCTGCGGATCTGACAGCCGTTTTGGTTGGGTCTTTGCTGCTTGTTGTTCAGCTGTGGTTTCTTAACTGTGCCACCTTGATCATTTCTCACTGACTCCACTTTCTCTGCAGTTGTCTTGCTTAACAGCTTATTTAAGAGAACCAAACACAAAACCATTATTGAATTATCCCAGTTGCTTCTACTGGGCAAAAATAGGCCAATCCTTTACACCAGCTAAGGATATACTCTCCCACCCTTCTCGAGTCAAGACATCCAAAGACATACCCTTTGTTATTTCTAACCATTAATGGACTTACCACAGAGCTGTTAGCATCCGGCAGGAACTGCCCAAACTCTGACAGTAGATCCTCCTGGTTCTTAAAGAGGCATGCCACCTGTGCGTACACCTCCTGCTCTGTCAAAGCTGGTGTGTAGTTGCCTCCTGCCTCCTTGGCATTCCGCTGCTCTTTCTGTCACAGGAGAGAGCATCAGAGCAAAGGAACCAAGAGCCATTACAACTGCTCCTGCTAGCATCTATTTTCTCCCTCATTGCGGAGCAATAATTGGGGCAGCTGAAAATACCCTCTCTAGAAAAAGCTCAGGGAACTTTGCTTATTGCTCCTTTTATCACTAACTGAGAAATCAACAATAGAAAGAAGAATTGGGGCTGGTGTCTGGAAGCGTCTTTTAAAAGTAGAAGTTATCCCCAATGTTCAGTTCTCAAGTAGCAACCAACATTATCTAGAGATTTTGGTCACTCTTCTGTGCTAAAAAACAAAGCACTACAGTATCCCTCTATATGTCCCATGTTCATGAACACCCTATTTTAAAAATAAAAACTGGAGATACTTGCATCTTCAGAAGCATGCTGTTTTGGCAATGTTAACTCGCGCAAGTTAAACTGGATAAGCCTACTGGCTAGTTACCCATTCTCTAAACAGAAGTGGGGGAAGCTCAACAAAATACAAACGAATTTGGTGAAGACTTGAAGCTGCTTGTTTTCAAGACAAAAATACTTTGGTCCTATAGCCTCCCAAAATGCATCACAACTGCATGGAGAGTACTTTATTTAAAGATAATAGAAAGGTACCATTTGTGGTTTGCTTACTATCATACACCAGTCGAGATCTTTCTTTGCATGTTTTCTTACACCTACACTGAATTAAGATTAAGCCCTTGAAACATGTGCACAATTTTTATTCCTGTAAATTGTTACTTTCAATCCCCAAAATGCTAATCTCCTGTGCATTCTCGACAACGCCCAAATTTTCTGCCAATGTGGAAAATGCAGTGATTATGGGTCCCTGAGCATAATACAGGTACACATCAGTTTTCCATGGAGAGGCAGGATATGTGCATATGCCAAGGTGCACCCATACCAGGTAAAGAATCCTTTGGCTGTCCACTAACCTGATAGGTGTGGAGGATCTCCAGAAAGGACTTATAGATATCTGGCTGCCCTTGGAACCGATTCTTGATCTTGTTGACATAGTTGATGGCATGATTAAACTCAACTGGCTGATTGTTCTGCAAGGACGGTGTGGTTCCAAGAGAGATTGTCACAGGTGTATGAGGCTGCACAGGTGGAGAGCGATGCGATGCATATGGTGGGATAGGGGGAGTTTGCTGGCTGGCTGGAGTATGTGCCTGCAACTGTGATGGCTAAGAAAGAGGAAATGGACCCTTACTCAGGTTTGTCTTAAATAGTTGGTCAGACAAAGCATACTCAAACTCATAAAAAGTTTCATGCTGTCCAGCTAGCTTAGCATCCTGTCTCCGACAGTGACCAGCTCCAGTAGCTCAAGAGAAGTACATGTACAGGTCATGGAGATGACACTCATCTCCTGCTGACCGCTCAGCAGTCAGGGGTTTACACCCCAACTAGTAGGCAGTTATGGTTCTATCTCTAAGAATTTATCCAATTTCTGTTTGAAGCTAGTTATGCTGCTGGCTTTCACAGTCTCCTCTGGCAATGAGTTCCACAACTGTATTGTCTGCTGTGTGAAAAAATACTTCCTTTTGTCCATTTTAAATCTTCTGCCATTAACTTCAGAGAGTGTCCCATTGTTCTCGGAAAGGGCAAACAACAGTTTCCTATTTACTTTCTCCATGTCACTTGTAATTTTATAAACTTCTATCATATCCCCACTTAGTCACCTGTTCTCCAAGCTAAACAGCTCTAACCTGCTGAGCCTCTCCCTCAAATGGAATTCAATCCATCCCTTATATTGTCCTTGTTGTCCTTCTCTGAACCTTTTCCAGTTCTATTATATCTGTCTTGAGATGGGGCAACCAGAACTGTACACAGTATTCGAAAGTGGGGTCGTACCAAAGATTTATAAAGTGGCATTATGATACTTTCCCTTTTATTCTCTATTCCTTTTGCAATAATGCCTAGCATTCTGTTTGCCTTTTTGACTGCTGCCACACACCAAGTTGATATCTTCAAGGCGCTCTATCTAGATCAAATCCTGGAAAGAAAACTTGAGTCTAACAGTCCAATCACACACAATAATATTATGAAGGAAAGACTAGGGTATGTATGCATAATCATTGGTAATGAGGCACTATTCAGAAGGAACTTCTATGGGCGCTTTCTGGCATGATCAAAAGTGCACTTACAAGTTCAGGTGAAGGGACGTGCATGCAAATTAGGTGTAGCTTTGATAATATCTGAATGCTGCGCTGTGCACAATTGAAGCTTTCCAGCACACTAACAAGGGCGCTTGAGTGACTTAGATTTTACAGCTCGGGCAAGTGCACTTATCAGTGTGCCAAAAAGCTTCAATCATGTGCAGCATGGCTTTCAGACGTTATCAAAGTGGCACCTAATTTGCATGCATGTCCCACCACCCAAACTCCTAAGTACACTTTTGATCATATCAGAAAGCACCCCAACATAGAAGTTTTCCACAATTCCCCCATACACGCCCATTTAAAATCAGTGGAGAGACTATTTCCAATTGACCATTCAAATTTTATTTTATTGATTTATATTTATTAGCCGCCCCCTCATGCCCATGGCATCTCGGGGCAGCATACAACATAAAAGCAGTAAATAAAATAATAAAACACAACAGATAAACACATTTTAAAACCCATCTAAAAAAACCCACTACCCACCCACACCACCACCCCAAACCTTTTATCCCATCCCCCCTCCCCTCCTCTGAAGGCCTGGGAGAACAGCCAGGTTTTACAAGCCCGGCGGAAGGCCAACAAACTCAGGCCAAATAGCCTCTGTCAGTACATTCTAACCCCAGGGTTTGATGGAAAACTCTTCTCGTGCTGCTGGTTGTACTGCACAGTCAGGACTCTGTGGCAAAAAAATAAATAACTCTGCAGGGACTTCACAAAAATGAGACCAAGTGAACGTTCACTTGCTGAGCATTAGACAACGTGTATCTTCCATCTGTACACAGGAAGATACCCTAAATTTCTTTTGATTTCCAAAACCAGATTTAAATATTATTGGATACACAGAATATTTACCTAACACAGAGGAAAAATCAATATGTAATATGAAATAAGTTATCTAATAAGCAGATGCAAAGTATGTTTGGTTAAAAAGCAATAACTACACCTCTCAAGTGAGGCAAAGACCTTATATATAAACTATTTTGAGACAATTTTGACTCTTCGTACTCTAAACCCACACAAAGGAGCCAAACTCTCTACTTTTAACAGCTATGTTTTTCATTTCGAAGGTGTACCGTCTTTCTTGGAAGTGTACAACAGACTAAGAGGAGGTCTCCTTTTCCAATATTCATCTGTTCTAATATTTTATTAGATACCAATCTTTTTTCTAAACTTAGGATGTGGAAGCTTAATACAAGAGAGTCTGGTGGTGACTTGGACCAGGTTGTTTTCAATAGGATTATACATTAGTCCGACAGTCCCTCAAAATAAAACCACTCCACGGTGAGCACTGTACTAAAATGAAGACAATGGAAAGATGCTATTTGCATTTTGCGATTCCCTTACTGCCACACACCAGTAGAGATCTTTGTTTTACAACTTTCCTTTTAGACACATTGAGTTTTGGGAAGTCTTACGATTAAGTCCTTGAAATATGTGAAGTTTTTATTGCTGGAGGAGGTTTCTTGAATATTTTACATTTAAAATATAACACAAATGATGTTTCAGCTGAAATAAGCATTAGAACTTGAACTCAGTTTTGATTTGCTTTTACCTTTTTATAATTATTCTTATATCCTGAAGTCTACTTTCTTAAGAAAACACTTGGAAACCTTGGTGTCTGGGCAGCATTTGGATTATTTTTTTGGATTATTAAGGGTTAACTAACCCTTATTTTAGTTGATTCTGGTTTGTCAACGTATACAAAACCCTATGTGAATGGTTTCATGGACTAAAAAATGATTTTTCAATGTCTGAAAATTACTCTTCTGTTACCAGCTGCAACCAAAGGGTTGTCTGCCTCTTTGGCTGCTAGTCATAAGACACCCAAGCCTGACTCTATTGCAACACCTAGGGACAAACCCACGCAGGCTTCTCAACAGCTGGCCACTATTTCCCTGGTATCGCAGGCTCTTCAGCGGCCGCTTGTCGCCCGGGAAGCCCGGCCGGGGATTTTTGCCTTTGGTGATGCAGTAGAGGGCAGGGAAGGCAGTCAGGCTTCTGCCCAATCCCCGCGATTGGTGGCGCAGGCCCCAGACCAGCTGGATGTGCTCCCCCCGGAACCTCAGAAGGTTTTCTGTTGGGGGGAGGAGCAGCATCAAGTCTTTGCAAATAACAATTTTGGTAGGGGAAAGGGTCGTTCCTCCCCCCAACCCCCAATTGGTGGCCAGATGCAGCACTTGGTAGGTGACCTTCAGCAAGATCCTCCATGTGACCTCTCAAAGGCAAGAATCGACCCCGGCCTTAAAGGCGGGGGGGGGGGGGCGGCGGCAGACAGGATACAATGTCATCTCAGTGACCATCCCACCCACCCTCCTCCAAGTCCCTTACAATATGTTCATGGAATGTTGCAGGTTGGGCTAGGCATTGTAATGACCCTGATTTTTTTCCCTATATAGAAGGGTTTGCGGTTATTCTAATCCAGGAATCCTGGTCCAAGGACCCCTTGGAACTGGAGGGCTATGTTGCCCATTCCCTCCTAGCAGCCCACTGGATGATCAAGGGCAGGCCATGTGGGGGTCTTGGTGTTTTCCTATCCCACAATATACCCTTCCAGGTTATTGAGAACATAATGCTCCCCCAGTTGCTTCTGGGCTTTGTTGCCAGGTTTGCCTCTGTAACACTTATAATCTTGACGCTTTATATTCCACCTTGCAATGGCGGCTTCTTCCGGACTTCCATGTGGGACCGGTTGGATCAACTATTGGAGGAGTTGTCCTCCAAATACCCTAATGGTCTGATTATTTTAGCAGGCGACTTTAATGCCTGCATGGAAGTAGATGACCAGGCTATGGCCCCTTATTGTGATGGGCGGGCACATGTTCCAATCAATTTTTGGGGCCCTAGGAGACCCCCTCCAATCTGGCTTCCGCCCCCTTCATTCTACTGAAACTGCTCTCGCTAAGATCACCAATGATCTTCTGGTGGCTAAATCTAAACGTCTCTATTCCATTCTTGTCCTCCTTGATCTCTCTGCTGCCTTCGATACTGTTGACCACTCACTCTTGCTGGATTCCCTTCACTCCCTTGGCTTTTGTGGCTCTGTCCATAACTGGTTCTCCTCCTACCTCTCTGACCGCTCCTTTAATGTGTCTCTCTCCAACTCCGCCTCCTCCTCCTTCCCCCTCTCAGTTGGTGTTCCTCAAGGCTCTGTTCTTGGCCCTCTCCTCTTCTCGATCTATACCTCATCCTTAGGCAAACTCATTGCCTCCCATGGCTTCCAATACCACCTCTATGCTGATGACACTCAACTCTATCTCTCTACTCCCTCTCTCTCTCCCTCTGTTCAAGCTCGTCTCATCAACTGTCTCTCTGACATCTCTACCTGGATGTCTCAACGTCAACTCAAACTCAACATGGCTAAAACTGAACTCCTTATCTTCCCCCCTCATCCTTCCTCTCCTTCCTCACTGTCAATAACTATTGATGGAGTCACCATCCTGCCTGTCCCCCAAGCCCGTAGCCTAGGCTTCATCTTTGACTCAGCCCTTTCTTTTAAACCCTACATTGACTCTGTTGCTAAATCCTGTCGCTTCTCCCTCCATAACATTGCTAAGATTCGCCCTTTTCTCTCTGTCTCGTCTGCCAAAACTCTTGTTCATGCTCTGGTCATCTCTCGCCTCGATTACTGTAACCTCCTTCTCACTGGCCTTCCCCGGTCTCACCTTTCTCCCCTCATCTCTGTCCAAAACTCTGCTGCCAGGGTCATCTACCTCGCCAGTCGCTTCGACCATGTGCAGCCCCTCCTCTCTTCGCTTCACTGGCTTCCCCTTCCTGAACGAATCCTGCACAAGCTCCTAGTCTTCACCTATAAAGCTCTTCACAACCTTGCTCCCCCCTACCTCTCTGCACTTATCGCCCTCCATACTCCAGCCCGTGCACTTCGCTCCTCCTCTGTCCCTTCTCTCACCCTTCCACGCCTTCCCTGCTCCCCTAAGCGCCTTCGTCCCTTCTCACTTGCTGCCCCCCATGCCTGGAACTCCCTCCCTGTCCACATCCGCCTTGCCCCCTCCCTTCATACCTTCAAATCTCTCCTTAAAACTCACCTCTTTCGCTCTGCTCTGTCTGACTCTTTATCCTGCTGAGCCACTATTCCTATACCTACGATCGGTTTACCCTTATCCTTGCAACATGGACCTGCCTGCTGTCATTCTCATCGTAACCAAGCCAAGTACGTGCACTTGAGACCTCGCATCTTCATGAATGTTAGACCCCTTGTCTCTCCCTCTGTTCCCCTTCCTAAGTCTCTCCCCCAGCTCCTGTCTCTCAGATTGTAAGCCCTAGGGGCAGGGACCGTGTCTATTTTATTACTTTGTAAAGTGCCAGGTACACTGCTGGCGCTATATAAATGTTTGTTAATAATAATAATAATAATAAAGATCAAGGCATCAATTCCTCAGGGATCAGATTAGCCCAGCTATTAGTGGCCCCAGAGCTTTATGCCTTAAATGGCTTGGGCTTTAATGATCCAGAGGGGGAGTTCCCCTTCATCAGACACCAGGGCCCCAGTGTGGTCGACTTTGTCTTAGTCTCGGCTGGTGTCCTCCCTCATATTATAGACTTTGTCTTGGGCCCCCCTTTGGTTGGGGACCACCTTCCTCTTGAATTTTCCTTCTCTATTTCGACTGTAGCCCCGAACATCTCACAGATTCCAGAGATCATGACAGACCCCAATATGGAGGTCTCCGATATTGCATGGGCTCCACGGTGGGACGAGGGGCTCTCGCATGCTTTCAGGGACTTTGCTTCTCAGCCATCTGTTTCCTCCCTTCACAAGAGGCTGCTAACTTCTAATAGCCTTGTCAAGATCCTAGAACTCTACGAGCATTTATCTTTGGACCTTAGGGCCCACATTCGGGGGTTGAGACGGGCCCCTGGTCCTAGTCTTAAAAATAAACCAGCCCTGGTTTGATAAAGAATGTAGGCTGGCTAGGATTGAACTTAAAACCAGGTATTTTGACTATAGAAAGAGCAGGGCGACTTCACTACCCCCCTCCCGCCCCCCCAATATATAGCTCTCAGGACAAAATACAGGATCTTGATCAATAGCAAAAAGAGGGACTTTTGGGGTGATCAATGAAAGCCCTCTTGCAGGCTGCCTCCATAGGGGATCCCAAGAGGTTTTGGCAGCTGGTCAATGTCACCACCGGGGGAAAGTCGAAAACGACTGCCGCGTTGCTCTCTCCGTCCGTATGGATGGCTCATTTTGAGAAGCTTTACAATCTCCCGGGAGGAGCCAAGGACCAGCAATGGGACAGTCTGTCCCTGGGGCTGAAAGAGGCCCTGGCGTGGCCTCCGGTCCAGGAATAGGAAATCGAGGCAGTGGTGGAATCCTTTCAGAACGATCGGGCCCCAGGGTTGGACCTTATACAGGCCGAGTATCTCACGGCCCACAAGGACTGGTGGCTGCCAGTCCTGGCCGCTTTGTTTATCGCCATTAACAGCGTTGGTTTAACTCCTGAGGTCTGGGATAAGGCCGTAGTAGTCCCCATATATAAAAAGGGATCTAAATCTGACCTGGCTAATTATAGGGCAGGGGCGGATTGGCCATTGAACCCACTGGGAGGATTCCCGGTAGGCCAATCCTGTCCAGAGGGCCAGTCCCACTGTCTGTTGTTCCAGGCCCGCCCGGTGGCCAGCTGGGGCCCCGCACTTGCCTGGCTGGGCAGCAGGCTGCAGCCAGCTTCTCCCCCAATAAGTGATTCTTCCTCCCCTCCCTGGCTCCAGTCCTAGGCTATCCCTCACCTACCTCTCCCTCCTAGGAAAACGGCAGCAGCAGCAGCTGATCCGAACGTTGCTACCATGTAAAAAAGGTTCTTCGAGATGGCTCACAACGTTCTCACAACTGGGTTGTGCATGCTCACCCTGTTCAAATAATAGACCTCGTGATGGTCTCAAGCTCCTCTAGTATAAAAAGCCCTGACTCTTCCCCTCTGAATAACAGTTCCTTCCAACCCTTTCTAGAAATATAAGAAAAGAATTCCATGCAGGGCTGGAAGGGTGGGTGTTGTGAGAATGTTTGGAGTCATCTCAAAGAACCTTGTTTACAAGGTAGCAACCTTCTGTTCTTCGAGTGGCTCCTCACATGGTATTTTTACATGGCTCCGCCGGGTGGGGAATCCGTGGACGCGCCAGTGCATGGGTGGGGCATGCACACGGCTGCACACGCATCCCCACTCACCCACCACTCATCCACACCCACATAGTAAACACCGTTTCCCCTGGTTGCTCCGTGCGTGTGGATGAGTGGGGATGCATGTTAGGTGGGCGTGCATGTACCCCCACTCACCATGGGCGTCTGCACCGCGTCGTTCACATGGGGCTCCCCCACCCATGAACACACAGAAATCTGTGTGTTCATGGGTGGGAGAGGCCCGTGTAAAAAGAGCCACATTCTCACAACGGTCTTACTTATACTATCTTAGGTAGGAATTTAGGATGTAAAGCAATATCTATTCTGTCTTAGAAAATAAATCTGCAAATATAGTTCTGAGATTATTATGGCTGTTATTTCACTAACTCTTCTTAATGAAGTTATTGCCAACCGGAATACTGTCTTTAAACCCGCATCCCCATAACCAGTTCATTTGCGCCCCCATATAATCAATTCACACTGCCCTGTAGGTACAAATTAAATGGTTATGGGTGGGGGCAGGGTGAATTGATTATATGGGGCAGGGGCGCAATGAACTGGTTATGGGGTGGGGGCAGCATGAACTGATTATGGGGGCACAACTGAACTGGTTATATGTCTCTTTTCATAGCATAATGCGTTTAATAAGCTAGCTGCATTCTGGGTGTCTTGTGGGTATGATAGTAGCACCCCTGGGCCAGCCTGGCCTGGGCCTGGCAGGGGCTGGCCTGGCCTGGCCTTGTGGGGCCTGGGGCTTGGCTAGGGGCCACCTTGGGGCCAGCCTAGCCTGGCCTTGTGGGGCCTGGGGCTTGGCTGGGGGCTGCCTTGGGTCCTGTGGGGCCCTGCCTGGGCCAGCCTGGCCTGGTCTCATGGGGCCTGGGGCTTGGCTGGGGGCCGCCTGGGGCTGGCCTGGCCTTGTGGGGCCTGGGGCTGGTTGGTGTAGGAATGAAGGTATGGGGGATTTAAATCCTGAATGGTAGGAATGTTGTGTGAGAAGGCAGCTGTGCGTTAGCAGAAAAGGTGCATTCCTTCAAGGCTGTTCCTTAATTGTGTTCCAGTGCAGCATTACTACAGGTGCAAGGAATGACGCCTTAATATTCAATAATGTAGATATTGGAAGTCTGGTATCAATTCTCCCCTTAGTCTTCTTTTTGCTAAGCTAAACACAGGGCCTGTGGAATACTAGTGCAGCTGGTGTAGGAATGAAGAAGCCTTACTGTAGGATGCATAGCAAGGGACAGAGTGATTTTTCGGTTGGGGGCCACTGAGCACTGAAACGGAGTGATTTGGGGAGCCAGAGCACTGAAATGAGGGCCAGTACCCTGCCCCCAGTGGCAGTCTCCCCCCTGCCAGCCCCCATAACCTCCCACTGACCCCTGCCAGGCTGCTGACGATCTGAGTCTGGGGACTCAGCTCTGATAGGCCCCAAATCTGGTGCACTCTGCCCACCCCCAAGCCATGCCCCCTTGGCCCATTCCTGGCATGCCGGTGGCTTTGCCACCGGCACAGGGCCACTAAGATTATATTCTCCCGGGCCACTTTGATTTCCCAATCCGCCCGTTATAGGCCTATTAGCCTGTTGTCGGTAGTATCAAAAGGTCTACGCTAAATATCTTCTAGGGAAATTGGTAGATTGGATGGGCCAGGCCAAGGTAATCTCTCCTGAACAGGCAGGGTTCCAGCAGGGACGCTCTACCATCGAGCACTGTTTTGTCCTCCAACATCTTGCCGCTAAGTACAAAGCATGCAATGGGGCTTTTTATGTGGCTTTTCTCGACCTCAGGGCAGCTTTCGATTCGGTAGACTGGGCTGCCCTGTGGAGAAAGCTTCAGGCCTCTTCCATCAACAAGCGCTTATTGGCCCTGATTTACTCGTTACATGCCCATTCATCATTAGTGATCAAAATGGACTGATATGGTCACATTACCCCCCCAGTTTCCACCTCACTGGGGGTCAGGCAGGGTTGCGTCCTGCCCTTTTCAACTATTTTATTGATGACGTTATCCCTGCCATGGCTGATACTCGCTTTTTCCGCCAAAACTAGCCACGCGCACCATTGGCTGTCTATGCTATGCCAATGATGTAGCTCTACTATCTCAGACTCGAGTGAGGCTCCAGCGTCAGCTCCAAGCTTTTGCCTCCTTCTGCAAGGCGAACCAGCTGAGTATTAATTATGACAAATCCAAAACACTGGTCTTCTCTTCCAATCTGAAAACTCGGGTTTGGTCTGTAGAGGGCTTTCTGATACAGCAAGTCCAGGCATTCAGATACTTGGGCATATTGTTCCATAGGTCTGGCGCCTGGCAGGAGCATGTTAACAGAACTCTTAGAGAGGTATGCGCCCCCGCCCAGTCTATAAGCAGACTTTTCGCTAAGCAGGGCAGGATGGCGGTTCTTCCAGCCCTCCAGGTCTATAACAGTAAGGCCAGGGCCCAACTTCTTTATGGGGCCGACCTATGGGCCCCTTTTTTGTCCAATTTAGTGGATAAGACACAGTCAAAATTTTTGCAGATGCTCTTGGGGAGCCCGCGAGGCACCCCCTTAGCCGCCATACATGCAGAGTTGGGCCAAAAACCATGATCCCAGGTGGCTAAGGAGGCTGCCTTGAAATACTGGTTGAAGATGCACTCCGAGCAGAGCTCACTCCTAATAAGGGGTGTCCTGGAGGACCCTTTTGTGGACCAGTGATCTTTAAAGATTGAGGCACAGCTAAAAGAGATGGGCATCTCCCCCGAATACCTACAAAACATAAACCCCATGCCTCCTTAAAAAAGGAGGTGCACTCTCATTCTGGGGATATGTCGGCAGCTGGAGGTTGGCGGGATCAAGGTGTCCCCTCATATGCAGTACTATTTGATGTTCATGCCGGAGACGGGGCAGGTCGCTCCTTATCTGACTGCCCCTATCTCTGGAAGGGCAAAACAATTGCTCTGTAGTCCCTGCTTTAATGCTTTCCCCTCCAGCGTTTTGGAGGGACGGATCCTGGGGATTCCCTATGCTGAGCATTTATGCCCATTTGATAAGCTGGAGGTCAAGTCTGTTGGGCATATAATTTTTCGATGTCATCTATATGATGGCCCACGTCAGGAGTTTTTGGGCTCCCTCTTAGAGAAGTACCCAGGTAGAACCGATCATGCCCTCCTAACTTTAATTCTTAACAGTTTGGATCCCATGGTGACAAAGAATGCTGCCGCATTTTTGCTGCAGGCAGCATATTTTAGAAATCTTTTTCTAGGCTATATACGACTGTCAGTGTAAAATGGCAACATCTGATTATGGTTTATAGCATTGAACAGGGCCTATTTATAATGACAGTAATAGGAATGTTAGTTTCTAACCTGAAATTGTTTGTATTTGTGTTTGTTTGTAGCTACAATGACCTTTGGTCACGCAATAAAGTATT
Source organism: Sphenodon punctatus (assembly GCA_003113815.1). Taxonomy (NCBI): domain Eukaryota; kingdom Metazoa; phylum Chordata; class Lepidosauria; order Sphenodontia; family Sphenodontidae; genus Sphenodon; species Sphenodon punctatus. The sequence continues at coordinate 4,021,157 of QEPC01002403.1, read as the reverse complement.
TGATTTGATGTTTAACCCAGTACCTAGCCAAACAAATTGTTAAGATTCGTCTATGAAAAGACGTATGTATTCAATAGAAAGTGCATGCACACACTTAATATATGCCAAGTAGCACATGAATTAAAGTATGAACTAATGAATCCAATCAAAACTGTATGGACAAGCACTAGAAGAATCTAGGGAAGAATTCAGAAGATAACTCTGTTGAGTACTTAGCCACTATTTTATCAGGAACCCTGCAATACAAATCCACCACTGAGGTCAACTGAGCTGGCCAATAAGGACATTCATTTGGGAAGTGCCATTATCAACCTATACTGCATTCTCTTTTTATATAGTGCCAGCAACCCAGCATCATAGTCATGATAAAAGATGGGTCCCTGCCACAAGAGGCTTACAATCGAGAATAGACAGGCAGTGGGGGAGTGTGACAAAGGAGAGGGGCACACAGAGAAAGATAGGGATATTTTCATGAAATTGAGAAGTTGCAGGTTTGTGCACTTGGCTTAATTACAGATAGACAGTAGAAGGAGAAGTACAAAAAAGGTGAGGTGTGGGGATGAGGAAAAATTGAAATCCTGACAAAAGAGGTAGCTTTTTAGAAAGATTTTGAAGGTTGGGCGTGAAGGAACAAAGTGTATGCGTTTAAGAACAGAGTTCCAGGCATAAGGAGTAGCATGAGAGAAGGGGAGAAGACTAAGGCTGAAAACAAGCAGCTAAATCGCTGCTCACAAGGAATTTCACCATATTTGGAACCAGGATCGATTTCTTGACACCAATATTTCTTGATTCTTGCAATGCCGCAAGATACCATCCCAAGTTACTCACTTCCTACTTACTGTTTACCGCGCAGCATTCATTTACTGCTTACTGCATTGCTGAGTGTCCCATTTTACTTCCAGGTTTTTTGTTTCTGCATTTTTCAGCCAATCACTGTGTGAATAAGTCCAGTGCTTAACCTCCCCACAGTGCCCCTTAACCTCCATTCCAGTGCCTCCAATCAGAATTGCTGTTCTATGTTGTTCCCTTTGCTTTGACCAATCTACAACTGGACTGCAGATTAGCAAAAGAATCTGTGAACCAGCCAATAAGCGACAAGGACGTTCAAGGGAAGATGGAGTGCAAGAAATACTGTACTGCATTGGTATTAACTCTCAGAATTTGAAATGGATAGCAGAGCAGTAAATGGGATGCTGGTAAGCAGAAAGTTGGTAAATCGAGAAACAAAATATTGATAGAAACATTACCGAGTACTGAGAAGTTCTCAATTTGACAGAGACAGTGTTGGGAACCAGGATTTCAATGAGAGTTCCCCTTTTCGGGAAATCTCATTTCAGCCCCAGCAAAAATGGTCTAGGGATCAAGAGTCTGGGGCAGCAGATGGTGATGACAGAGGAGGAGCAAAAAGCAAGACACAAGGACACAAAGATAGGGAGGAGCAAGGTCATGAAAAGTCTTGAAGACCAGTCTGTGCTGGATGCAAAGTGGTGGGTAAGAGTGAGAGTGGGGAAAACCAGACTATGAATTTTAGAGATTTAGTGCCCAAGTTGTGTATAACATCTGCCTCTCTTCCAGCCTTCTTCACTGGAAAGGTTTAGCATATTTAACTGGTTTAGAGAAGCAGGTTCATTTTTAAAATTACTGCAATACTTCCAGAGCAATTTTTTTAAAAGTGCTTATACAAGAGGCAACAACACTGGAATCACACACACTATTGAGTACAAAGTCTCTAGTGCACATCTGAAATGGTTTTGCTCATCTTAATCTAAATGTTAAATAGAAACATTTCCAAAGTCCTGGCTCTTAGCTCAAATCCATCTGTGCAGGCTTCATAGAAAACATGCTTGCATTTTAAGACTCTTCCTTGAAGTCAGAAATTTCCCAACTAATTATGCAAAAAGGCTTCTACAGTTTGTGTCTCATTGTTTTCACCTTTGTACCATCTAGTTTCAGGCAAGGCAAGTAGACCACAGAAGGGCTCAGCACAAGTGCTCATGTTGTTGCAAATGTGTACACTAGTGGCTGCTGCTGGGCAGCCAGGTCAGGACAGGATTGCTGTAAAGTTCTCATGATGTCAAAAAGCTGCAAAATATTACAGATATTTCAGTCTCTACAGCAATTCCTTTTGAGGAAAGTGGGTGACATGCAGTCTTTCGAGCTTTACACTTTGCACATAGGGATAGTGTATTTCACTCTGTTTGCAGTCTTACCTTGCTGATTTTGGCAGGCGGTGGCTGTGGTGCTGGCTGTGCTGGGGTTGGTGTTGACTGTGTTGAAGGCTGAGACTGATGCTGGGGCTGAGGCTGGGGCTGAGGCTGCAGGCCATGGGTGGGGATCTGATGAACTTGCCCTGGTGTTGTTACGTTAACCATGTCATTAGTCTGCACCTCGATTTTGTAACCAGGAGGCAAGAAAGTGTTGAAACCCATGATCAAGTCAGGATGGCCCTTGAACAGCTGAGAGACACGGCTGATCACTCCCGGGGTGTCAATACTGAAAAGGAAAAAGACGAAAAGAGCTCTTCCGAAAGATCTGTCACTGCTACTTCAGGTATCACACAATACGTAGAATAACCCTTATAAAATAATTTTATATTAAGATCAAGGATCCTTGTTTACTGCATTTTCCCCACTGACAGCAATGGGGAAAGCATAGTGAACACAGTTTCACAATTAAGATTAATCTCCTCAGCTCCATCCTGCAGCAAATCCAGGAAACAAGACAGAACCCACTTAAGAGATAAAAATTAACTTCACTGATGCAAAAACAACATTTGTCCAAACAGCACTTGTACATCAATGTGATTTCCTTTTAGGTGAACAAGATGCAGGTAAGAATACAAACAGCCAAACTAATACTAGGACACCCTATAAGCCTTTTGGTCACCAGGTGTTAAACAAATGTCGAGACTTTCATACAATGCACAATTTATTTGTGGAATTCACTGCTGTGGGATGATGTGAAAACTAATAGCATAACTGGATTTTGAAAAAAAGGAAAAAAGAGGGGGGGAGCGAGAAAGGGCTGGGTAATTTCAAGGGCAAACGGTTCAACAATGTCCATTAGCCAAGTTGCTCAGAGGATGCAACCTCTGGAGAGCTGGGAGCAAATGACTGGGAATACAACACTTCACATTTATTTATTTCTCAAATTTAGTACCCTGCCCCTCTTGTCATAGGCAGTCCAGGGCGACTTACAAGAAAAATATACAAAAAACAACAAGATAAAACAGTAAGTAAAAGGGGAGCATCACCTCCCCCATAATTAAAACACTCCACCCTCACTCCTCCCCCTCGCTGAAGGCCTGATGGAACAGCCACGTCTTACACTGGCGCCGAAATGAAGGAATATCATGGAGCGGCCACCGAGAACGCCCTCTCCATAGTAGCCCCCTAAATAGTTGGGGGGCCTTGAGGAGGGTGCTCCCGAATGACCGCAGGGGCTGGTCAAGGGCACGGGGAGTGAGGTGGTCCTGAAGACAGGTAGGGCCCAAGCCATGTAGGGTTGGGTTTTACAGGTAAGAACCAGCACCTTGAATTGGGCCCGAAAGACTATAGGCAGCCAATGCAGAGAACGGAGCACCGGTGTAATGTGCTCCCGGTGACCCGTCCCCATAAGGAGGCAGGCCGCCACATTCTGTACCAGCTGCAGTCACCATGGGCAGCCCCACATAGAGCGCATTACAACAGTCCAATCTTGAGGTAACGAAAGCATGAATGATAGTGGCCAGATAAGAGTCTGAGATATATGGCCGTAGCACTAGATGTAACTGGCGAAAAACGTTCCTCGCCACAGCCCCAACCTGGGCATCTAGGCAGAGCTGCGAGTCAAGGAGCACTCCCAGACTCTTGACCTGAGGTACCAACAGGGGGCGGACCCTATCAATGATGGGGGATGCCATATCCATCGCCTTCCCCACTAACGTTACCTCCATCTTGTCGGGATTCAGCCTCAGTCAACTCGCTCTCGTCCAGTCTACCACAGCTGCCAGACATCGTGTAAGCACCGAGACTGCAGCACCCAGGTCCGATGAAAAGGAGAGAGAGAGTTGGGTGTCATCAGCATACTGATGGCACCGAACTCCAGTACTCCAGACGATCTCGCCCAACGGCTGCATATACACGTTGAACAGGAGAGGGGAAAATAATAGAACCCTACGTGACTCCACACAAGAGGTCCCAGGGAGATGAAAAATGTTCTCCAAGCACCACCCACTGGGTTTTCCGAGAGGAACTAACGGAACCATTCAAGAACAGTCCCGCTAATCCTTGATTGTTCCTGTAGGAACATCACCAACAACTCGTGGTCAACGGTATCAAAATCAGCCGACAGATCCAACAAAATCAACAAGGTCGAACAGCCCTGGTCTAACTTCTGGTGAAGGTCGTCGACCAGAGCCACCAACGCAGTCTTAGTGACATAGCCCGGACAAAAGCCGGACTGTGAGAGATCCAGAAAACTGAGTCAGTCCAGATGCTCCTGATGCTGCCGAGCCACTACCTGTTCAATAAACTTTTCTAAAAAGGGAAGGTTAGAGACAGGCTGATAACTGGCAAGGGTGTCAACATCCAAAGATGACTTTTTGAGCAGGGGCCGAACCACCGCCTCCTTGAGGCAGCCTGCCCTCCCGAAGGGAGGCACTGACCACCCCAGCCAGCAATGGCCCCAGTGTCTCCCGGCAGGCCTTAACTAGCCAGGACAGGCATGGATCTAATTCACAAAAGGTGGCTCTAACTGCTCCAAGGGCATCCTCCACATCAGCGAGCGAAATCTGCTGAAATTGATCCCAAGAAATTGGACAAGGCGGGGCTTCCACAGATTCTGGCTTCCCAATTGTAATAAGCGTGGCGTCGAAATCATGGTGAATCCAAGTGATTTTATCAGCAAAATAATAAAAAAATGTGTCACAGCGGTCACTGGAAGATTTCAGGTCCAGGCAGAGGTAGGCTGGACCGACCAGCCCCTTCACCACCAGGAAAAGCTCCGCTGGATGAGATTTAGCTGACGCAAAGAGGGCAGAAAAGAAATCCTTCTTTGCTGCCTGCACAGCTACCGTATAGGCTCGTAAACTAGCTCTATGATGCAGCCGCTGCCCTTCACGCTTCAATACCCTGCAGCGCCTCAGTGAACCAAGGGGCTGGTTTGTTTGTTTTTTAAAATTTTACATTTTCTCTGAGGCAACAGGTGTTGGCCACTGTTTGAGACAGGATAGCAAGCTAGATAGACTAACAGACTGACCCAAAATGGTAGTTCTTATGAATCAGCTATAAACCCGAACTCCCACTCTCTAAAGGCATAAATGAAGAGATCTACTTGGCCACCTAAATAGATGATACTGGTTAATGCTGCTATTCCAGAGATTTTCAAGCAATCACGCAGATGGTAGAAGAAACACATCTGAGGAATGGCAGGGAGGGCCTCATCATCTTAGTGCTGTCACATGCACAACTGAGAACATTTGCTACAAATGGTTACCTTTGAGATTTAAATTCCTTCATTATGTCCAGAAAGTCATTGTAGACTTGAGGTTGACTGCCAAATTGTAGCTTCACTTGGTCAAGATAGGACAGGGCATCCTCCACCTGAGGCCAAAATAAGCAAGTTAAAAACATGGCAGCACAGAGATGCATTTGTGTTCATCCTAGTGCATGCACACACATTTGGAAAACAGGCTGCTCTCACACGCTAATAGTAAATTATTAGGGATCCACACTGTCCTAACATAGGCTTGTTTTTATCAAATGTTATTTGGCTGTTGGAACAAGACACTTTTATTCCATTATTAGGCTTACTAGAAAGAGCCTGATATTTCACTACAAAAGATACAGTATATGTGAACAGCTGAGCTAGTCACAGAGAATACACTTCAAAGTTACCATTTCAACACCAGCTGGAGCAATTGCAAGTACAAGCTTAGCATTGGACACGCAACCTTTTTCCTGTGTTCATTTGTGGAAATTACTGAAGTCTAAGAATAAGCAAAGGGGGAAATAAACATTCCCTGTATTACCATCTGCCAGGAGCACACTAGTAGTTATGGTTTAAAGTCAGACACTTTGGTTTGTCACCCACAGGATCTGGATTGCTCTGGATTGTGACAAAGTTGCTCCCTCTGGGGTCAATCACAAACCCCACAGATCTCCTGCGTGCGCGAATATGCGTGCAATTTCTGCACGGCAAAATGTGCCTGCAACAGAGATCCACACGGCTTTACATGCACACACGTGCGGCTGTGCATAGGGTCCATGGGGTTTAGGATCAGCCCCTCCGACAGCAAGTAAGGCAAAGAAAAAAAAAACCCAAAGAAATCACATAGCTATTTGGTTCCAATTTATACGTTTTGTGAGAAACAATGGGAGACAATGGCTGACTGAGCAGCCCTACAGCTCCTGCTGATTTCAATGAAAATTCATTGGTAATGAGCACCCAGAAAGTGAGACTACAAATAAATTAGCACAACACTATTCTTTCATTGCTAATTTGCCTGGAGGCATGAAAGATCTTACATAAAGTACATGCCTGGAACAGTATCTGTGGACTGTCTCTACAGCTGTTCCTATCCTATTATGTTGAAATTAAATACCACATCTCAGTCTTGAGTTAAGACATCTCATTCCACATTTATCTAATCACTGATCTTTTACCACTGAAGTCAAAAAAGAGATTTCCACAGATTTCAAAGGAAGCAAAATTTAACCCCAGAATTTAAGGTGTGAAACTGGTCTCCTGGAAAGTAGGTGTGTTTTACAGTTAGTGTTAGCAAGATATTGTTAGTGTGTTATCCCTGCACCCCCTGAAAGGAGAGAGAGAAATAGGCATCAATTCATACACACATGCTTTTACTACAGCTGATCTGAATTCAACTACTACAATGTGTTATTTCTGGCATTTTTAAAAAAAGAAGATTTTATTGGAAACAGTCTAAGAATAGTGTACTGCAAGCACATCCGGACAGCTTCCCTGCACTTGCCACAAAGTAATATGTTTAAGCTACTGGCTGCTTGGATAGCTTAACCCTTTCACATATAAGCTCTGTCTCAATGTTCTCCTTGGCCTAAAAAAATAAAAAAAGGGGGGGGAGAATCTGCTGATGGGAACTCCAGATCTCACTGTTTGATAGAATAAGTGTTAGCTGGAAAAAAGCTTTCTGCCTATACTATCTAAATGCCCGCCTTCAGAATGAAATATTAACATGGCCTTCAAGTCAAGAATGTTGTAAAGATAAAGGTTCCTATGGCTCATCTGGAGGTTAACCGATTGACTCTAATGGGACTCTGACATTACACAAGCAATAGCCAAGGGCCCAGGTACTCCAGAGGTCCTGACCCAGGGCTCAGAAATGACTGCCTAATTTGTAGCAGCAAAAACAACAGGAAATCAAAGATTTGACTGAATGAAATAAGTTATTAATAACCATCACTGAATAACTAGTTATATACCATTTTCCCATTCACTTTTGCTGCTGTACAAACTGCGCTTAGCAAAAGCAAGGGGCCCTACCAGTGCACATAAGTAAGCAGGTGCAGCAGACCAACTGGAACAACGTATATTCTACTTTTTGGCATTTGCCTAACACTCCAGAGGTGAGTTTTGAATACAGACCAATGCCCGAAGCCTTTACTCTCCCTAAGAGCATTCACGTGTCTAGGGAAGCTGCATTTTCCTTTTAAAAAACAAAAAACTGTTACAAAGCAGCAACTATTAGCAATAGCAGAGCTCTCGCCTTTGGTTAGACTTGACATCCATGAGGATGGAACTTCTCTCACCCAAGTCAACTTGTCATCAAAATGCCTATTGTACAGGAAAAGATTGAAGTCTGAGATTACCTTAAGTCTCTGGAACTGCTGCTGCCCCTGCACTGGTGCTGCTGGAGGGGTTGGGTGAGCATGACTCTGCAGCACCTGGCTCCCATGAGGCTGTACTGGTGTGGTGTGATGGTGTCCACTATGGACAGTTGCTATAGCTGGCCCATGACTGCCAGAGCTCTGTGGCACTGTTGACACCTGGGAACAAGAGCAAGCAGCAAATAGCAGAGGTTAGGAACTTTATTGTTGCTTCAGAATTCCCACCTGGAAACACTGCCTAAAGTAACTGCTTGCATTTCATTGAGGATAGAGTCTTGTATAGTGCCTTCCAGTGCAATGCAAATTTTTGTGAGGTTGCAACTTGGAGCCTTACATTCTATTCCCAGCTTTGCTGCTGAGATGCTGTGGCTTTACTGGAGAAGGAATTTAGAATGATTCAAAACTTATTTCTGTTAACCCTACTTAACAAAAATGGCTATTGTTTTGGATGGACTACGACTATGACATTTGACAAACCTGATGTTGCATTAAGTTGCTAGAGATGACAAGAGTTTACACCTCTCATTTCTCTGAATGAAACCATAGAAAACTCATCACTTACCTTTACCGGGGGGGGGGGGGGGGGGGATTATTTTGTGGTTATCTGATTTTTTAAAAACTCTCCACATTTCAGACATCATTTATACATCATAAAAGAGCAAGAACAGCACAAGCTCAATTTTTAAAAGCAACTCCTGAGTAGGTAACCTTTGAAAAAGACACTTGCTTTAGAGCTTTGTATATACCTCTCTGGTTTTATTTTTAAAAGATTTTTCTGCTTCCAGGACTAAGTTTTTCAGAAGGTATGACAGAAACACCAGGCTTCTTTGGCACATTCCCCATTCCCCTTCCTCTCCGTAAATGTCCGCCTGCTGCTTTTTAAGCTTCCACTATTGTTGCCACTATTATTGTAACTACTTTCTTGCACCGCATAAGGAAGCATGTGCCCATGACCTCTGCTCCTAATCAGTACTCGAGACTAGAAGTGCATTTGCCCAGCAAAATAGACCTGGAATGGATTGCACACAAATTGCTGTCAAAAGAAATATATATTTTTGGTCTTTCAGTTACAGACATCCAAGTGTTGTACCCATTATTATGCACACACACACACACACACACAAAATTACACCACCTTGACTTGCAATCTTAGTCTCCTTTTATGCCCAGCACCAGAATGCCAGAGATGAATGCCATCAACCTAATTATCTATCATTTATATAGCACTTAAATACCATGATCAGGGCCTCGATTCTCCTGCAGAATTTATTTTAAAATTCCACAGGAGTCTGCAGGCCCTCCCCCTCCCTTCTGCAGGCCAGCTGGCAGGCTGACTTAGCCCTCTCCCTCCCAACCGTCCCCCTCCCCAGGGCTGGGCTAGTTGGGAGGGGGTTGCCTCCCCTCCCACCCTCCACAGCCCGTGGTCCAGCAACTCACTGGTGGAGCAGCTTCAGCAGCACAGCCTGAGCCCAGAACATTGGGAATTTTCCTCTACGGGCGTAGCCTGACGAGGCAGATCTGCGCCCGCAAAGGAAGGCCCCAATGCACCACTCCACCATTTCCCCACCGGCTTGGTGATTCCCTCCGGGATCCCCTCCACTCCCCAATCCCCAACTCGCCCCGCCTGCTCAGTAGCAGGGAAATCCCAGCAGCTACACCGTGAGTTCCCTGTTGCTGGGCAGGCTGGGGCGAGGCCCTCCATCCCTCCTCCTCCACCACCCTTTTACCATCCCACCCCTCTCCCCAAGTTGGGTGCGACACTGCCGAGGACTGCCTCCCCCCACCCTCCACAGCCCCTTCCCCTTAGAGCCCCAACTCACCCAGTCCACAACAGCTTCCTCCCCCTCCTCAGTGCAGCATGCTCAGAGTTCCTGAGCAGGCTGGGCTAGCGAGAGGGATGCTGGCCCGGCTGACATCACCTCACACAAGCCTCTGGTTAGTTTGCATGAGGTGATGTCACCCGTCAGTCACCAAATGGAAGCCAATCAAAGGCTTGCATGCAATGACTGATTGGTGGCATCACTACACACAAACCAATCGGAGGCTTGTGTGCAGTGATGTCATCCAAGCAGGGAAATTGCTAGATCCACAATTTGCAGAAGCACATTTCCCTCAGGGCCCTGACCATGATCCAGCTGTCCCTTTGTGCCTGCGTAAGAGTAGAACTGGCGCCCTTGTGCTGGCAAACCCCTTATCCCCAGGCACACTGCATGCACCAGAACCACCAACCTAATGTCAGCGGACAGACTAGGTTAAGCCCCACCCCTCAGCTGTCAGCAATGGTCTCACACTCGATGCCAGGGGGATGGAACTTTGAGCAAGTGACACCAGTCACCCCAGCACCTCACAGGGTTACCATCTGTGCATACCTCAACATCATCCAACACCCTATCAACATGGGATGGTACATCCCAAGCCAGGTGCACCCCATGCACCTGGTCAGAGCAGACGCAAGCCCCTGTCCGACTGCTTGAGCAGAGAATCAATAGACTGGTGGAAAGGGGGAGGAAGGAGTCTGGAGGGGTATTCAAGGCACATAAAGAGGGTGATTGGGGAGCACTGAATATTGGCAGGAGCAGCTGTGGATAGCAGGACACATTAAGGAGCGAGTCCAGCTCTTACCAGGGAACAGGACGTCGGCCAGAAGACTTGAGAGCAGACTCAGCCAGCGCACCTGTCTGTTCTCTTCATGAGTAGGGTAAGCCCCATGCACCTGCAAAGCCGGCTTGCATTCGAGCTGGATCTGCTCCTGAGAGTCTCAGTTGTTCTTCTGCACACTGGTACGACTTGGCTTGTCTTCTGCTCCCCTGCCACCTATCATGCACCCAACCCACCTGCTCACACCACCAGTGCAAATCCCACCACAGCTGGATTGCAGTCTCAGTGTCCAAAGTGCTTTACAATCCTTTATTAAATTCATCCTCACAAAAACCATGCGAAGTAGGTCATTATTATTTCCATTTTACAGATGAGGAATCAAGACAGAATCACTTACCCAAGGTCACTCTGAGTTCATGGCTAAGACTAGATTTGAATCCTGCCTTCAACCCAAACATCTTTCTGAGGTAACTGAGTTCCCTCTGGAGATCTAGGCCAAGCTTGCTGGGCTTAACAAACAAGTTTTATACTGTTCAGTCATTGCTGTTCACAGAACAGTTTTGTGGATGAATGCACAGGACCATGCTATGAATGACAAGCAACCATACCTGATAGCTGGGAGTTACTGAGTACTGAATTCCAGTGGCAGACTGCATGGTCTCCGAAACTGCCTCATATACAGGAGGTGCTGGAGCAAGCACACGGTGCTGGTGCTGGAAAGCGTCTGTGCCACTGGGGATACGTCTCTGCTGTGACGCATACACAGGTGACTCCTGCTCATCCAATCGCCGCTTCATTCTGAATTCATGCTCAGGAAAGCACTACAAAACCTGCTAAAAGATATTGATAAGTACAAATGATTTACCATTCTCGAACTTCAGTGTCTGGGGCATTTCAGTTCAACAAAAAGCACGGTAGTGATATGATCAAGGTTTCTGGGCATCTCTTTATATTAGGGGTGTTGCTTTAAGTAATATTTATGGAGGAGGAAAGGAGGCTGGAATTAAAATTAAGTTTTATGAGTGTGCCAACAATTGCAATTTTAGTTTAAGATTATTTTTAAAAAAAATCTTTGTTTCAGAATTAAATAATTCAGGTTGGATGTAGAAGTTGATACTTCCTTCAACAAGCTAAGCTAATATGCAGTCATTTGTATCTTCAATACATACAAACCCTAAATAAAACCACATTAACATATAAATGTTGAGAGGGAGACGGGTTTCTAGGAAGCAGCCTAACAGGCTCTTACTGTGGCAGGGAATATTCAGTGAACGGACACCAAAGGCTGTTTAATTGCCTGCATTGGAAGTTCAAGCCTTATGTTTAGCTGTGAAACAATCAACAGCAGCAGCCAATGCAGCATATGAGCCTGCCACACGAGAAGAGCTTTTAAAAAAGTAAAAGTTTCAGAAAAGGGTAGGAAATTTAATTCTCATATTGATATCCTTGGATTCCCCCAGACTTTAACACCAAAATTTCTTTTAAAAAAATAAAACTTCTAGCACATCTACTAAGAAAGTCTGAAGGCTTCCAGTGAAAGTGATTCCATGCCTCCATCATCTATTTTTACACAGCTACTAGTATAACAAAAGAGGTCACCGGCACCAACACCGAATAGTGTAGATTGCAGCGGTGCTAGTAAGTGCCAGGAAATGTTCCAATGTCTGCTCAGGATATATCTGAGAAACAAGCTTCTCACAGCCCATCTGCAATAGGCAGCCAAAACTATAAGCTCCCTGCTCTATTTCCAACAGCATTTACATTTACTCAATTTGCTCTAGATGAGTCATGATACACTTCTCCTCTCCCACTCCTTGGAATGCCTCACTACTGTAAACCCTCTCCATCCCTGCAAACACCTGAAGGGAATTGCTGCTTCCCTGATGATGATAGTTACATCACTCTAAAACTTATTTTCCCCAAATACCAAGATGCTCTTCTCTTGTTCTTGCAACCCTACGTGCTCTTTTACACACTTGGGCAATCAGGAAAATCATTGGAAATTCTTTTCTTCCATGCAGCACCACATCCTGAAGACAGATTCATTCAGCCTTTATAAATGCAGTGTAATTAAACAAATTCACTACTACTAAACACAGAAGGAAGCTGTCCCACAGCAGATATAATATGTTCCAAACAAAACTTCTCATTTAAAATATCACCCCTGAGCCCTTCCATCCATTCAGCAAAAAGGTGCAGTAGTCTTGTAGCTAAAATGTAAGACTGATTTCAAAGCTCTGGGTTCAATTCACAGGAATACCCCAGGCTTCCTACATGGCCTTGAACAACGCTGGCTAAGCGTTGCCACAGGTGAATTGCATATAATGCTTTCGCTACCTCACAACAGTGCCAATAGCATGTAAGACACCTACAAGTAAAATAGTAACAACTCACCAAGAAGAAACCAAGCACCTTGGGTCATCTTTCTACCATATTCCTTCTTTCATAGGAGGTATATTTGTCAGAAGGTAAAACTGGCTAGCAAGTTCTGATCTGCACAGCTATATTTGGTCTGCACAGCCATGTTCACTGTGTTTTCCCCATTGCACGTTCAACCATGACTTGTTCAATGATCTAACTATTCTTACAGTTAGAAAGCTTTCCCTAGTATTTTATTTAGCCTAAAACTATTGCTTGCAGCTTAAAGTCAAATATCTAATGTGATCAGATTCATCAGTACACATATGCAAGCATAATATACCAACAAGTCATATGCATGTTTTTCCATACTTTAGTAAAGGAAAAGGCTTTGTTAAGTCTTCAATCCCTTCTTCATCACTCGTCCTTCCCTTTAAAGTTGTGAGGCTTACTCAGCTTCTTTAAAACAGAATGGTCCCATTACAAACTCACAGCATCTTTGCTGAACTTCCTGCACTGACCAGTAAGTTCTGGGAAGAAAAAGTTACTATCAGAGCCTTATTCAGGGTTTAACTCATGTTTATACTGGTTGCTGCAACCAGCACCAGCATCTGGCCCAGGATTTTTCATTACTATTTTTAGGATTAGGGACAGTTTAGCAATGAGCAACTATCACAAAGGGGCTGTCCATAAACTATGTGATGCAAGAAAGGGAAGGGGTGTCAGCAAAGTTGTGACCAGGGGTGGGGGGGTATTGATCACAATGTAATGACACAACCATGTTTGCTTCTCTGGCACAATAATTTAGTATGTATGTATTTAGGTAGGTACAGGTAAATTTGCTTGCTTTTCTGTCTCACCCACTCCCTTGGCCTCCATCTTTGCCTATTCTGCTCAGTCTTCCCACCCTGCTGTCTTCATAGCCCGATTATTTCCTGTGTCTGTTGGCTCCCTTTTGCTCCAAGGCTTACCCTACTCTCTCTGTATAGTGTACAGAACTCCTAACATGCACATTTTCCTCCAAGTCCAAAGTAAAGAATACAAACGAGGCAACCTCTCAAAAGGCTGCTGGACTGCCTCTCTTGCCCGATTTCATATTCTCTAGGTACAAGAGTCCCTAAAGGTTGGAGGACATAAGGAGGACTTAAGGCTCCAAAAACTCGATAAAGACCCTTTACCAGATGCCCCAAATTAACCAACCCTTGCTATACCTTACCTATTCCATCCACAGAGGACTGTGGAAAAAGCAAACACACACACACAAACAAAAACCACCAGCAGCTTTATTTCTATAGTGCCCCCACCTACGCCAAACGGAACTCCAAGCGCTTCACAAAAGCCATACAATAAAGTAATGCAAAGTCCATTTTAAACCAATTTTTAAAAGGAAGGGAAAGAAGGAGAACCACACACATTAAGGGGAACCGGCAGTGGATCGATCCCCTAAGTGCACCTGGAGAAAACACGTGGCTCTGTCCTTGACTGGTTCTCCTCCTACCTCTCTGACCGCTCCTTTAAATTCTCCCTCCCCCTTTCGGTTGGGGTCCTCCAAGGCTCTGTCCTTGGCCCTCTCCTCTTCTCTATTTACACCGTCCCTTGGCAAAATTATTCCTCCCACGGATTCCAATATCACCTCTACACTGATGACACCCAACTCTATCTTTCTACCCACTCTCTCCTCTTCTGTCCACTCACGCCTCGTCAACTGCCTCTCTGATATCTCCGCCTGGATGTCCCAATGTCAACTCAAACTCAACATGGCCAAGACTGAACTCCTCATTTTTTCTCCCTCCTCTTCCTCAACCTCTAACCTGCCCATCTGCATCGATGGGAGTCACTATCCATCCTGTTCTCCAAGCCCGTAGCTTGGGCTTCATCTTCAACACGCACCTCTCTTTTAAACCTTACATTGACTCTGTTGCCAAATCCTGCCGATTCGCCCTCCATAACATTGCTCGGATTCACCCCTTTCTCTCCACCTCCTCGGCCAAAACCCTTGTTCATGCCATGGTTATCTCTCGCCTCAATTACTACAACCTCCTCCTTGCTGGCCTCCCTCGCTCTCACCTGTCCCCCCTTATTGCAATCCAAAACTCCGCTGCCAAGGTCATTCACTCTGTCCGTCACTTCGACCATGTGCAGCCTCCTCCTCCTCTCTCTTCACTGGCTCCCCCTTCCTGAACGTATCCTGTTTAAACTCCTGGTATTCACGTTCAAAACACTCCACAACCAAGCTCCCCCTTTACCTCTCGGACCTAATCTCCCTACGCACTCCTGCACGCGCTCTCCGCTCCTCCTCTATCCCCTCTCTCTCACTCTCCCTCGTTTCTCCTGCTCACCTAACCGCCTTCGACCCTTCTCCCTCGCTGCCCCCCCATGTCTGGAACTCCCTCCCTACCCACATCCGCCTTGCCCCCTCCCTCCGCTCCTTCAAATCCCTCCTCAAGACCCACTTTTTCCTCGCTGCCTTTCCCAATGCCTGCTAGTCGTTCCCATATACCTACTTTCTGCCCTCCTCTGCAGACTGCTGCAACCAACCTGATTGTAACCAAGCCAGGCACACGCACCTGAGACGTCGCATCCGCTTGAATGTTTGTTGGTCTTCTCCCCGGTCTCCCAGATTGTAAGCCACACGCAGGGACCACGTCTATTTCTATGTTCTGTACAGCACCAGGTCACACTACTGGCGCTATATAAATGTTAATAATTAATTATTATTATTATTATTATTTTAGAAGAAGAAGAAAATCTTCAGATGCTTTTTGAAGGCAAGGAGGGAGGAACAGAGACAAGCGTCTGGAGGGAATGAGTTCTACACTGAGGGGCCCATCACAACAAAGGCCTGATAGCTTGCCAACTTGAGGTGCAATGGCAGGACTTCCAAACAGGTGGTTTCTGAGCACAGATAACCATCAGGGCAAGGTTCTAGGACAAAAGGTGACAAACTGTCGATGGGTAGTTTGGGAAAGTACTGGAGGATTTCTTGTCATTTATTTTTCAATTATACCTCTGTGTTTGAAAACTAAGATGATATCCCTTACATATAACAAATGGGACTCTACATTACTGGTATTAGAAGTGGGAGTAGGGGAGGGTGTGATGTGAGACTACTTTTTGAAGGGGGTGTCTTTAGTAGCGTGAAAATGTGACAGGGGGAGGGGTGTTAAAAATGGCAACAACAAAAAGTGAGATGCACTTCATAAACCCAAAGGTCAGCTGAAAGCAGATGGCTGCTGCAAGACAGTCTAACACCCTTGTTGGTTAGGAGAATAACAATGCTACATTGGGCACCAGAATCAATCTTTTCCTTCAAGTGCTATTGAAGGTCTCAGAGATACGAGTTACCAGATTCAGTCATTAGTAGGCAAGGATTATTTAGCAGCAAGCAGCAAGTTTGGAATTCCTAAACTTTAAAAACAGCTGCTAACTCAGCCCCAATTTTCTCAAGTCGACAGATCAAGTTCCAGAATTGTGTGTGTATCTCTTCTGCATGTTATCCTTAATGAAGTCTTGTCTGCTCTTGGTGAACATTGTAGTTCCCATGGCCATTATTGTAAAATTTCTCCACACCATAGTTTAGCTATAAGCTGTCTTGTTGCCCTGTGCTCCAGAGGCACAATCTAATATTCAAGAAATATGGCCTCATCATTTAAATCAATTTGGAAAGAAACTCCTTGCCCCATACCCTATGCAATAGAATGGCCCTCCTTGCTTTCTTAATGGCAAGTACCTCTTCCTCTAGACTTTGATACCTATTCTTCCCTGCCAGAAGCACAGTTGCCCCAGGTCTCCAACTGAATGCTACTTCAACAACAAATGCTGGTAATCACACTAGGAAAATGGATATTATGCTAACTAGATTTCAGACTCGTCACTCATAGCTTTTCCATGCTAAAAGCAAGTTGAATGGTAGTAATGACAAAACCTTTTTTGAGTGATGAAGCATAGGCGCACCAGTTTGCAACAGGATGCACCACATAGGCTGGTGGACTATTTGAGAGCTTAAGGAAGCCGCATACCTGAAAGTGGCTCCTAAGACTCCGCATATCTGATGATATGTCCTCAAAGTGTACATACACAAATTGCAAAGAAGTGAATGAATTAACCTCCAGGTAGCTTCTTGCCGATCATCCTCCACAGATGCAGACCCTCAGCCCAAGATATGACCATGAAAAGATTTATCACCCAAGGGACTGATGGAAGATCTTCTGATCAATAAGTGTACAAAGGGAATGTGATAAAGCAACTTCTATCACAGATTCACTGGTTTTCTCTCACCTTTACTGGACTCATTGTAGACCAATGAAACCAAGTCCAATTGGCAGAAGTTCAAGAACTTTGTGTCCAGACTTACAGAGCCTGCTGGGAAGAGACAAGGCTCAGGTAACAGGTGAGATGTAAAAGAATAAATCATGTAGAGGCTCTCCAGCCCGAGTGGCATCTGTCATTATCTCAAACTGAAGAAGTTTCTACACACACCACCACCAGCTGCCAAAGTTTGGCCACAGTTTCCCATAAATCTATTATTTTTATTTATTTATTTAAATAGATTTATATCCCACCCCTCCTGCCATGCAGCCCGGGGCGGCTTACAACAGGGACCCATGTTTGCTGCATTTTCCGTATTGCCACCCATTAGGAAAACACGGTGAACATGAGTTCCTGCCTATGGGTTACTTGACTCCCCAGGAGTCAGTCCTCATATGCAAGCCTTTTTCCTTTGGGGGTCACTTAATCATTGAATCACTTCCTGACCTACAGGATAAGGTCAGTTAAGGAAAACATCTTCCTGGCTCAGAGAAAGGATGCCCTGACCCACTCTTGTGCACCTCACACGTGAGGATTGCATCCCTCATCTAGAAAAATGGAGATGGCACTTCCCTACTTCAGAGTTACTTTGAGAATACATACTTCTATTTCTGTAACACAGAGCACTTGGAAAGGAAAGGCAGGGAATTCAGGATGCTACAGGACAATGTTCACTTATGCAGATTTCTAATCTACAAAAGAGCCCTCTCTGACACACACTCCAGATGCCTTTGCCATAGAAAAGCCAAGCAAACTGATGAACCCAGCAGCTAATGCAGACAGGGGTCAGATTCTATACCCATAGCATTAGGATTTGCTCAGTGCTTCAACTCTGCAATATACCTCTGCCTTAATTTTTAAAAGGTTCAATCATGTGGGGGGGAACCATGGCCCATTGGCCAAATTTGGTCCACAACTGTTTTTTATTTGGATCCTTTCAATGTCTGGATCTGGCCCATGGCTCTAGTTCCTACCCTCACGCACTAACAAGAGTTCAGGGGGAAAGGAGCAGAGATCATGGCTTTGGGTGCAATCAAGGACAGGGGATGGATCCATGAGCCAGACCCTCCTCCTTCTTCCCCCATCCTGAATACTTCCCTTAAAGCCCCTCAACCCCAACTCCTATGCTGCCCATGAAGTTTGTACTAATTTTCAAGGTGGTTTATGGGAAGGGACAAGGTAAGATATGTCCAGTATGCAGTAGGAGTCTAGAAGCCAAAGAGTGATTTGGTTACTTTATTTCATTGGAAAGAAAATGAAGCTTGGGCAAGCAGGATAACGTAAGTAGTAACAATGAGTGATGCTTTATTCACAGCAAGTACTGACCAAGCACTCTTATCTTTTCCCAGCTAAAGGAAAAGCCTCAAGAGGCAAGTTTCTAATGTCTTGAATTAAGAATATGCTGTAGTATCTCTCTATATATTTAGAAGTTGTTTACTGATGACAGGAGTACCATGCTCTCTTCTTGGCTTCCTTCCCCCAAGATTTTAAAACCCTTCATCCTGGGAATGTCACACGGAATGGAAAAGGAACATCTCTGCTGCTCCAGTTTTTAAACTATGTGAAGCAGGAGTACTAGTAGATACAACTGTCTTCGAATGCTGAAATGAGAGCTGGGAACAAGTGTATGTCAGCTTTTCTTTCTCCTGATAGTGTCAATGAAAAAACCTATTTCACCTGGGTTTCTCTTGAACTATAGTGAAAGTGTAGGGGGTCAAAATACTATGACCAGTCAATTTAAATAATTAGAACATCAGTTTCACTCTGATACTGCTGGTATCTCCTAATGGAATGGCAGGAGCAGGAGCACTGATATATAGAAGGAAAGTGAACTTACAGAGAGAAGCTACAACTGCACTTGATGAGCAGGGGGCTCCTGGCTTATCTACTGAAGACTAGACACGTAAGGGGATGGGAAGAGATGGGTTTCTGGTCACTGCTCAATGCAGAAATGCCAAGGGCAGCATCATCTTGCCTTTCCATGCACTCCCAAATCAAGTTCCAAGATTTACATGCGAGGCCGCAATCTTGAATCCAATGAAATCAGTGGAAAAACTCCCATTGGCTTCAGTGGGTCCAATGAGATCTCAAACATTTGCAAAGGTAGACACCAGTACTGGTAATTTATTCCACGTTTTAAGCTACTACAACTACAGGTATCCATCTCCAAGGATTTGAGATAAACCATTAAAATATGTTGCGACTAAAGGGGGGGGGGGGGAGGGAAGCAAAACGGTAATGAAAACAATGTAATTTCTACAAGAATGGACACCTCAAACCTGTCAAAATTAGAACACTTTGGCAGACAAAATAGCTTTTGCCAAGAAATTCATCCTGAAGCAGTGATCAGGAAGAGGGTTTTCAAATCTTCAAGGTTTGATTTACGAGAAAGAATATGCAAACTGTATAGTTGCATACAGAGTAGTAGTAGTAGTAAATAGTTTATTCACGTAGTCGCAGCCATAGTATCACAAACAAACATTAAACAGAAACACAATAAAGATACACTACTAGAATATAAAATATGTTAAAATAATGATATAAATAAAAATTTTGAAACATAAAATAACTTGCATACAGATGATGTTCAATATTTACCCCTCAGAACAGAAAATTGAGTACTTACCCAGTGAATTTTCTTTCTGTGTAGGTCTTGGCTGGTCACTCTGATCAGTCAGCACTCATGGGGAAAGGTCCACTTCAGCCAGCAAGAGGCAGCACTGAGAAATTCCACTGGCCATGCCCGAAGTAGGACAGCCCCCAGCTCTCCAGTCATGACAAGCCCTCAGAAACAAGAGAACTGGAACAATAAGAATTACAACAAAGGACCCTCAACCAGAACTGCAAAAATGAGGGAAACAAGTGATTTAAGCAGCAAATCGAGCCAAATTAAATAAGGATGCACAGCCAGGGTGGGTTGAGTAACCAGCCAGGACCCACACAGAAAGAAAATTCAGCAGGTAGGTACCCAATTTTCTATTCTCTGTGGGTC
The DNA here is from genome assembly GCA_003113815.1 of Sphenodon punctatus. NCBI lineage: Eukaryota > Metazoa > Chordata > Lepidosauria > Sphenodontia > Sphenodontidae > Sphenodon > Sphenodon punctatus. The sequence goes on along the minus strand of QEPC01002403.1, from coordinate 4,001,057 downwards.
CTGGCCGGTCACTCTGATCAGTCAAGCACTCATGGGGACATACAAAAGTAGTGTCCCTGACTGAGAAAATGGGAGGGAGTAGAACGCTGCTTAAATAGGCCCTTCCCCTCAAGCACTGTGATCACGCCAACACCCTTTGCAGGACCCTCCTGCCAAATGCAGCCTCAGCAGATTCCAACGTGGGAATTTTGTAGTGCCTCGTAAAGGTGCACAGAGATGACCACATAGCCACTCTGCACACCTCCTCATTAGAGGCTCTGGCAGCGAAAGCCACCAGTGGCCACGGTCCTCAAAGAATGCGCTGAGATCTGCTGAGGGGGGTGGTGGTCTGTCCTGAACCCTATAGGCTTCCGATATGCACGCTGTGATCCATTTGGAGATATTCGTTTTGAATGCTTTTTCTCCAACTCTATAATTTCTGAAATTAATGAATAAGACTGTGAATTTTCTAAAAGGTGCGGTTTGTTTAAAGTACACCTTTAAAATCCGCCTGACATCCAAATGATGCCATAATTTCTCCCGCGCATGCTTAGGATGCGGGCAGAGATTTTTTGAGACCTGTGAAACCTAGTGTTTACTTAAGGGATAAAGGCCTCATCCAATCTGAGTAAGACCAAATCCTGTCTAAAAATGCATCTGTTTGGATCCACTGAAAGTGCTCCTAGTTCAGAGACACGCCTAGTGGACGTGAAGCCAATCAAAGAGGTCAATTTGATCATGAAATAGTACAAAGAAATGTCCTGGATTGGTTCAAAGGGTGTTCACAAGAGTGCTTGCAACACCACGCTAAGGTTCCAGGATGGAAAACGATGTACCACCAGAGGCGAGTGGAGTCTGGCAGCTCTGAGAAATTGATGAGAGGGTGTAGCGATAGCCTCGCCTGAGATTTAGTGTTCAGGGTATTGCTCAATGCCGCCACCTGGAGGGTCAGAGTGTTAGGACCGAGACCCTTCTTCAGACCCTCTTGTAGAAACTGCAAGACATTCCTGATACCCAGAGAGTATGGATTGACTGGGCAAGTCTGACACCACTTGGTGAACGTCTTCCAGACGTACTGGTAAATACGACATGTGGATTCTCTTTTATCTGTCCTAAGTGTTTTTATAACTTCCCTTGAGTATCCTAAGGCCTTCAGAGATTGCTGCTCAATCTCCACGCTGTCAGCTTGAAGAGCTGGGGATTGGGGTGGTGAACCGGTTCTTGGGTGAGAAGATCCTCGTGTACTGGTAGGAGGAGGGGAGGCTCTGTCCGTAGATTCATTAGATCTGAATACCAGGGTCTGCGAAGCCACCCGGGAGTGACCAGTATGAGTTGTGCTCTTTCCTGTCTTAGTTTGGCAATGGTTTCGGATATGAGCGGTAGTACAGGAGTCCCCGATCCCAGGGAGCTCTGAGTGCGTGGCAGTTCATTGCTCTTGGGTGTTTGAATAGAGATAGGAACCTGGGTACCTTGAGATTCTCTCCTGAGGCAAAGAGGTCTAGCCCTAGCGGTTCCAATTTTTGAACGATCAATGGGAAAAAGCCTCGTTAGAGGGACCATTCTCCTGAGTCAATCTGGTCAGCATGCCAGTCAGCATGCACATTTGATTGTCCCTTGATGTGTACTGCCTTTATGGAGAGTACGTTCGACTCTACCCAACGGGGGAGACATGTCACCTCCTTGGACAGCGAACGGGATTTTGACGCACACACCCCTGGTTGTTTACATATGCTCGGGCCGTGGTGTTGTCCGTGTGGACCAGGATGCAAAAGCCCTGAATCTGTGGGGAGAAGTGAAGCAGTGTGAGTTTGATTGCTTTCAGCTCCAACCAATTTATGCGGTTTGTCTTTTCTTCTGGTGACCAAGACCCCTGTGCAGAAAACCCTCTGAAATGCGCCCCCCTAACCGTACAGACTTGCGTTCGTTAACACAATTCTGTTCAGATCTGACAGTGGAGTCCCTTGGGACAGTCTGCGGGGTGTCTGCCACCACTCCAGGGCCCTATTTACATGGTTTGGTACCTGTACTTGAAAGTCCTGTCCCTTGCATATCTGTCTTTGAAACTGATGCAGGAGGGTCTGCAGAGGGTGAAGATGGAATCTGGACCACAGTATCAGGTGGGTGCATGACACCATCATCCCCAGTAATCTTGTGAGGTGTTTGAGTCCAGAGGTGGGTCGTTGGAACACTTGCTGGAGAAAGGATAAAATTTTGTCTTGTCTCTGTAGAGGTAAGAAAACACAGTTTAGTTCGGTGTTTACAACCACACCCAGGTGTTCCAGGGAACGTGTGGGTACGAGCTGACTTTTTTCTGTATTTATTATGATTCAGTGTTGTGTCAAGATGACTATGGATCAGTTCAGATCCTGTACGACCTGTTTTGTGATGGTGATTTGATGAGCAGATCATCCAAATACAGGTAGATGTTGATGCCCTCTGTTTGGAGTTTGGCAATCAGTACCACGAGGACCTTGGAGAAGGTTCGGGGTGCTGATGCCAATCCGAACGGGAGAGCCCGATACTGCCAGTGCTCCTGGTTGTAGAGGAAGTGGAGCCACTGTCTGTGGCATGGACATATTAGGATGTGGAGGTATGCCTCCCTGAGGTCGATGAAAGTCAACCAGTCTCCTGGGACAATTGCTCCAAATATATGGACCGTTGTCTTTCCATGCATAAAGGGGGCACTAGTACTGACTTGTTGAGGGTCTTGAGATTTAAGACTGCCCGCCAGTCTCCAGATTTCTTTGGGACCAGGAAAAGGATGGAGTATAGTCCCTGCATTTTCTGTCCCTCTGGGACAGATTCCATTGCCCCTATCTTGTGTAATCGCCTGATCTCACTTATCATGGCGGAGTGTTTTTCCAGGTTTGAGGATTTGGGAGAAGCAAGAAAGCGGGGATGAGGTGCTCGATAGAACTCTATGGAGTATACATAGGCTATCGTGTTTAGAACCTATGTGTTTGAGGTTACCACCTTACATAGGTGAGCGAACTCTAGCAGGCGTCCCCCTATGCTGGGCTCTTGCTTTGGACAGGAGATCATATCGTCAGGTGTCCTTGCTTTCAGAGTTCTGTTTCTGGTAGGAGGATTGTTTGTTCTGAGTGGGTGTTATACCTCTGGGTGACCACCGGGAGCAACCTCTGTGATCCCTATGGTTAGAGTAGCATCCCCCTCTTCTGGGATTGCCAAATNGGGGGGGGGGGGGGGGGGGGGGGGGGGGGGGGGGAGACGGGACACAAAAATTCATTCTCTGTGTATTGAACTGTTGGAGGGATTGCTTTTTGGCCTTATCGGACGCCTCCTCCAGTACTTTGTCCACGAACACACAAAACAATTTTGGCCCCTGGAAGGTCCCCAATATTCAGAAGTTTTTTACACAAGGATCCGCCATCCAAGATCGTAGCCAGAAGCATCTGTGCATGGCTGCATTGGCAGCCATGGCCTTAGCCACCCAAGAGAGTATGTCTGTGGTGGAGTCTGTGAGAAATGACATATCTAACAGTAGTCTAGAGGAGAGGATCCTCACCCTTTTGTTAGTGAGGTTTGGATCCTGTGCAACTCGCATCCATTTTGATAAGGCTCTGGCACAGTATATGGACATGATGGCCATTCGCAAGACTGTTGTCGAAGCCTCATAATCCCTTCCCCTATCGCATGGGTCTTTTGGGTACAAATCCCCTTCTGATGGGAAGACGAATTGCCTGGCTAGGGAGGCTGCTGCGGTATCCACCTTAGGGATCCGGAACATGTCCACTTTAGACTTGGCAAGGGAGTATATGGATTCCTGGTTACTGGATAGTCTGGCTGATTTTCCTGGATGTTCCCATTCAGCTCTTATTAGTCTTTCGAAGGACTTATAGGGAATCCCTTGTCTGTACTGGGGGATTTTGAAGGGTATTCCCTGGAGGAAACTTCCTCCGAGGAATCTGATTGTTCTTCCACCCCTAGCCGTCTGGGGTGAAGGGTGTTCTTAATTAATCTAAAGAGCGGTTCTTTGAAGGAGCCAGAGAATTCCCGATCTCCCTCTCTCCCCTCCTCCCTCGGATTGTCTGGGATCTGGCCCTCCTACAGGGTCCCGGTGTGCTCTGTCTCTTGTCTATTCCCTTGGGAGTGGTCACTTTGCTCCTCATTAAAATCCTGCTCCTCTCTGAGAGGAAATTGTGAATTTAGGCTGTCTACTTCTCTTTGTAGGTCTGACCGATTCCTGGGGAAGGGGGGGGGGGGGGGAGAAGGCCTGCCTATGTGACTCGGAGTCAGATGAGTTTTCCCTTTTTAGTGAGAACCTTTCCTTTTCCTGCCTCCCTGAATCTGCCCTTGTATGTTCTGTGGTGGGAGGGGGAGCTAGTGTGCTTTCACTTTCCTCTTCCCTTCTTGGTCTTGGGCCTACCCCTATCAGGGGAGGAGAGCCTTTCGTTTAGTTTCTCCAGAGAGAGAAGCATATTGTTCACGACTGCCAGCTGTAGTGCAGCGGCCTGAGGCTCTGGGGTGTCAGGGTCCGCGGTCTCTTCCTCCTGGTCCAAGGTTTGGGGGCAGGGGCTTTCTGGTGCCACCTTTTTGCATGGCACAGCCTCTGGCGGGTGCCATCTGTGCCGGAGCTGGAGTTTTCCCTGCGGAAGGGTTATCTCCCTGACTCTGTTCCTGCTGGGCAGACTTGACGCGTCTGCAGGGCTCCTCTCTGAGCGGGGTCTGCCACGCCGCGTCTCTCCGTTCCCGCGCAGCTATGTGGGAGGCAGGAGTGGGGACGGTTTTGCCTCATCCTGGGTGATGACTCGGTGGGGCTCTGGGCCTGAAAAAACAAAAAAAGCTGCTCGCGCTGCTGTGCCGCACTCCTGCTTGGTCTGAGGCAGCAAAAGAACTGGAGAGCTGGGGGCAGTCCTACTTCGGGCATGCCCAGTAGAATTTCGCAGTGCTGGCTCCTGCTGGCCGAAGCGGACCTTTCCCCATGAGTGCTGACTGAACAGAGTGACCGGCCAGGACCCAGAGAGAATGTCTCCTTTTTACAAATGTGAAACCTTTGTTTAAAACTTTTAAAGATTTCTTACCCATATGAAGCAACAGGCTATTAGAGAACATATTTATTCTGTGCTCTTCATGTACTAAAACCAAATTGCATGCAGCAAATATCTATTCATAAAACTGTCTTTATTTTCAGCGTGTATTCCTAAAGGTTTTGAAATGATACTATAGTATGCGCAATGCTGACAATTCCATTATTGTTACACTGGCTTCTAAACCTTAAAGTCTGTATTGAACTGTGCCGAGTTGAGCCCAGTTTAAGTTTTGCGTATTCAATATCAAGGGAAATGCAGAGAAAACTATAGTGAGAACCTGATAAGAAGAGAAATCAAGAGGATGCTGGCAATCCACGCATCCAAAAGATAGGAAAGTAGGATTGCAGGAAGAAATGGGTAGATGAAAAAAGATTGGGAGAAGTCAAAAATCCAATTATGGGGACTGGGAAAGAGAAAGGGAGTAAAAAAGAGGAGAAAAAGAGGGTTTGAATGAGAGGCAAGGAGAAGAAATAGCAGGAGTAGGTTTCACCTAAGAATGTTAGCTGCCTTTAACATGGCATCTAACGAGGAAGCATGGTTGTCGTGTTGGTCACAAATGTAAGAGATGGAGACAAAGCAGTTGAAATAGTATCTTTTATTGGACCAACCTCTGTTGGCGAGAATATGGAAGCTTTTGAACATTACAGTGCCCTTCCTCAGGCATGTAGCTTAGCAAGTCGTGTACAGCAGTAACTTGGGTGACACATCAGACTTCCTTTTCACTTGAAAGATAAAAAGTAAAGGGGGGTAGAATAGAAGGAAACAGAGAACTTTTCCTGAAGAGGAATGAAATTAAATCCCTGAAACAATCAAAAGAATTTATATAAAGCAGAAATGTTGGCAGCTCAATGAGTGTGTGTACAAGTCTACAGCAAACCCCAAATTAGGTAGAGCACTCTTCAGTAAAACTCACCTTAGTCCAGATGGAAAAGAGAAGGCAAGTTGTAATAGGGGTGAGGTAATAAACTGACCCTTGCCACAACAGAGAGAGCAACCACCACCCCAATTTTGAAATGATCCACAATAGTAGTCTCTAAAAAATTTAAGCACACTAAACTTTACACTAGGAAAGACAAATTCCGTGCATCTCCATTCTGTTTGACTCGTCCAAGAACATGTCGAGAACAAGAAAAGAGCCAGTGTGTAGTGGTTACGAGTGCAGTACTTGGACCAGGAGGTAGGGGGAGGCCCCCAGTTCAAGTCTCACCTTAGCCATGAACTCACTGGGTGACTTTGGGCCAGTCAGAGATCGCTCAGCCTAACCTACCTCACAGGGCTGTTGTAAGGATTAATAGTTGATCTATTTAGTTACTATGCTAAAGAACTGTAAGCCACCCTGAGCCTAAAGGGTAGGATGGGATAAAAAAAAACCTAAATAAAATAAATAAAATGTCTTCCCACCATTACAGCTCAGACTATCTTATTTAGCAAGCAGAGCCTGTAGGAGTTGGATGTAGGGGTGCGCAATTCATTTTGTTTTTATTAAGTTACTAAGACAAATTGGAGCCCCATTCATTTTAGTAACTATTGTTCTGAAAACAAACGAATAAGCAAATGACATATGCTTGTTTTAATTCATTTTTGTTTAAAAATAAGATTTTTACAACAGCTACCAGGACCGTTCTGTGCATGCACAGCCCTTTTCCAAAACTGCACCTGCAGCATCACCATCATTTGGGAAAAGTGCACACATATGCATGGTCATTTTGCACATGTGCAGTGATTTTTTTAAAATTAAAAACAAACAAAAAAGCCACGGGGTTTTTATGAAACCCCCAACACAGATGGGATTTGAACCCAGAAAATGAAATCAAAAAGGGCTAAGTGCTGCACCACCCTAGTTGGAAGAAAAAAAGATAGAAATGTGTGACCAAGAGCACATCCCCAGACAGACAGGATAAAGCAGCACATATTCCATGCCTATATTACTGCTCTGGCTTTGCAACCATATAAGCTTTCCAATGCTGCATTAGACCAGAACTGTAATCCGGACAGAAAACGATTCATAAATCCTGGAAGCTAGACTTATTGGTGTGCCAATTTCAACATGATTTTCTTCATTCCAAGACTTAACATTCCACAAACACTACAGTATGGCATGCTCACCAACTGGCCTGACCAGGGATATGGCAAATCATGACAACAGGCAAAAGAAATTTTAAGAGATCTAAAGAGTGGATATTGAAAGTCAGCATTGGGGGGGGGGAAGAGCCTGTGTTTTTCTCTTCTTCACATTTTTCAAGGCCTTCAGTTAGCTTAAGATTACTTAACCCAATTTTTTCATCATAGTTCAATGTCTGTGATATAAAACCCAGTAACAATGCCCATCTTCTTACTATTACTGTTACTTTAACATCTGTTTACTGCTGCCAATGTAGAATGAATAGTCTCCCAACTCTTTTACTGAAGTTTTCTTTAAAAAATAATAAAGTTGTTGTTCCGCACATTAGGCAACCAAAGATAGTCAGGAGGAGATAGTCTTTTCAACTAGCAAAACTTTAAGCAACCATCTATCTAGGTGAGTATATGGGTTCTATCACTGTATTAGAGCACACCATTGTCATCAATAATGCACAGTCCTCATAGCAGCCATGTATGGTGGAAGTAGCTTGGAAACGGAGGCATAAAGAGATTATGGTACCGGCTCTAGCATTCACACAATGCTCAGTTATCGGTATGCCACCTCAGATTAAAGAAAGTTATCCTATTTAATCAGAGGTGAGTACGTTGTGCATTCCACACGTACAGTAAGTATCCTGAAGTGCAGAAGTCCATATGAATGCGCCTTGGTAAATTTCCCCAGAGTAATTTAGATGCTTCATCTGAAAATATCTTAAGGAACTTTCCTAAGGTCACTAGGATTGGAGCAGTATCTTAACCACAAGACCAATTATAGCACAAAACAAAAAATTGCCAGTTAAAGCTGTTCATGAATATTCACTGTGTCATTTTATCCTAGAAGTGCTCTGCAAAAACCAAGCTGGAGATAGGAGTGCATTTCTCGTGGCCGAGGGCACTCCCAAAGTCAGCTTGAAGTTCACAGAATTCGATGGCACCATGCACAACTCAAGTGCCTATGGACAATGAATTAATTATGCAATATATTAGTTCACATTTCAAAAAAGTTTATCCATTGAACCAGGAATTATTTTCTTAGTATCCTCTTATACGGTTTTATTTCTTACTAAAGACTCATTTAGGATGACACACCTGTTCCATTAAAGTACTTGCATATGGGAAGTATTGTTGCTGTTATCTGGCTGGGTCATTTTCTTTTACTTTAATTTCTAGTCTATTGAAAGGTTCTCCTCCTCCCATAGATTTCCCTTCATCCTATTCCCTCAACGTTACAGTGATCATTATTCTTCAGTCTCCCCAAAGCCCAACAATGCTGTTTCTTATTTGATCAGAGAGAATATCATTGAAAAGCACATGGCACATCCTTCTCTTACTTTATTTTTATATATTTATTATTATTTATGTAAAATGTTTATCCCACCCCTCCTGCCCACAGGGCAGCAAACAATATAAACAATAAAACAATTTTAAACATTTAAAATTTCATAAATGCAGGGAAAAGAAGCCCACCCTACAGCCAGGTCTTACATAATTGTCAAAATAGCAGGAGAGTGGGGGACAACCGAGCCTCCTCTGGGAGCGAATTCCACAGCACAGGGGCAGCCACCGAAAAAGATCTAACATTGGTGGCTACCCACCTCGCCCGGGGAACCTCCAAAAAGGCTCCCACGAACGATCTCAAGGGTCGCACGGGCACATGAGGAGTGAGGCGATCCCGCAGATAAGTAGGGCCCAGGCCGTGAAGGGCTTTAAAGGTTAGAACCAGCACCTTGAACCTGGCCCGGTGCTTTATAGGCAGGCAGCCAGTGCAGAGCCCAGAGCACTGGTGTCATGTGCTCCCTGCGGCCTGCCCCCTTAAGGACACGGGCCATGGCATTCTGCACCAGCTGCAGCCTCCGGACCAGCTTCTCGGGCAGAAGAACACAGGATGCAAAGCTGGCACATGAAGAAAGGCCCTAAATCAAACTCGGATCTCCAGCACAACAGTTCAGACTACAATCACTAGGCCAGCTAAGATGCATATTCTTTAACCAGCTATCCATTTGTTTATGGCTGTTTACAAATGGAATCAAAAATATAATAAACATTAAGCAAATAATGACAGACAAGAGTTGAACACAGAAGTCTACCCTAGTATATGCAGTAATGTTTTAATCCCTTCCAGTTATACAACTTGCTATCAAAGCTCTATAAAATAAAACCTATTCATCTAATACTCACAGAAACTTAAGTTACACTAAGCCTGTCAGCTCTCCCCACTGTCCCCACACCCTCTCCTCCTCCCCCCCCACTTCTTGCCCCCTGCCTGTCTCCCGTGACCCCATCGCCCCCCTTCCCCATATCTTATCCCCATTCCCTGTCTCCCCCCAATCAACTCCCGTTCTCCTGTTCCCTCTGGAACTGTCACTCCTCTGCTAATAAAGCCCCCTATATCCATGAGCTTTTCTTCTCTCGCTCCCTTCACCTTCTTGCCCTCACTGAAACCCGGATCTCTCCCATTGACTCTGTCACTCCTGCCACCCTCTCCTACGGAGGTCTCTCCTTTTCCCACCAGCCCTGCACCAAAGGCCGGGGTGATGGCATAGGCCTCCTCGTCGTCTCTTCCTGCCAGTTTCAACCCCTCACTCCTTCCCCTCCTTTGAGGCTCACTCCATCCGCCTCTACTCCTCTCTCCACCTCTGTGTTGCTGTTATCTACCACCCCCCTCCCCCGGCTCCCTCTCCTTTCTCTCTGAGTTCGAGTCCTGGCTCACCTTATTCCTCTCCGATGACATCCCCACACTCATCCTTGGGGACTTCAACATTCACGTTGATGCACCCTCTCAGCCTGGTATCACCCGCTTCCTCTCCCTAGCCTCCTCCTTTAATCTCCACCTCTGGACTAGCTCCGCCACCCACGCTGATGGTCACTCTCTTGATCTCGTTTTCTCTAGGAACTGTTCTGTCTCCGATCTCTCCTTTGAGCCCCATCCCATATCTGACCATTCCTTGCCTCCTTCAACCTCTCCCACTACTCCCTCTCCTCTTCCCCATCTCCCCATCCCTTCCGCGATCTGCAGGCAATTGTGCCCCAGGACTTCGCCTCCTCCCTCTCTCCTCTTCGCCCCTCAGTCCTCTCCTCCTCCCCCGATTCTGCCATCTCTGCCTTCAACTCCTCTCTCGCCTCCACCCTCAACTCCCTTGTCTCCCTCTCCTCCCGCCCAACTCGCTCCCATAACCCTTGCCTCACCCCCACCATTCGCCATCTCCGCTCCTGCACCCAGGCTGCTGAACACCTCTGGTGCAAATCCCACTACCGCGCTGACTTCCTCCACTTCAAGTTCTGCCCCTCATCACTGCTATCTCCCTCACTAGACAGCAGTACTATGCTTCCCACATTGAATCCTGCTCCCGGGACCCTCACCGCCTCTTTTCCACCTTTGACTCCCTTCTCAACCCCTCCCCCCGCCCCCAGCCTCCTCCTCCCTCTTCTCTGTTCACTCAGGATCTTGCTCTCTTTTTCACCTTTAAGATTGACAAGATCCACCTGGAAATTGCTTCCAAGTCCTCTCCCCCTACTACTCCCCCCGTCCCTCCTCCCCCAACCTCTCTCCTGTCCTCCTTCCCTCCCGCCTTCCTTGAGGAAATCTCCCTGCTCTCCGCCTCCAACCCCTCTACTTGCCACCTGGACCCCATTCCTTTTACCGTCGCCAATCTCCTCCTGCACATCATCAACCTCTCCCTCTCTACCGGCTCCTTCCCCTCTGTCTTTAAACACGCCACTGTCTCCCCCATCCCCAAAAATCCATTCTGGATGCCTCTGAACCCTCTAATTACCATCCTGTCTCGCTCCTCCCTTTTGCCTCCAAGCTACTTCAACGGGTGGTTTACTTCCGTTTCCATTTTTTCCATTTCATTTTAATTTTGTACCCCGCAGACTACACCACAGGTGTCTCGTAGCGGCTTACATTCACAAATGAAATACAATATAAATACATAATAAACAATACATAATAGCCAGTACATAATCTAAACAATATATAATCTAAACATATAGCAAACATCAAGCCAATAGCAGTCCATTTGAAGGAAAATATACAAACCCAACCCCCCGTCCCATTCCAAACCCCAATCCTCACCCCAAACCACCTCGACCTCCCCTCCGCCAAACTCCTCCCTTGACCCCCTCCAATCTGGCTTCTGCCCCCTTCACTCCACTGAAACCGCTCTTGCTAAGATCACCAACGGTCTTCTTGTGGCTAAATCCAACCGCCTCTACTCTATTCTTGTCCTCCTTGATCTCTCTGCTGCCTTCGACACTGTTGACCACTCGCTCCTGCTTGAATCGCTTCACGCCCTTGGATTCCGGGACTCTGGCCTCAACTGGTTCTCCTCCTACCTCTCTGGCCGCTCCTTCTACGTATCTCTTCCTAACTCCTCCCCCTCCTCCTCCCTACCCCTCTTGGTCGGGGTTCCCAAAGGCTCTGTCCTTGGCCCTCTCCTCTTCTCTATTTACACCCAATCCTTAGGCAAACTCATTGCCTCGCACGGTTTCCAATACCACCTATACACTGACGACACTCAACTCTCTCTCTCCACTCCTTCCCTTTCCCCCTCTGTTCAAGCTCGTCTCACCAACTGTCTCTCCAATATCACCGCCTGGATGTCTCAACACCTACTAAAACTGAACATGGTGAAAACTGAACTCCTGATCTTCCCTCCCAATCCTTCCTCTCCTTCTTCCCTGTCAGTTACCATTGACGGGGTCTCCATCCTTCCTGTCCCCCAAGCCCACAGCTTGGGCTTCATAAGCTCTCAGGCAGGGACCGTGTCGATCTTATTATTTGTAAAGTGCCAGGTACATCGCTGGCACTATATAAATGNTCTGCTGTGTTAGATGATTTGCCCATTGAATCTGCTAACGATTACCCCGTTTTTAAAGAGGCAGTGCTCAAGTGCTATTGACTCCGTGGCCAAATCCTGCTGCTTCTCCCTCCACAACACTGCCAAGAGCTGCCCTTTTCTGTCTGTCTCCTCTGCCAAAACTCTCATCCACGCCCTAGTCATCTTACGCCTCGACTATTGTAACCTCCTCCTCACTGGCCTTCCCCGCTCTCACCTTTCTTCCCTCATCTCTGTTCAAAACTCTACTGCCAGGATCATCTACCTAGCCCATCGCTTTGACCACGTGCAGCCTTTCCTCTCCTCTCCCCACTGGCTCCCCCTTCCTGAGCACATTCTGCACAAGCTCCTCATCTTCACCTACAAAGCCCTTCACAACCTTGCTCCCCACTACCTCTCTGCCCTGATCTCCCTCCAAACCCGTTCGAGCACTCCGCTCCTCTTCCATCCCCTCCCTCACCTCCACTGCTCCCCCAACCGCCTTCATCCCTTCTCCCTCCCTGCCCTCATCCGCCTGGCCCCCACCCTCCACACCTGCAAATCCCTCCTCAAAACCCACCTCCTCCACTCCGCCCTTCCTAACTCCTGCTAACCATTCCCACCCAGGATTATCCCCCACCAGCTATCTGTAAACTCCCAACTTACTGCAATCAAGCTAAGAACGTGTACCTGAGCTCTTGCATCCTCATGAATGTCACATCCCTTGTCTCTCACTCTGTTCCCCCTTCCCTGTCTCCCCTCCGCCTTGTCTTTAGATTGTAAGCTCTCGGGCAGGGACCGTGTCTATCTTATTCTTTGTAAAGCGCCAGGTACATTGCTGGTGCTATATAAATGCTCATAATAATAATAATACATAACAATAATAATAAAATTAATTTCAATATTTAAGAAAAGAAGGTAAAGAGCCTGTGCCTGCTCATGTCACGTTTTCCATTAAAGCTTTGCATTGGTGCACTGCGCTGAATAAATTGTTTCTAGACAGTACAGTTGAGACTGGGGAATCCTGACCCTACAAGTCAGGACACTTCAGAATTCCAGACAGGCAATCACACACTATATTCATTAGCAGGACACAGGTTTTCTGAAGTGGAGTTCTAGCACCAGCCAAAGCTGTGATCTTTTCCTTGAGCTGGCAGAACTCTGAGCGGATGGCCCAGTCTGCCCATAGCAGTTTGAGCTCCAACCCCAGCAAGGGAGAAGCTGCAGTTCAAGAAGCCATAACCTGCAGCCTGCTCCCAATAGTGCCAGCCCCAGCTAAGGGCAACACCAGAAATCCTGGATGTTTTGGGTATTCCCAGAGGCATTTGGAATAACAAATCTCTACTGTACTACTTTAATACACACACACACACACACACACACACACACACACACACACACACAATTCTGAATTTCATTGGCCCAAGTACAACGAAGGAATAAAATTCAGCAAAACAGGAATGATGTAGATGCTTTAATATCTTGCAAGAACCCCTTCCCAGTTACTTACAACCACTGTTAACAATCTAAGGCAGCTCCTATTATGGAACAACAAAAAAGTAAAAGATACTGTAGCTGAATGAAGTGCAGGTTACTGAAATTTAAAGCTCTTGTAGTGAAGAATACATAATAGAGGACACTGTTCTGTTATAAGCATTAAAATATTTAGCATAGAAGTCTACAGAAGTTATTCAGGGTTATAGGTGGCTGTGCAGTACTGTGAACATTTTTTTATACATAGCTACACGGTATTTATATCCAGAAGTTGCAACAGTAATTCAATAGGAGTTATTTCAAAAACAAGTTGAAAATTCTAAGTTAAATCTGTGTGTCACTTTGGGCTGGGTATCAAGAGTTACTTAATATAAGCAAGTAGAACAGACCAGATGTTCATAAATGGCACTGTGTTCAAAACCAGAATAGAGTGGAAAAAGAAGACACAAAGCCACATTGCTTTATATATTTATTACTGTAAAATACTGACTAAAAGAGTGTTTCCAATTTTAGAAAACCACCACCTAGGGAATGTTTTAATTATCTCCTATACAAAGTAGTTTAACTATTTACTGCACACTTAATTCAGCAATGGAGTAGGAGCATGAAAGAAGAAAACTGAAAATTGTTATTACTTTCTCAGAAAAATCTGCAGAAACGTCACTGATATCACTTTCAGATGCTTATCCACCGCACTAAAGAGCTCAGGCCATTTTTAGACAGAACATGCCACAGAGATCCACCCATCTGAAGGCAGTGTGGGTGGGCTTGTGCTCCCATGACCCATGCACTGCCCACGCATGGAGCACCAGGGAAAAATCTGAGATGTTCCATGCGGGGGGCAGGTCAAACCATGTGTGGGTAGGGGCACACACTCGTCACGCACCCATCCCTTGTCCGTTTGATTCCACCCCCCTCGCCCCCCACCTTGTCCGTTTGATTCCCCCCCCCCTCGCCCCCCACTGGATGTGCATGGGTTCTCCACCCTGTGCACATGGACCCATCCCCAGTCGTGCCCGTTTTAACATGGCCTTAATCTATTTTCTCTAAACAATATGTAATATACAGTGAAGTATCAATTGCCAATACTGTACTAGAAGGGAGCCTGTGCTTTCATATCTGTAATAACCTGAGGAAAGGCACATCTGGTTTTTCTCCAGATGTCACCCTAGAAGCATCATTAACAAAGGATTCAGATTATCCAAATTCAAATATTACATGTTCTACAATTTTATAACAAGAGGATCCTGCAGCTATTAGGTCCCCTCTTTCTACATTTCAGCATGCTCACTGTCTGCCAAAGCGTCTCCTCATTGCCTCTGCACATGCACGGAGCATCTGAGGACAGACAACACTGGCACAAGAGGCTGATGATTAATGCAGAAGGAACAACCATTCACAACGCAAAGCGGTTGGTCTCTTGTCCCCTCTTGCCTTTGCTGTGCATGCTGGAATGTTTATAGGGGCCACTCTCCCTGCCCCGATGCAAAACGCTTCTGCCCCCCCCCCCCCTTCACCCCAATGCCTTTAAATAACCTCTTTGGGAGCGCAGCAACTCTGCTTGGGCTGGAGGTGGGGATGAGCTGCAGGTTCCTGCAGCACGTGAAAAAGAAACTGTTCCCCTTCGGTGACTAAGCTTCTGTGTCTGCTCCCAGTAGGAGATCTCACTCCACTCCTGCAGGACTCAAATCCTGCCTGCTACACCAGGCCGTTTTGGCTGAAGCATAAGAGAACCGCCTGGACAGGACCAACTGCTGGAAGGATCAGCACTGCTCCATTCAACTAGCCGATTAGGACCCACTGGCCAGGCAAGTCACAGTAAAGGAGGAGACAATGCATCCTCACCAGGAAGAGGCTGTAGGTAATGCACTACTAACTTGGGCCCCAATAAGGAGGGATGGACGGATGATGGGACAGTGCACTGTCCGGGAGCCGCATTATGGGGGTGTTAGAAGGGGGAAGGCTACGGCAATGTACCCAATGGTCGGAGAAGGGCAGGGCTCCGCTGATGGAGGTGCTAGGAGGGAGTAAGACTAGGGCAATGCACCGCAGAGAGGAGGATGTCACGGTACCCGGCACCCGCAGAGCGGGGTTAGAGGAGGCTGAATGCAAAGCTCTCCCTAATCAGGGATGGGGGCTGCGGCTACAAGAGGGAAGGCTGTGCGTTAGCTAGCGGGGGTCCCGGCATGTAAGCCAGGAGCGGATGCGATGCACTGGCTAACCGAGAGCCCCAGTAAGAGGAGCACAGGACAGGATCAGCGTGTGCTCTGCCTGGTGGGAAGGTCCCGCCGGGCACCAGAGGAGGAGTCCGTTCAAGGCGGCGTCCCGGGGGCGGAGCCAATGTTTAGTTCTCTCTCCCCCCCGGTACCGGGAGGGGGTGGAGAAAGGGCGGAGCCTGGTTGCAATACACCCAGTGAAGGGGGGGGAAAGGGGTGTTGTCCCGGGAGAGGGGGCGGGGCGCACGTACGCTGCACCGAGCCCAGGGTAAGGGGGGCGGAGGCTCAGCGCGGGGATAAGCCAAACTCCGGCGGGAAGAGGCGGATCCCTGCGGGAGGCGGGGCCACCCTCAAATGCACACGGGGCGACGCACCTCGGTTCACCGGGGGAAGAGGACCCCATCATGCCCGGAGTGGGGAGGGGACGCAGCGTGGGAGCCCGAGTCTCCTCCCTCTCCCCGTGCCCTAAGCGCGCGAATCCCCGCCCCATACGGTGCGCGAGAATAGAAGCGAGAGACCCGCCCCCCTCCCCTCATCTCACCCGCGGCGCCTGGGCCCCTGTCAGTGGGTTGCCCCGCTCTCACCTCCGAGTCGCCTCGGCGTGCTCCCCGAGGGGGTCCCAGCTTCGCTGGATGCCGCGCCAGACAGGGGTTGCGGGGTGCTTTTCCTGCGCCTTCTTTCTCCTCAGGGCGGCGGGTGCGGGGCGCGCGCGGGAGGCGGGAAGGGTCCCAGCGCAAGGAGGGGGCCCCGGGCCCTTCCTCTTGCCGGCGTCGGTGGGGGCGGGAGGCGGTTCGCCCCGAGGACGGAGGACTCTGCTGAGCTCGGCCAGGAGTGAGAAGGGCGCGCGGCCCCAGAGAGGAGAGGGGGGGAGGGTAAGATGGAGTAACCGTCTCTCGGCGGCCGCCGCCGAGCGCTGCCCGCTTCTCTGTTCCCCGGGAAATCCCGCCCCTCCCCTTCCCGGGGGGAGACACCCGCGCCGCCATTGGCTGCTCTTCCTGCCGCTTACCTGTTCAGTCAATCGCAGCGCAGCGACCGCCTCCATCACCCGCCCCTATTGGGCACGACTCCCAGGAAGGGGATGTGAAAAAATGGGGGGGGGAAATCGAGGGAAAATGTCCGTATAGGAGACAAGCTCCACCCCTTCCCACCTCAACTCGCTTTTCATTGGATGCCGCCCACAGGAACCGCGCACACGTTGGATAGAATACATATCATTCAATATTAGACTCCCCCCACACCAGGCTCCGCCTCTAGTTACCAGAAGACTCCGCCCCTTCACTGGGGAGCCCTTTTGTGGAATGTTTACATCTAACCGGCCCCAGTAGCTCTTCCTCAGTCCTCCCCGCTCCTGGGGCGCCGGTTCGTGGCTCGTGCATGGGGTGCAACTCGCACCCAATCCCCACGTTTCCCTTTCTGCAGTGTGTGGCACCAGCACGTGTACCAATACCGTACAATGCACCGAAGCCACCCGCTGCAGCACGGGGGAAACTACTAAAACTCCTCGCTGCAACTTTAATGTACACGAGAGGCATAGAGGCCAGCAGAAGCCCGAGGAAACGAAGAAAGGCAACAAGCTGCATCAATGCAGGCGTCAATTCCGTGAATAGCATAAGTGCAACAAGTCGCAAGAGCATCACCACCAAGCACAACTTCCTGTTGGGTTTCCCGGGAACTTATACATCCACTTGCATCCGCTACCAGCTGGGATAGGATCTTTGCAGAAGGGAAGGCTTGAGTTTCCTTCCACTACCACTAAGCCGTAAAGCAACTTTTTGTAGCAACTTTCTGGGGGTGATGTGGTTTAGGCACAATTCTTAACGCAACTTGAGAAAAGGAGCAAGCCACCGAAACTATATGAGGCATCTCAATAAGGTTCTTCCTAGGTTTAGAAATGTAACATCTAAGACTGCAAAAGCACAAACTGGCACATTTTAGATCGTTCAAACAGAGGAGGCACTACTCTCCCATTAATGTCAATGGGAGCCGAAACTGATTTCCACTGAGGAGCACCCAGAATTGCAGTTAAAGGGAAGGAGAGAATTAGGACACAATCCTCCATCTGTTGATGTCAGATAGTGCCACTGCTACTCTTATTTTTGGCATACTCGCATGGAAGAAAGAGCTGTTCTACCATTAAAGGTGTGTTGGAAGTTTCCCTGTCTTATGAAGGCTTTTTCCTCAGTTTCTGCAGGGATGCATTAAATAGTGTTTGTCTTAAATCACAGATCCATTAGGCACAATAGGGAGAAAAATCACAGTGTCTGTATGTAAAATACTGTGGATTTCGATAACCCCACCCCACCCCCCTAACTCAAGTGGGACTCAGGGAATTCAAATCTCAAATCACTTTTAGCAACTTGACTCTATCTTCAGTATCAGGCTAAATTTTAGCTGTGCGTTTCTCTCCCTGCTGTCTAGTGGAGCAGCAACCAACTGCCCTAAAGGCTTCCTCAGGCCAGTACCTTGTATAGCCCTCACCCACAACATTTTCTCACCACAGAAGGCAGACACAATGTATCAAGGAAAAACAAGCTAAATGCTACCAAAGCAGAGGTCAAAATAAATTCCTGGTGGGGTAAGTCTACAAGCACGTCACTCTGGGAAACAAATAAAACATACAATTCAATCAACCAGGAAACAGCAAACTTTGCTTATTATGGGTACATTTTCAGTTTCAAAACCATTACAATTGCCAGGATACTCATAATTTTATGTGTAGATACAACCCAGACTACAATCCGCATATGTCCCTTCCCTGCTTACAAAGAGCTCACTGTAGTAGACAGTTCAGAGGTCTGGTCAGGGCTTAATTTGTGCCAAGGCTCAGCCCCAAAACCTCTTTCAGACTTTGACACTGATGCTACAGGATACCAAAAAAATCACTCCTGGTTGACACTGATGCAAGACCCACACCATGGCAGAAAGCATCAGCTTCAGCCAGAGTGTCTTCCCTGCCTGGTTGGGGCTGCTGTGGATGGGAAGAGAGGGTGATGATACTCTAACCCATCAGCTGTTTGGCAATGAGTGTTTTACCAATGAACTGCTGAGTGGTGGTGGTGGTAGTAGCACCAAGACACCAGCCTCCATCAAACTGAATTCAGTACAAAGTAGGGGCAGAAACAGGAGCTGATGAGGCCTGGCAAGGTAGTTCCATTAGCCCCTGTGATTTCTTGCCTCCCACCCTCCTTCTCAGGGAGCAGTATTTCTAGGGAGATTTCAACCCAGGTTTTCCCTCCCACGAAGTAAGCACTGGGCCTGGTATTCTATTTATTTTATCCTTTTATTCTTGTTTTCCCTCATTGTATTTGTTTGAAATTATAATTGATTCCTCCCCCAGCTGATTGCTAATATACAGAGCTGTAAAAACTATATAAATAGTTCACTGGCCAGACATAAAGAGACTGTTCACCAAGTTGGGACTTTCAGTGAATCCAATACTAAAAATTCACTCACAAGCTATACTACCCAAGAGGGAAGCAGGTGAATGGATTTTACAACAATATATATCTGTCCTGTATTTTCTCAGTCTGCTGTTCTGACTTTTTACATGTTTGAGAAAGGGCTGCGTGGTCCAAGGTTGCCCCACTAAAAGATACCATCTGAACTACTTTATCTCTTCTTACCTTTGAGACCAACACAACAAACATGGCTAGGTCCATAAATAGCTACTAGTCAAGTTCGGTCCTCTGACTGTAGAAGGCTGGGAGTGAATAGCAGGAACTGGATTACTCCATTATTATTATTGTTCATATAGCGCCAGCAATGTGCCTTGCTTTGTACTTGTGGATTGTGGACAATACACTGAAATCCTCAGCCGAGTGTGCAGCAGCAGTCAAAAAAGCACACAGAATGTTACGAGTTATTCGCAAAGGGATAGAGAATAAAACTGAGGTTATAATGCCTCTATACAAATCAATGGCGCGACCCCCCACCTGAAATATTGTGTGCAGTTCTGGTCACCTCATCTAAAAAAAACTGCTGAACTAGAAAAGGTACAGAGAAGGGCAACGAAAATGATAAAGGATATGGAATGGCTTCCGTACAGAGAGACTTGACAAGCTGGGTCTCTTCAGCTTAGAGAAGACTGAGAGGGGACATGATAGAGGTTTATAAAATCTTGAATGGTATGGAACGAGTAGATAGGGAACGGTTATTTACCCTCTCAAATACCCTCTCAAATACTACTAGAACTAGGGGACACTCCATGAAACTAGCTGCCGGCAGATTTAAAACAAATAAAAGGAAGTACTTTTTCATTCAACGCATAATTAACTTATGGACTTTGTTGCCAGAGGACATTGTCAAGGCCAGTAGTATAGTTGGGTTTTAAAAAGACTGGATATGTTCTTGGAGAGTAGTTCCATTAATGGCTATTAACCAAGTAGCTTACGGGATGAACTTCTTACTGTCAGGAGTTGGGAGTGACCAACAGAGAATGGATTGCCCATTGCGACTGTTGTTTCTTCTTCCATGCGATCGAGATTAGCCACTGCTGGAGAACAGGATGCTGGGCTTGATGGACCATTGGTCTGACTCAGTATGGCACGACTTACGTTTTTATGTTCTTACTGTCATAATTACAAAGACAAGTCCCTGCCAAAGGGCTTACTAGTTAGAATGGACTAAGGAAGCGACAACAAGGAGCACATGAGGACAAGGACACATTCATGAAGCAGAGAAATTGCAGATGCACATACTTATGCTTAGCTTAGTTACAAGGGAAGAGGGAGATCTTGAAGGATGAGAGTAAAAGAAGCATAATGGAGCAGTCTCTGGGGGATGAGGATCCACTGTGCACTTCTCTAAAGCAACTGAGGTTGGCTACTGTCAAAAACAGGCTACTGAGCTACTAGACTGGTCTGATCCAGTATGGCATTTCCTACACTCTCGGCAAACCCCACCCCCCACTAAATCAATGGGAGCCGGTCCATTGACTTTAATGGTTGGAGGATTATGCCTTCATAAGAAATGCCATACTGGGTCACAGCAATGGTCCCATCATCCTGTTTTGGGCAGTGGTCACCTTGGTCACTTCAGAGAAGGGCCCAACACGTCATAACAGAGTAGTTCGTTTCCTGCTCTCTAGACTGGCATCCTATGGGTATTGGCCTTTCTATTTTTGATCAAGTGGTTCTAGCTCTTCATTCTGTGTTTTTCATATCCTGACCTCTTCCTCATTAAAGAAGAAGGTCCTGGCTCAGTTAGCAGACGAGTCCATAGCCCAGCTAATTATAATCCTGGGGGGCAGGAAGCTGCCTGTTACTTTAATTTCAAAGGAAAGTGACTTTCTGATTCATATTTGGGCGCACAAGATTGTAATTAAAGACCGCGTCTATTTCCATGTTCTGTACAGCGCCAGGTACATGACCGGCGCTATATAAATGTTTATAATAAATAATAATAATAATAGTAACGCTGCTTACACATCGCCTAACTAGCTCTGACAACCCTAGCTCACTCACACTCACACACGCACTTCCGCATCGCCAAGGATACTATCAAACAGTGATTAGCTTCCACCAAGACACGCCTCCAGCTCCCAGCCGCTTCGGAGTGGACGTGCATCCTTTACTCTCACAATAGCTTCCAACATGATCGGACTTAATTCACGGAGGGGAGCTGCAGCGAGATTGAGCATAACAAATTGGAGAAGAGGATGCAATCGAGATTGCAGATTTGCCTGCGTTGCGTGCATTTTGGAGTGACAAACCCCTGCCTAAAACCCGGGGCGATTTCCTTTAGCTTTGCCTCGCCATACTGCTTGGGAGGTTTGACCGGGCACTTTCTCTCAAATCAACAATCAGAGAGCAAAGCGCTGGCACGCCAGAGCCCAGCTGGCTCGAGGGGGATTCTACGCATGGCGTTCAAAGAGAGAGGAGTACATTCCAATGACGACAAACAAGACGAAGCAGCAGAGCTCCCTCTGGCAGCTTTACTGACTTACTACAGTATTGATGGCTTAAATCAGAGACATTGTACGACTCTCAACCAGCGCTTCAGCAATCGCTCATTGCATTCAGCACAAGTGTTTGCACGGGACAGATGCTCAGTGCAACAAAGGGCTCCACGAGTCCTTTCAAACACTCTGGCGCCAAAGCTAGTATTTTAGGCGGAAGGGGAGTGTTACAAAAAGGTACGATACGGTTGCAAAGAATCGGTCATCTAATCGAATCCCCAGTATCCCACTACTCTGTGCCTCCCCCCCCTGTCCCATTGCTTTTTTCACAGGAAGGAGAGAAGGGAGTCCTACAATTTGCAACTATTCAGCCTGTCATTCAAATCTCGTAAATGAATTAAAGCTGCGCATCTCTTCTCCATCAGGAGAAAGGCACTATTTAAACACTTTTCCTTCTATCTTTACCGCCAGGGAAAGGAGCCCAAGATAAATCCTCTGCAATTCCCCTGCTGGAAGGGAAGTATTTGGCCTGGCCTGCAGGCCTCTAAGAGGGAAGGCAGAGTTCCCCGGCAGGTCACTAGGAGAGGGGCATTTGAGGAAACTGCTCCTATCTATACCCAACACAAGGGTTTGACTCCGAGGAAGCTGGCTATCGCTGGACTAATCCTTTTGTCCCTAAACCCCTCCCTATCGCTTCACTTCCGGGATGGCTGTACACCACGTGGGGGTGGATCTATTACACGTGGGGGGAAGAAGGGGGAGAAACCAATTTTCCTCTCGTCATTCCCCCCTCCTTATTGGGAGGCGGAGCAAGGCTTTCGTATCGTCCAATCAGCTCCAAGGAGATGACTTCCCTCTCTCCCATAGAAATAGTGAGCTCAGGCTTCACTACTGGAAAAGGGAGGAGGGAAAGAGAGAGAGCAACACGAAATATAACCCACCCTCGTGGTAGGCGGAGCGATTTGAGAACCCTCCTCATTAGGGAAGAGGAGGTAGGGCCAACTCGTCTATCCAATAAGGAGAAACTAATCCCACCCCACGATGGGGAGGGGGACAGAAGGGGGTTGTACTGCGTATTCGCTCTATCAACCCCATGCAGCAGCAGCAACAACAGGGACGCGGATTGCGTTGCTGGGGTTGTAAGCAGCAGAGAGTATCATTGGAGCAAAAAGCAGCTCCGGCAGAAGAACCTGAAGTAGGTTCCCCATATGATCCCCAGGGCTGGAGAGGACTAAAGCAGCAGCAGATTCCCCTCTGCCAGAATCCACGCCTTGTAATGCGAGCTCTTCTTCAGCTACCAGCCTACTGCCTCTCCCCCCCCCCATCCAGAGAGTCCGCCCATAAACCCAGCTTGGCGCCTCACTTTTTCAGTGCCATAATAAGAGCCAGGCAGCTCCGCTCCTCCCATAGCGGAGGAGCGCCGTAGCGAACACCTATGCAAACAAAACCAGTTGCCCAGCTGACAGGTGCACCCCACTCCAATCCCTGCTTTTCTCGGGTCAGATCCTTAACGCAACTCCATCGCCGACCTTCACTACCCCTTCCTTAAACTATTCTGAGACACAGCGAGAGCAGCAGCAGGGACGTGGGATTATGGGAGAAGGGTTGGGGAGGAGGGGGAGACGTTAGCCCAACCCTAGAGCAGTATATCCTTCCCTCCCACCAGCATAGGAGGCGGGGTGGAGAAATGCAACTCCATGTTTGCAATGAGGAAAAATCAGCTGGGAGATGAGAGATCGGTTGATTAAGAGCATAAAAGGCAGGTTGCTCCGGTTTGGAGCACGGAGGGAGGTGCCACTAAATCCCCAGTCTTCCTAGCATTCTGTACCCGTGAGCGCCCGCAAACGTTCGGCGGTAGAACGGTCACGCGTTGCGGGAGTCGCTGGTGGAACGTTCGCCCCCAGGAGCTGGCTACTTTGTGTTCAATAATGAAACCCCGGTGGCTTCTAGAGGCCCCGGTGGCTCCATGGGGGATTGCGTTGCTCTCCAATGAAACGTGTCAATAACAAAATAATAATAATTTAAATATCAACCAGTTCTAGATTTAGAGCCGCCGAGAAATAGGCTCCAGCCGGGGTGTCCCCTGCAAGCTGCTTGGCTATTAAGCGATCCATTCACACCCAACAAGTTTCACTACGGGGTTATGATTCCGCCCTTGAGTGCAACGAGGGTAAAACATCCAGCCTCCGGATTTGTAAACTAGGCTCCACGCTTTAACAGTGCTTGCAAAAGCTTGCACGGATCCGAGCTGCAAAAGCGCCCCCCCCCCAAAAAAAAAAAATACAAGTCCCTTTCCGCAGCAGTCTTTTTTATCCCAGGAAATTACAGCGTCTCTGCTCCTCCTCTTGCCCCCACCCCTTTCCAAACTGCTTGGAAGCGAGCGCAGTGTTAAACAAACAACATCAACACGCACACACACAGTCCTGCCGATCGCTCAGACAAGCTAAGGAGGAGCCACCACGTTCAGGCATCTGCTCCTTTTCTGATTTCCATGCAGGGGAGAGAACGAACTGAAGCCCCGTTTCCTGCTTTTGATTTTTTTTTCTCCCCCCCCCTTCCGTTCCTCCTCAGCGCGACTGACCAGTCCCCTCTCTCCCCTCGTATCAGGGGGTTCCTCTACACTTTCTCCCCTTTGCCCTCCGGTTCTGGCCCCATTCGGACCGGGCAATCTTAAATCCCCCACACCCCTTTCTAAAAAAAAAAAAAAAATGTCCAATATTTTTTGGACTAAATTGAAAGCAGCTGTTACATACCCTCAAAGCCCAGGCGAGGAGTCCTGAATGGACGGGAACGCCCCCCAAACGGGATTGGCTTCTGTAACACAATCGTCACTTTAATCCCACCCATCAACAGGAGGGAGGGTGACGTCTGACTTCGAACCTGCAATCGAGAACACGCCTTCTTCCTCCAAGCATTCGGGCTTTGTGCATTAAGTGGAGTTCGTCCGCACAAAAGCAACCATTTGTGCCTTGTAAAATGTCTACCGTTTGGTCTGAACGAGAGAACGTGCTCTTGCGTCCGCCGTATTACAAGCACTTTCCAGACCTACCTGCTTAAAGCACAAACTGCATCACGAAAAGGGAAACTCTGTGCTGTGAGACCAAAGACCCACCCACCCCCGTCCGCCAGGGACACCCGTTCAACACCACCTGCATTAAGAAGCGCTCTTTTGACATCGGAGTCGGCAACAGCAGCGAAGTAAGTTTTTTTTTTTTTCTTTCGGATCCTTTTAGTCGCATAGAGCTTTGTATCCGACTGTTGACACATGTAATAAATGCTACTCTCCTATTTCAAGCGCGCCTTCTGGCCAAGATGTAGAACACTTTCTAAGCCTGTATTGCTTAACCTTTGCAACCTCCAATTTACAGACCAGGAGACTGAAGCACTGAGAGTGAATTGGCTGGGGGGACAGCAGCAGCATGGTCTCCTAATGCCCATTTCTCTTGATGGACAAGATGGGCCAGTGTTTCAGATAATAACCTCTGATCTGGTTGACTATTGTTCACTTTCCTGCTCTGTTGCAGACTTTCTGTGTGGTCTTAAGAAAGTAATTGAGGACTTGCTTCTATCTGTGCCCCCTTAAGTTAAAGCTCTCATTGACTTTAATGGGTAGGATCAGGGCTGTAGTTGAGGGCCAGATGAAGCAAGCATAGATTGTGATGACACAGAGTCCCATGTGTTGGGGTGATCCACCACCATGGTTCCAGGTGGTGTCCATGAATAAACTTGAAATACAATGTGAGAAATCCTGGCATGAAGTAGGAGCATACAGGGCCTCACATAGGGGGGAGGAGAGCTGACTTACAGAGGGCCTGTGGTGATTTGGGAGAGGGTGCTCAACTCATGGAGCACATGAATAAACATTCTTACGTGAGAAGAGGGCCCACAGCACCCTTTGGCACGAGGCCCCAACTTCTCTGGATCTGGCATTGCCTTAACTTGTCTATCCGTAAAATGGGGAGAATCGGGGCCAGATGCAGGAAAGTGAGGGTCCAGTACAATTTTGCACTTGCCATGTGGGCCATGACAGCATAAACTCTCTGCCTAGCTTATAAATGTTTGATGGACTTGCATTTACTGCTTAGGCTAGGGCTTCCTATATTTGAGGCTCTGCTGACCCATATTTTGTGTCAGTGCTTCTTGCACTCATGGTCACTCTTTAATCCATTCATGGACCCTCATTTATTATAAGGCCCCTGTACCTCAGTTTACCCCAAACAGGATCGAAGGTTGCCAATTAACAAGCCAAAGTATGTGAGTACAAGTTAATTTTATTGGATAGACACTTAACATCTGGACATGGCAGTGTTATACCAGTTACGAACCCCAGTAACCCAACCTACGATATCTTACGTGGCAAAGGCCACAGTCTGAGACGCAAGCTGGTTCAGAGGAGAAGGCCCAGCAGAGAGCTGGACAGGAGCCTCTGGTTCTTTGAGAGCGACAGTAAGGGTCAGAGGCCCACACAGGCTCACTGCAATGCTAGTGGCCGCAAGCGCCAGTGACAAGAGATAAGGCCCTGGGCGTTTCCTTTTATAGCTTTATTTATTATGAATACATGTTGCAGGGTCCCCTCTTTGAATATGCCAAGTGCAGAAATAAGCTGACCATTCATTTCTCTATCACTTGGAGCATAGCCACCAATGCTATTTTTGCTTTTGGGGAGTTTTTCTCTACTACCTAATTGCCGCCAGTCTGATCTGCTGAGGCTACCTCCCTTTTCTTTCAGGCCTTTGTTTTCTCAGAGATAGTGGCTGTCTGGGGTTACATTTTTCTGCTAGTATGTGAGTTGTTTACAGCTTTGTTCTCATGGACCTTCTTGATTTGTGCCAGCCTGAGACTTTTGCATCAAATTAGTTGAACTGAATTTGTTCAGGCCTCCTCCTTCTTATGTCTCTGGCCATGGCCAAACTGCCTAATCAATTCCTAATAACTGAATCTGGCCCTGGAGAGAATCGTGAAGGGAGACTAGCTAGGGATTAACTTCTAGTCCCCTTCCTTGTTAGAGGCAGTATCTTCTGTCTAAACCACATCCACCAATTCCCTCAGATTAGCAGCTCTTCTAGCAACTATTGCAAGACCCTATATCACAAGGGAAACATACAGTCCTTAGGACACTGTACTCATCAACATCTTTATTAATGACTTGGATGAAGGAGTAGAGGGGAAGGATGCTTATCAAATTTGCAGATGACACAAAACGGGGAGGGAAAACTAACACCTTAGAAGACAGAAACAAGATTCAAAATTACATTGACAAGATGGAAAGGTGGGACAAAACCTAACAAAATTAAATTCAACAGAGAGAAATGTAAAGTTCTGTATTTAGGTAAGAAAAATAAAATGCCCAAATATAGGATGGGGGATATCTGGCTTGGCAGCAGCACATGTAAAAAGGATCTTGCGGTTGTAGTTGATCACAAGTTGAACATCAGTTAGCAGTGTGCTGCAGATGCTAGAGGCTAGTGCAGTTTTAGGCTGCATTAAAAGAAGCATAGTGACCAGGGTCACGAGAAGTAATAGTTTCACTCTGTTCTGTGTCGGTCAGACCTCATCTGGTGTACAGTGTACAGTGCGGGGCACTGCATTTTTAAGGACATTGACAAATTGGAATGGGTTCAGAAGAGAGTGACAAAGATGGCCACGGATCTGGAAACCAAGTCCTTTGAGGAAAGGTTGAAGGAGCTGGGTATGTTTAGCCTGGAGAAGTGAAGACTAAGGGGAGACATGCTAGCCATTCTCAAATATCTGAAGGGCTGTCACATAGAAGATGGAGCAGACTTGCTCTCTGTTGCTCCAGAGGACAGGATTAGACCCAATGGGCTCAAACTACAAGGAAGCAGATTATAAACATTAGGAAGAACTTGCTAATGGTGAGATGTTTGACAGTAGAACAGACTGCTTATGGTGGTGGTAGGGTTTCCCTTCGCTGGAAGTTTTCAAACAGGTCGGACAGCCATCTGTCAAAGATGTTGTATATGTGGGTTTCCTGCATTGAGCAGGGGGGTTGGACTAGATGACCTCCGAGGTACCTTGCAACTCTGATTCTATGACATGCATACACCCAAATTTGACTCCTTTTCCTCTCTTCCCAGAAGTAGCTTTTAGATGCCCAGGTTAGCACTGCTTTCTTGCTAGATTCCCCCCTGGGCAACATTACAGAGAGACTTGTTTTCAGCTTTAAAAATGGTGTCAATGTAGGCACAGGGGAGCCAGTTAAGATGATCAGGAATGCCTTGCTATCCTTGGTGGAAATAGGAACTGGGGTGTGTCTCCACCTATGATTGCAAGGACAACCGTGCCAAACTGGGCCACTCATGGAAACTTTCAACCTGGAATAAATTCCTACATTGTTCTTGAAAGCTGCTTTTAACATTAATAAACCAGACAGCCAGGCTGAGTCCCTTCAGTGCCTGAGTTCGAGGGCCAAAATTCCCAGTGCTGCAGTGGGCAACCTCTGTCACTCAACACATGCTTCCCCCCTGCTTCCTAGGACAAATACATTATCTTCCTTCCCTTGTATTTTAACTATCTGGATCCCTTGTCATGCCAACACATCTATGAATTGAGTGTTTCATCCAGCTATTTGATTTACATAGGTGTTAACTAAGGTTACAATATTCCATCATCATTGGCAGCTAAATTTTAAGCGACTCCATTGAAGCAAATGGGGAAGGTTGAGATCAATAGAGTTAAGGACTGTATGCAATGGGAGCTGGACTGTTGTCAGTGGGTGGAGGATTGCTGTTAAGATGGCAATTTCCCCTTTCTTTCAGCTCTAGGTAGGAATGCCCGAGGGCATGTTTCCTTTTCCCTTCCTAAAGTTCCAGTAAAAGTCTCAAACCCTTTTGTCCTGCAAATTAGACTAGTTATCAGCATTTGCTCCTCCTCTTCTCCCCCCCCCCCCTTTTTCCCCTGAGCTTTCACTAACGCTACCATTTAAAAAAAAAAAATTATTCAGATTTATACGCTACTCTTGCTGCAGGGGCTCAGGGTGGCTTACAACTCATAAAACTAAAAATAATTGAATACAAATCCACCCTCCCCCCAAAAAAACAACCCACGCCAATCCCCGCCCACCAAATGCTTTCTCAAATATGTTTTACACCACTTCCAGAAGATGCTTAGGCTCTAGCTCAAGCCAACCTCCTGGGGAAGAGAGTGCTACAAAACTGGAGCAGAAGCCAAGAACACCCTCCCGTGCACCCATCCCGTGGACAAGGGTAACGATGGAACCTGCAAGAGGGCGCCCCCGGCTGACCATAGGGGCCACAATGGAACATGGTAAGACAAGTGGCCTACAAACATTCGGATGCCCCCTGCTCTAAACGTTGGGTGGGTTGTGTCTCCCCTTGTCCGTTCCATAATTAGGCCTGTGTCCATCAAATTCAGTGGCATTCCTACCAATGACCGACTTCCATGGTTCAAAAATGTCACCAAAAGCCTTATTGACAGAAGCACCAACTCCTGGGTAGAGCTGTAAGTTCTTATCTCCCCATGTGCTTTAGTCAGACTGAAGAAAAATCACTTTC
This sequence comes from Sphenodon punctatus, assembly GCA_003113815.1. Taxonomy (NCBI): domain Eukaryota; kingdom Metazoa; phylum Chordata; class Lepidosauria; order Sphenodontia; family Sphenodontidae; genus Sphenodon; species Sphenodon punctatus. The sequence continues at coordinate 3,971,951 of QEPC01002403.1, read as the reverse complement.
CCCTCTTAATCGGCTTCCATTTCCTTGGTGTCTGATGTCACAAACTCACTCATCCAGAGAGACAGCCTTGTAACAAGATTTTCACAATAGGAAATCAAATATTTTCCTGACCTGTCAACCATTTAAAATCTTTCCAGTCCCTTCATGCAACACTGAAGGGAGACCTATTTTTAAATATATATTTAATTTATATCCCACCCCTCCTGAATACAGCTCGGGGCGGCTAACAGTTTCAGAAGAAGAAAAAAATGAACACCTATATTATATTTTTCCCCTTTGTGGAGGAGGGTTTCTTGTGGGGTTTTTTTGTTTTATTTTTTCTCCTAGTGGCTGCCAGCTCAGGTGGGCTTCAGTGGAATTACCTCCAAGTGGCTTGTAGCTCATGACCTGACCTGGGAGCTAATATTGCAGCCCACATGTCTAAAACATTTCATAAAGACACCCAGTTCCTGGACAACAAGTTTGGAATCTTTACTCCTGCTGAGGATCAATGAACCCAATAAGAATATTTTGCAATTGGCTTCCCTGTGGAGAGAAAAACAAACAAACAAAATATAAGTAATTGGGATAAGAGGCACTGGAAGCATCTTGCCACCAGGAATCTGTGTCCCTACAAGACCTAGAAGCTTTGATAAGGATCGTTTAGAGGTTTATAAATACACATCAGTTCATATTATGGACTTGATCTTGTTTCTTTTAAAGTAAATTAGTTTTGGTACCAACTTCAAGAACAAAATCTAGCTCTAAATATGCACGTGCACACAAGAATAATCCTACTGTGTGTTCTCATAATTGGCTCTTGAATTAAGACCCTGTTAGCACATTTCCCTTTAACTACCCTGTTCTCACACTTGCAGTGATTAAAGTGTGGCAGAAGGGTGGCATTTGAACCACTTGTCTGAAGTATGGTTTAAGCATGTTTATTACTCCATAATAACCAATGCTGATTGGAGAAGTCTGTGAGAACACAGTTTGTGTCAATGCAATACTTAAGCTTTTAAAAAAACATTAAAAAGGTAGGCTCATTTGTAAGCAAAAGCTACCTTTCCAAAAAAAAACAACCACCCCAAACTATAACATCCACTATAACAAAACTTACATGCCAAAAAGCATGAAAACTAATTACACTTAATTCTGTAAGTTACACTTCATTCTCTATTCAAATGACTCTGCTGAGTCAGAATTCAAAATCACTACCTCAGCATCAACACGGACACTGCCTTAAACTCTACTTAAGTACATATTAGAACTTGATTACACAACTGCTCCAAAACTTAAAGCGAGTAAAATTTATTAATTGCATGTATAATACAATTAGATTAAACCTGTCCTAGATAAAGTGTTTACATGTTTATTTGTGCAGAGTTTAAGGCAGTATCAATGTTGATGCTGAGGTGGTGAATTGAAATGGGGGTTAGCTGTTCTTCCCAGGCTGAGGACAGGTGGTCTGGTAAATCCCTGCTAGCTGCACTAACTACCAGGAGGGATTCTGCTATGTCAATGTCAGGACCACATGGGGATTTAGGACCAGCCCACAATACTGACCATTTAAATGCATCCCCAAGAGCCGGGATGCACCGCAGCTGGAGGTGCTTCCCTGGAGTGGAGCATGTCACTAGGCAGTAGGGCACAAAGCTTGCCAGGGAGAGGGCTATTGCACACTAAGCAGCCTGGAAGGGCACCCTAGGGAGTGGGTGGAGTCCAACTGGTCAGAGGGGGATAGTTGCACTTAGGCTGCTTTCACCCCTTACAAAATGGGCTATTATAATAACTGTAGATAATACCGGGTATTATAATTCCACAATTTTTTGTAATGTGTGAATGCACTATTCCCCTTTTATGTTGCAAGGTCATTGTAAAAGCCACATTTGGTAGCTCTTACAGTGACCCAAGATCTCGCAACATAAAAGGGGAATAGTGCATTCACACACCACAAAAATTGTGGAGTTATAATACCCTGTATTATCTCAAGTTATTATAATTGCCAATTTTGTAAGGTGTGAAAACCAGCCTTACATGGTGGCAGTTCCAGCACGTTTAATCCTGGGAGGTGGTGGTGGGTGGCTGGCTCTGACACTCCCTCCTCCCCCCCCCCGAAGCAAGCAGCCCCAGTATACCCTGCCATCTTGCCTCCCTCAGTTCCCCCAGCACCTGGCTCTCCCCCTACTTTGTTCAAGGAGACTCCTGCAGCGGGATACCTGCCCCACAGCTACTGCTCCGTAATACTGTGCATGCTCAAGAACTGATTTTTAAAAGGTTAGTTTAAAGTCTTTTTAGACTTTCCTAAGCACTATCAGTCCATCCAAAGCAAGTGATGGGCTGCTCTGGCTGCATCCATGTGACTTTGCAAGTCAGAACATGCTGGAGTGAGGAAGATATTGGCCTGCATAAAATGGTCAGACTCCCTGAAAACATGAACCATAAAATCGTTACAACTTTGGATTACCTTACTCAATAGGCTTCAAATTTGGCATGTAGCACCCTACCCCCTAAAAGAACACAGTGCAGTTTTGAGAGTGGAAGCTCAACCCATTTATTCGTTTACAGTGAAAGTGTAGCCTACCTTTAACTATCAAGCGTGGCTTGATAATTAAGCTTTCAAAGTCGGGATATTTCAATGCATAGATGTCTCCTGCAAGTTAAACTCTGCCATTCTGTACAAAAATCTATACACTGCACAATAGCCATTCCTATTAACCATGGACCTGGGTTTACTGTGTTTTCCCCATTGGCAGCAATTGGGAAAACACTGAACACACTGATCCCTGCTCATAATGAGGACAACAGTTATGTGAGGGAAGTTACTATACCAGTGTAGGCAAAGTTACCAGCCCCCACAATATTTGTAGTAAAATCTTCATATGACTGAGGGCCGCCCCCCACCCAACCCCTCTTCTGCTTCACAGTTGGCTGACAGAGCCCATGCTCTACAATCCTGGCTGCTGAAATTGAGGAACAGTGGAATTCAGCTGCTCAGGCAGGGGTGCAATGAAACAAGGCACAGGACCAACAAGTCAGTGCGGGACCCAGGACACTTTAACTGCCCAAGAGTAGCATGTGTTTCTAGAGCCACAATTTGGTCACCTCTGAATGGATTAGCATTTTTAGCATAAATTTAACTTTGTGGACTTCCTAACTTGGTAGGACTTCATTTCTTAACCTTGACATTGCAGGTATGACTGATCCCATCTTTCATCCATTGGAAGCAGAGAGAGAGCTGTGTTTGTAGATCCCAGAACTTTGAAGATCCTGGACTCTGGCCAGAAAACCTCCAGTCACAAGGTAGAAGTTATTGTTTGCAAAGACCCATGTAAAGTATCTGAGTACAATTTTCCAATTTCGGCAGCTGTTGGCAGCAAATACGAATGTTGCTTCTCTCCTGAACGTTACTTTCGAATCTTGCATAAGGGTGAGAAAGTAGAAAGGTGTTGAAGGCAAAAGACTGTCTGTTTTCCATGCAAGTTGTTCCCCTGTGCCACAGAGTAGCCTGATGCAAAGTGGAATTAATGACTGGAAACACTTAACCGAAATACTAAACCCATGAGCGTTCAAAACCACACTTTGAAAGCATTCAAGACTGATCTGAACTTCAGAGAAGTCTCGCTAAAGGTGCTACTGTTGTCCAAAAAGCCAAGACTCGTTGCTGGCATAATGTGTTTAGAAAGGCTGATTGCTATAACACAGTATTTAGCAGAGCATAACTTTTCTCCCATGAACCAGAGTCATCTAGTGCCTGCTGTGACATTTTTATTATTTGCTTTGCAGATAAAAATTGCTCCTTCACCAAAACTTCAGTGCTGCTACTTTACCTGCAGTCAGTCTGGATGTAACAGCTTACGATGATGGTGGTGAGCGTTGTTGGGATCGGGGCCCAAAATTATCCACTTACACAGGGAATCTGTCTTCTCTCAGTAGTTCTTTATTATACAAGCAGTTGTCAAGCTAGGTTTGTCACAGTCCTTGGGGTTAAACCTTTCTCAAGCTCCCAGCTCAGGCACAGTCCCTCTGAGCTTAGGCTTTTTAGCCAGGCCTCCTTCCGCCTTTGGCTCTGGGCACAGCTCTATCCCCAAGCTTCCCAATACAGCATCAGTCCCCCAAAGTCTCTTTCAAATAGGCTTTGCCTTTGACATCCAAGCACTCAGAGTTTCACTCCTCTTGCTTGTCTTCCTCTGCAGAGTCTCCATGGTACTGCCAACAGCTTCCAGGGAACTCCCCGCACTGTCTAGGAGCAGGGAGCTCCTTCTCCTTGCAAGTCCAAGAGAAGACTGAGGCTTGACTGCCTCAGCACTTCCTATAACCACTTCTACTTCCTGTCTGGGCCCACTCAGCTCTTCTTAAAGGGCCAGCGGTTCTATCAGGCTGCACTCTGTTACACTGGAATTGTGGAATCTAGCCTTGTCCTGTTTGTTTGGATCTGTTTCAATTAGTGTTGCCCACTAGTGCAGAGATTGTGCTTGGAGCGGTGCAGGCAGCCAGTTGTGAATGATATCCTTGCCCATACTGGCTGGTGAAAGCCAGCTGGGAGACACTGGAACAGTTGCTGGCTGGGGTAGTCAACACTTCCCTTTGGAAGAGTAGGTTGTCTGACACACTCAAAATTGCTGTTGTCCAGCCCCTTCTTAAGAAGAAACCAACTTTGTACACTGACTCCCTGGTCTCTAACAGTCCCTTTTTTAGGGAAGGTTACTGAATAAGTAATTTCTAGCAGCTGAAGGCTATCTGATTCCTGCACCAATTTCAGTCAGGGTTTTGTCCAGGATATAGCACAGAATCTGCACTTGTGGTCGTGGCTGATCTACACTTGGAGATCGACATGAGAAATTATGCCCTGTTCATCTTGTTAGACTTCTCAACTACCTTTTGATATGGTTGATCATGAGGTGGTGTTGACATGAATGCGGGAACTGGCAGGGGTGCACAGGACTACTCAAGTGGTTTCCGTTCGTTACTGTCAGGGAGGTCCCTGGTAGGAGAGTGCTCATTGTTCTGCCGGGACTTCCCCTTTGGTGTACCACAGGGTTCCATCTTCTCTCCCCTTTTGTTCAACGTGTATCTTGCTAGGTGAAATCGTTTGGAGTGGAAGTGTCATCATCAGTATGCCAGTGACACCCTGCTCTACCTCTCTCGTCTAACCCAGGTCCTGCGGTCTTGGTGCTTACAATGCCTGACTGCTGTTGGGGACTGGATGAAAGTGAGCCAGTTGAAGCTGAATCTAGATAAGACTGAAGTGGTGGTGAGTGGCTGACCTATGACTTGGAGGGGATTGGGACCTCTGTCATTGAGGGGGTCTGGCCTCCTCTAGTTATGCAGGTTCGCAGTCATGAAGTGCTTTTGGACCCTTTGCTGCACCTGGACTGTCTGGTTGCATCAGTGGCCAGGAGCGCTTTTCACCAACTCCATCCAGTGAGGAGGCTGCGGCCCAGATCTGACCACCATCATCTTTGGCTTCATTGCCTACCTCAAGGCTAGTTTACTGCAATGTGCTCTACTTGAGGCTGCCCTTGATGTCTGTTCAGAAGCTGCAGCTGGTGCAGAACATCTCATTTCAGGGGTGACACAGCTCATTTCGGGGGTGGGTTGCCGTGAACAGGTATAATGTATACCTGTGTTTTATAGTCTGCACTGGCTTCCTATAGCTTTCCAGGCACAACTGAAGGTGCTGGTTTTGACCTTTTAAAGCCCTTAAATAAATAAATGGCCTGGGCCCCACATATCTGAAAGTCCACCATTCTTTTCATGCTCCCCTTCGGTCAGCCAGGAGCACTCTTGTGGGTACCACTTGCCAATCTTGTCCAAACAACAAGGGCCTACAGAGAGGTGCTTTCAGTTGCTGCCCCAGTATTACGGAAGTCCCTTCCTCCAGAGGTCTGTCGGAGCCCAAGCATATTCAGAAAGCAATGCAAAAACCTCTTTGGCCAAGCATTTGGCAGGCAGAAATAGGGGGTTCGGGTGGGTGAGTTTCTGGGATGAGGATGGGGATTTTATTGTACTTTGTGTTTATTACTGTAAGCTGCCCTGAGCCTTCAGGGAAGGGTGGGGTATACGTTTTTAATAAAACAAATCTTGTGGTAGCAGCACTACAGTGTGTAGTCCCAACAATGGGAATTTCCTGGCACAGGTAGAACTCCTGGCCAAGTTTGATCCTGTCCTAGAAGAACATTTGAAGAAATTAGAGTGTTACATCAGCCCCCCAAAAAGAGAAATTCTGTTGATTTCTGAAAAAGTAAACAAAAATTGGTCACCTACCTCGGTGAATTTGTTTCTTCTCTGACGAGCTGGCAGTGATCCGCTTGGTAGCTCTGCGGATGACCGTCAGGAGGCAGAAGAAAGAAGAAACCTTCTGCGCATGCGTGGAGCTGCCCGCCATTTTGGTCAGTCTGTATCCAAGCCGAGGCACTTGTCCACTTCTGGAATACTTAACACAACATTAAAGCGTTCTTTTCCAGTTAAGCGCATGTCCCGCTGTACAGGGAGTGAGATGTTCAGGGAACAAGAACCAGCTTCTTCTTACAATCTACGGGTTTTTTTTTTGGTTTTTTTTTTAACTTTATAAGTGTAACTCCTAATAACTATATAACCAACTACCTGTTTATCTTACACCCCTGGAGGGCCCCCCCAATATCCGTGTTCTGTTTGACAGGGAGGGCCGGATCACTGCCAGCTCGTCAGAGAAGAAACAAATTCACCGAGGTAGGTGACCAATTTTTGTTTCTCCCTCTGACTCCTGGCAGTGATCCGCTGGGATGTACCCCAGCTCCAAAACTAAGGGTGGGAACAAACAGTCCCGGGAGCCTCCAGGACCGCTTGTAAGACCCTCCTGCCAAACGCCGCCTCTGCGGATCTGAACAGGTCCAACTTATAGTGTTTCACAAACGTATGCAGGGAGGACCAAGTGGCCGCCCTGCACACCTCTGCGTAGGATGCTCTGGCTTTAAAAGCGTAGGAGGTGGCTGCACTCCTTACCGAGTGAGCCCAAATCTGAAGAGGGGGAACCTTCTGTTTGGCCTTATAAGCCTCAATGATACACTGGCGAACCCATTGTGAGATCAGAGACTTGGAAGCCTTCTTGCCCCCATAAGAGGGTCTAATATTAATAAATAAGGCTGAAGTAGTTCGAATAGATCTGGTCCTTCTCAAATAGATCTTAAGCGCTCTTCTCACATCTAAGGTGTGCCAGACTTTCTCTTTAGGGTGTGAAGGTTTTGGACAGAAGGAAGGTAAAATCACTTCTTGGGCCCTATGGAAAGTAGAATTCACTTTAGGAATGAACGCCTCGTCCATTCTGAGGGTAACTGAATGTTCACTAAACAGACAAAAATTTTCCTCCATCGACAGGGCTCCCAATTCGGATACCCGTCTGGCGGATGTAACCGCTACCAGGAATACTACCTTGAGGGATAGCATGTACAAGGAGACGTGTTTAAGTGGTTCAAAGGGAGGCCCTGTTAACGCGTCTAGAACTAAACTGAGGCTCCAGGAGGGGCATCTATGGACTACCGGAGGGGAGATATTCCTGGCAGCCCTCAGAAATTGGTTGATGTGTTTGTGAGGTAAGAACCTCCTGCCAGAGATGGATTGCAGAACCGAAGAAATGGCAGAGGCTTGTCGTGCCAATGTGTTCGGGCGCAATCCCTTTTCTAATCCCTCCTGAAGGAATTGTAGTATGGTCTGAACCCGAGCCAAACATGGGTCTAACCCCCTGTCCATTGCCCAGAGAGCAAAAACTTTCCAGGTGGCCCCATATGATTTTCTCGTTGCAGGCCTCCTAGCCTGTTGTAACGTTGTCAAAACAGCCTCTGAATACCCCGCCCCCCTTAATGCTGAGCTTTCAAGTGCCATGCTGTTAATTTTAGCATTGCGATCGAATCGCAGTGAAGAGGGCCCTGCAACAGCAAGTCCGGTCGTAATGGGAGGGTGATTGGAGCTTCTAGGCTCAGTTCTACCAGGTCCGAGAACCACGGTCTCCTCGGCCACCAAGGGGTTACGAGGATCACGTGTGCCGCTTGCGTGATTATCTTTGCTACTACTCTGGTTAAGAGCGGAGTCGGTGGGAATGCGTACAGGAGGCCTCTTGGCCAACGTTGATTTAGGGCGTCTACTGCTTCCGAGCAGCTGTCGTTTGTCTTTGTCATGTACCGGGATGTTTTCCGGTTCTCTCTCGTCGCGAACAGGTCTATCACCGGTACTCCGAATGATATTGTGAGCACTCTGAATACCTCCGGATGGAGACTCCATTCGTGTGGATCTATCGATTGACGACTCAACCAATCCGCTTGAACGTTCTGTACTCCTTTGATATGAAGTGCTTTCAGGGATTTCAGGTTGATTTCCGCCCATGTGAACAACTGTATGGCTTCCTGCTGTAGATGTCTGGATTTCGAGCCCCCTTGGTGATTTACGTACGCTTTCGCTGTTACGTTGTCCGTATACACTAGGACGTGTGTCCTGCCGATGTCGTGGGCCAGGCGTTGTAGGGCCAGGCGGATTGCTGTTAGTTCGAGGGTGTTGATGCTCATCTGTGACTGTTGTTGTGACCACAGACCCTGGATCGACATTGACCCCATGTGGGCTCCCCAGCCCTTCAAGCTTGCGTCCGTTGTCACTACCACCCTTTCCGGTTCCTCTAGGGGGACGCCCTTCTGGAAGGCGGCGGGGCCTAACCACCAGGACATTGAGCGTGGTAGGGCGGGTGGAATCCTGACCCACGGATTTTTTCCGCTGGTGAGATCTTGCTGAAAAGGTCGCAGCAGCCGCTGCAAGGGGCGAAGGTGGAATCTTGCCCACTGAACCTGTCTTGTGCAGGACACTAGAAGGCCCAACAGTTGAGCTAGGTTCTTGAGTCTCGCTCGCTTCTGGACCTTTAGGAGGCGAACCTTCTGTCGGATCCTGTCTTGTCGTGCTGCTGGGATGTAGACGGCTCCTAAGATGGTATCGATGTATACTCCCAGATGTTCGATCTGGTGTGTCGGTATCAGGTGGCTTTTGTCCCGATTCACCATGAAGCCGTGTCTCGCTAGGTACTGTATGGTGTACTCGATATCCGTCTGAAGTTTGGTGACACTCTGTGCTCGTAGAAGGAGGTCGTCGAGGTACGGATATATGTGAATCCCCTGCTTGCGAAGGTTCGCCACCAGGGGGATCAGCACCTTCGTGAATGTTCTTGGTGCAGACGACAGGCCGAATGGTAGGGCCTTGAATTGGAAGTGTGTGTTCTGGTAGATGAATCGGAGCCACTGTCGATGGGGTTCCCAAATCGGAATGTGGAGGTATGCGTCCCTGAGGTCTAGGGACGCTAACCAGTCCTGTTTCCGGATGGTACGACATATTGATGTTACTGTTTCCATCTTGAATCTTTGGCCCCGGACCGCTGTGTTCAACTTCTTGAGGTCCAAGACTGCTCGCCAAGAACCCGATTTCTTCAGGACTAGGAAGAGTAGAGAATAAAGGCCCCGTCCTCGCTGGTCCGGAGGCACCGGTTCTATCGCTCCGATGTGAGTGAGTCGTTGCAATTCCTGGAGCATGGAGAAGTGCTTTTGATTGTTGGCAGACCTTGGAGAAATGATGAATGCTTCGGGTGGGGGCCTTTTGAATTCTATTTTGTAACCCGGGTTTACACACTGTAAGACCCAGGCATCGTTGACGGACTGCTCCCACTCTTCTGAAAAAAGCAGCAGTCTGCCTCCCACTCGTAAGTCCTCCATATAGTCATGCGTCAGGTTTTCTCGGGTTTTGGGGGAAAACCTTGGGCCTTTGTCTGTCCTGTCGAAAATTGTGCCCTCTTCCTGCTCTGCGCGAAAAGAAGCGACCGGGCTGGTCCTGTCTGGGTTGACTCTGGAACTTTCTACCGGAGCCATACCCCGAGCCATATCCCCCTCTGGGTTTGAAGCTGGAACCACGAAAAAAATGCTTTCTAGATCCCATCTGCTGCAAATTTCGTTGTTTGGTCTTATCATTAGCGTCTGCCAGTACTTTGTCAAGGCAGAGCCCAAATAACTTAAATCCCTTATAGGGAGCAGCAGTGAGGAGGTTCTTGGCAGTACTATCTCCATCCCAGGATCTGAGCCAGAGTTTACGTCTAGCTGAAACTGAGTTAGCCATAGCTCGGGCTGACCATGACATAGAGTCCATGGTGGAATCTGCTAAGAAGGCGGCAGCCAAGTTAATCCTAGAAGACAAGGTCTGAGCTCTCCTGTCCGAAATAGTGGGATCCTGAGCTTCCTGTAACCATGCCAGCTGAGCTCTGGCTACACAAGAGGAAATTACGCTAATTTTCACTGCATTCGAAGATGATTCCAGACCCCGACGCAGTGCATTCTCCACAGCTCTGTCTGTTGCATCTTTGGGGTAGCAATCACCCTCAGTTGGGAAAACGGTTTGTTTGGCCAGGGAGACTGCCGCCGCATCCACCTTGGGGTTTTTGAATAGGGGTTCCTTACGCCTGGATAAGGCATATAGGGAGGCCTGAGTTTTATTCATCCTTTGACCTCTTTCAGGCTGTTTCCATTCTTGTAGGATGAGCTTTTCAAAGGCCTTGTCCAGGGGAAAACCCTGGTCTTTGCCATGGACAGAAGGGATATAGTCCCGTTCCTCCTCCTCCTGGGAGTCAGAGGATACTTCCTTGACCGGTCTCTCCACAACTTTAAGGGTTTTGGAGACTTGTGGCATAAACTCCTCCCTACGCTGGAAGGGAAAATGTCTGAGACGGTCTTGAGTCTCCTGGGCAGCGCCCTGAGGCTCCGTGGTCTCCACATCTGTCCACTCCCCCTCTGACTCTGAAGCCAGCTCTGAGGTGGCTTGTCTCTCAGGTCTCTTAGGCTGGGGTTCATTTTCACTCTCATCCTCAGAGGACTGAGGAGAGTCTAAAATCCTGGCAGTGGCCTGTAGGTGGCGCTTGGCTGCTTTGCTTTTCCCTGCTTTACCCCTGGGCTGGGTTTTTTCCATTCTCCCCAGGCCTGAACTCCCCGCTCTAGGAGGGGCCTGCTTCACCCCAGAGCCCTGGGGTGAAGAATCTCGGTTCCTTTGTGGTTCTAGACCCGTGCCTTGGCTAGAACCAGGAGGCACGATACCTGGGGGCCCACCCTGTACCTGGGTTAAGCGCTCCAGCGCTATGAGGATCCTATCGAGCCTCGCCGTCATGCCGGGTGCCTCTGTAGGCTCCCCTCCCTGAGGGGGGGCAGCCTGGATGGATTCCTGTGCCCCCGCTCCTTCCATCGTTGAGTGTGCGGCCACGTGTAGGCGCGTGGGGGGGGGGGGTGGAGCGTCAGGAGCTCTGCACAGTCCGGCGCGGCTGGTCCTTACCCCCGCAAGCGGTGTAAGGACCCTGAGCGGGGGGAGGCTTACGGTGATTACTGGCTCCGCGGTATCTAAACCGCTGGGGTAGGCCACAGCCTCTTCTCCCCGGAGACCCACTGCTCCCCGGTTCCCGGGCGCTTTGCGCGGCAACCTGGCGGGCCGAACGAGGATCCCTTTGCTGGGAGGGAAGCTCTTGCCCTAATGCCCCGCTGATCTTCTTTTCCTTTTAGTCCTAACTATTGATTTGTTTTTTGTCTTTTCAGGATGACGTGAAAAACACCTCCGACGGCCGAAGGCAGAAGAAAAGACTGACCAAAATGGCGGGCAGCTCCACGCATGCGCAGAAGGTTTCTTCTTTCTTCTGCCTCCTGACGGTCATCCGCAGAGCTACCCAGCGGATCACTGCCAGGAGTCAGAGGGAGAAAGAATGTTCTACTGGATAGCATCAAGGTGGCAAGATATTTCTCAGTGATTTCAGACTGTACATTAGACAATCAGAACAGCTGTCTGTAGTTCAGTTTGTTGATATCCATGATTCTGATATTAGAAATGCAGAACACTGGATTTTGTGGATGTCCATGAAAGCTGTGGCATGGGACTTTGACTTTAAGCCAATTACAGTCATATGGATTAGATGTATTGCCATGGGCAAGGTTATAATAATGGTTGCCAACAAAGGACCACCAGCAAGCTATTCAATCCTGCATTCTCAGCCTGAATCCCAGGGTCTTTTTTTACACCTTGTGGAGCCCATAATTTGACCCTTGTTTTAGATGATACAGCAAAGTTTCGCAAAATTAAAACAAAAATCACTGTTTGGTTTGTTGTTGGGTTTTTTTTTTGGTTGGTCTGTGTCGTTGGTTGGGTTTTGGGGGGTGGGGGTGGTTGTGCTTTGCAGCAACTTTACACAGTCTTTTCTGCACCAGTCGTACGGTGGGTAATTCTGAGGAAACCTATCCCTGACCTGTCTGCAGAACCTTTTATCCGAGACAAGATGGGAGTGTAACCTAGGAAGTGTAAAAAAGCTGTTAGTCGTGGGTCCTCTTCTCTCCTCCCTTTACACTTGTTCCCTTGGTGCTGTGATCTCCTCCTACAGCTTTCAGTACCATCTTTATGTGGATGATTCTCAAATCTACCTTTCTGTACCAGAACTCTCATCCAGAATCCAGTCCCAGATCTCAGCCTGCCTGTCTGACATTTCTGCCTGGATGTCTCACTGCCACCTTAAACTTAACCTGGCCAAGAGCGAAGTTCTTTCCTCCTAAACCCACTTCTCCCCTCCCACCTCTCTCCATCATTGTAGAGAACACTGTCATCCTCCCACTCACCCTCAGTCTGTAACCTTGGGGTAATTTTTGATTCCCCTCTCCTTCTCTGCTCACATCCAAAACTTCTTTCACTATAATATCACCAAAATCTGTCCCTTCATGTCTGAACACACTACTGAAACCCTAATTCATTATCTCACCACATCCCACTTGGGCTACTGCAAGCTGCTTATCACAGGTCTCCCACCGAGCCACTTATCTCCACTACAGTCTCTTTAAAATTCAGGTGTGAGACTCTCCTTCCTTGCATGCCGTTGTGACCATGTAACCCTTCTCCTTAAGTCACTACATTGGCTTCCCATCTACTTCCACATACAGTTCAAGCTTCTTCTACAGCTGTCTTCACTCTGCAGCTCCTCAGTACCTCTCCTCTCCCCCTATGCCCCTACTCATGACCTTTATTCATCTAGTAAGGTGCTCTTATCTGTGCCCTTCTCCTCCATCACCAACTCCTGACTCCACATTTTCCACCTCGCTGCACCATATGCTTGGAACAAACTTCCGGAGGTGGTGCGCCAGACCATATGCAAGTCCCGCCTAATGGCACGCTTCTTCAAGATTTCTTTTAAATCATGAACCCAGGTCCTGTCCGTATCATAATCTTGTTGATTTCAACCATATTAATTGAAATAAATAAACTTACTGAATACCTGCATCCTGTAGTCCATTATTCCATGGAGCAGGGACTGTCTTTGTTATGTGCATCTGTACAGTGCTCCATATAACGAATAGCACTTCAGAAATTAATAGTAGTTGGGTATCAGGCCAGTGATGGCCTGGTACCCAACTATACCAGGTATGTGGGGTGTTGAATGAAATAACAGAGACCACAAATGATCCAGAAATCCTCAGAGAAGCCTGATCATTATCTGAATGCAAGCTCCGTTCTTGCAAATTCATTCTTGGTTCAGTAATTTGACATCCACTTGTTCAGCGCTGCCAAACACATAAGCACAATCTTACAAAGTCCACCAGTGCCAGTAGACATTGCAGCAATACATCTGAAATCCATACTCATTTTTTCCAAAAATACCATAACAATAGCTTTACCAACTCCATAATTATTGCCAAATGGATGGCTTAATGTCCATCCTCTCTGCTTGTTTTTCAGGAACGTTGTCCTGCCAAGAAAAGGCTTTTTTCATATCGGGGAGAAGATATTCTAGTTAAAAGTGAGGAAGTTTCACCTTGAGTATTTTCTTGTGATACTCGACTGTATAGCACAGTCATTTGATAAATTCTTCGAGCTGTACAAAGCTTATATGGACAACTTTCTCTTTGTGAGCCTTGAGAACTGAAGGGAATGCAATCCAGGGTACTAGACTGCTAGAACACTGCAAAGATCTTCATATGGCTCTTCAGAATGAAAATTCAGTTGACATCGATGGTAGTGAACTCTTACTGCTTACAAATTGCATTAAACACAACATAACACCATTGGAAACATTTGTAATATTTGGTTTCAAACAAACTGACATTCATCCAAATAATTTCATAGCAATCAAGATCCTTTTGACTGCACCAGTGACTTTTGCAAGTGCTCATCAAAGTTCTAAGATGAAACAGATAATTTTTATCTAAATTAAACTGTGAGCCAAGAACATCTCAATGGCTTAAACGGTCTTTCAGTTGAATATAAAACCTTGCAGTCATTGATGTCAACTGCCTAACTAATGATTTCACTGGAAAAAAAACCCAACAACCCCAAGAACTATCCTCTAAAAGTAGTACATTGCTGTGACACATGACAAAATAACTGTCTTGTTGGGTCAGACCAAGGGTCCATCTAGCTCGGTATCCTGTCTTTGATAGTTGGAACTAGTTGATGCTTAAAGGGATAGGTAGAATGCAAGGCACGTATAGGAATGATTCATCCTTTCTCAGCCCCTCTCAACTTCCTGCAGATAAAGGTTTTAGAGAGGTCTTTCTTGAGCCTAAGGCATCCCTGGGTAGTGTTTTTCCTCCCTAATAAATTATGTTTACATGTTTATTTGTACAGGCAAATAACCTTTGGAGCAAGGAGCTAGTTTTTGTTCTACTGTAATCTTTAGTGCATTTCATGATAGAGGCATGTGCTGGGAAGGATGAAAAAACTCATAGAAAGTTCAAGTAACAATGTTTACAACATCCATATACACGAGCTTTTAAATAGTACACACACCTGATTGCAACAGGATCATAAATGTGGCACGTGCAGTTTAAACTCAATATAGGATGACTGTTTATAAGTTTACGTGTTACTATAGGCCACAACGTGGCAGCAGCACATGCAGTTCAGGTTTTCCAGAAACTGACACAGCACATTATATGTCCTTGATTGCATATCTGCCATCTTGCAAGACTAGAGGAAGAGTGTAGTTGCCTTCCTTGCTATTGGTCCCCCCAAATATTATTATTTATATAGCACAAGCAGTATACCTTGCACTGTACAATCAATAACTGTAGAGAGATCCCTACCCCAAGGGGCTTACGATTTGAGAGAGGTGATCATCAGGAGAGACAAGGATTCATTCATGAGGTTGAGAAGTTGTAGGTGCACATGTTTTACTTAGTTACAGGGCAGATGGAGACAAATAGTTTGAATATCTTTTATTGGGCCAACTCCTGTGGGTGAGGATATACGGGCTTTTGGGCCACAGAGCACCTGTGTTTAACTTAGTGCTAAAATTTGCTGTGGATACTGACCTGTTGGCTCTGTCCCCATATCTCTAGAATTGCAGGGAGAAAACTCGCAGGGAAATGTCTTCTGCTTCTCCCCTATAATTAATCCCATGCAACACAAGGCTCTTCTTGCACACCAAGAGAACTTAGTCCAATAAAAGATATGAACTACTTTTTCTCCATCTTGCAAGATGTCTTCGCAAGAGTCCTCACAGTCCAGATTGTTAGCAACACTGACAGACTTCTCAAAGCAACTGTAGCCAGGGCTGTAGTTCCCAAACATGCACAAAGAATTCAGGTGTGATACAATCACAGCCTTACTTGTCAAGAAATGATTTCAGCTGATTCCATTTATCAACTGAGCACTTAAACCAGAGTTTCAGTGGGTTTTGCCCGCTGACGTGAGGGATGTCCTGGGGGCTGTCGGGGCCACAAGTTGTGAACTCAATCTATGCCCATCCTGGCTGGTCAAGGCCAGCTGGGAGACGTTTGGGCCATTTCTGGCTGGGGTGATAAACACCTCCCTTAGGGAGGGCAGAGTGCCGAGCTGCTTCGAGGAGGCGGTGGTACAGCCTCTGCTCAAAAAACTATCTTTGGACGTTGACTCGGTTACCAGCCTGTCTCTAACCTTCAATGACCTTTTAGGTTATTGAATGGGTGGTGGCTTGGCAGCTACGAGAACATTTTGATCATGTCAGTTTTCTTGATCCCTCACAGTCCAGCTTTTGTTGGGGGTTTGGCACGGAGACTGCATTTATGGACTTGGTCAATGACCTCTGCTAGGAGTTGGCCCAGGGTCGCTCTATCCTGTTAGATCTGTCAGCAGCACTTGATGCTGTTGACCATGAGAGGTTGGTGACTTGTCTGCAGGACCGAGTTGGGGTGGGTGGGACTGTTCTTGAATGGTTTAACTCTTTCCTGGACAGGAGAACTCAATGTGTGGACCTGGGTGATTGTTCATCTTCTCCCCGGGGCCTAATGTGTGGAGTCCCGCAGGGGTCTATTTTGTCGTCTCTCCTGTTCAATATATGTATCAGGGGTGGGAAACCTTTTCCCTCCCGGGGGCCACTTTGAAAACTTGCACAAGCTCCAAGGGCCACACAGAAGTTGGGACAGGGGTGCTTAAGGGATGCACTCAAAGAAAGGAAAACCCAAATCATGGATCTGTGCCATGGAACTGTCCCCTATCCTTTTTTGCATGACCTCATCTCTGCTCCCTTGAGCTCAGTTTTTCAGTGATTAGAGGTAAGAACTGGATCCAAGGGCCGGATCCAGGAAGTGGAAAGGGGCCACATAAAACTGGGCCTGAGGCTTCCCATTCCTGGTATATATGCAGCCACAGGGCAAGGTCATCGGAGGGTTTGGTGTGCGGTGTCATTCATATGCTGACAACACCCAACTGTACCTCTCCTTTTCTACTGACCCAGACCCGGCAATTTCAGTGCTTACCTGATGTCTGGCAGCTGTGGGGGACTAGATGAGGGCAAACAGTCTGAAGCTGAATCCCGACAAGACAAAGGTGATGCTGGTGGGGAGGGCGGAGGGAGTGGTGGCACCCATCGTTGACGGGGTCTACTCTCTTGGTTCCTCAGGTCCGTCGTCTGGGGGTGCTTCTTGATGCACGACTCTGCCTGGATGCCCAGGTGGCGGCAGTGGCAAAGGGAGCATTTCACCATTACACCTCTGTTTTGGCTGTATGTCTCGGACATGGATCTGGCCACTATCATCCATGCTTTCATCACCTCATGAGAGGATTACTGCAACCCTCTCTATGTGGGGCTACTTTTGGTGATGGTCTGGAGACTGCAGCTGGTGCAGAATGTGGCAGTCCGTCTCCTTATGGGGACGGGTCAATGTGCGCACATTACACCAGTGCTGCGTTCTCTGCACTGGCTGCCTATAGTCTTCTGGGTCCAATTCAAAGTGTTGGTTTTGACCTATAAAGCCCTAAATGGCCTGGACCCTGATTGCGGCAGAAGCTGCTAGGCGCAACCCTGCCTTTCCATGTGACCTTCACTGATACTCTGGCTTCCAGGTTGACTAGGTCTGGTTTCGCAACCGGCTGCATGGCAGGATTTCACAATACCGGGGGAAGGGGCCTACAGCCAGCATGGTTGGGGGGATCTTTCTCTGATTGGACTAGGTATAACCAGGTAACCTCCCAAGGACCAATCATGAAAGAGGGGTAGGGGGCTTTTTAAAAAGACCAAAGCTACGCCTCTCAAGGGAGACTTCCACTTTTATTTTCTGTTTGCTCTGATATACTGACCTTTTGCTATGGAGCTACGGGAATGGCTCCTGGCCTGTTTGGACTAAACTGAACCTAAGGACTGAACCCCTTTGCTGCAAGGCAAAGGCGCACCTAAAACTGTGAGTAATTGAATGCTACATCTGAGGGACCAGTTTAGGCTAGATGCTACAAAAAGGGCCCTCGAGCCTAACTGTGTTCTGATCAATTGCTCTTGCTCAAGGATTCAAAGTACCTCACATGGTTGTAGCCTGTGATGCTTGGTTTAAAATATCATTAAAGTAATATTCCTTTTTCTGATCTAAAAGATCCCTGTCTGTGTGTTAGCGAATATGCCTCTGTATGCTCTGGCAGCAGTACTTGGGAACTGAATTATTCTGGCTTGTGGGCCTGTCTTTTTAAAGAAAAGGTCAGGTAGAGTTCTCATTCTCCCCAGAGGGATGAGACTCGCGGCCTAAGTAAATTCTGGGTGGTGGCAGCAGAAAGGTACCAGATAATAGGTGGGTAACGGAGTGCTGGGAGGCTGGGGTGAACCCCAGTGGGTTCCGTTACGTCACACTGCTTACCTGCAGGATCACCTCACCCCTCAGGTCCTGGATCAGCCCCCATAGTTGGCAGGGGAGACCTCCCTCAGAGTGCCCTGGGTATCTCGGGTGGCAATGATGAGAGGGGTGTTCTCGCTCGCTGCACCACGGCTGTGGAACTCCCTCCCGACAGAGGTCCGCCTGGCCCCAGACCTTCCCTCTTTCCAAAGACAATGCAAGACCTGGCTGTTCCGCTAGGCTTTTGGCAAGGGAGTCGGGTGATGGGCAGGGGGTTGGTTGGGGTAGGAGTTTTTTGACTCCCGATGGGGTGTTTTTGATTGCTCCTATTGTTTTAAGCTGGTTTTACCGTTTTATATTATGATTTGAGATACTGTATTTTATGTGGTTTTAAGGTATGTTGTGAGTTGCCCTGAGCTCCTGTGGCAGGAGGGGGCAATCTAGAAATTGAAAGAAAATAAATAAAATGGCAGAGCTGGTTAGAAAATAGAGGAGAAAGTGGTGATGGGAATTGGACACTTCTTCCTGGAAGCTTAATTTTATCAAAGTTTTCCAGCTAACACAGATGGAGAGCCCTGATAGATTCTGTCCCCGCTAAGTAGCTAGGTTCGCCAAAGTGGGCCTCTGGAGAGATGGGGTCTGGGCCCTAGTGCTGGAATGGCTAGTGTATTTGTAGACCTGACTGCAGTTACATGAGGGTTGAATGCTCTTTCTGCTTGTGCAGGACTCCAGGCTAAGGGCATCTCATCAGCTTCAGATGCAACTTTGCATCGCTCTATTAAGGAAGGGGGGTGGGGTGGGGATTCCTGAAGATGAGGGCAACAAGGTCACTTCTGTGCACAGCTCCTTTAGAGGGTGCCATCTGAAATGAAGCCATTCCTTATCGTTACTGCAGAAACACCTTCCTGGGAACAGTCCCCTAGGTTCTCCAGTGCTCTATTCTTTTCACTGGGTATTAAGAGGCGGTTCCCTGTATTTTGCTGGATTTGGTTGTATTTTGTTGTATTGTGTATATATGTAAATGCTATGGTCTAAGACTACGCAATAAAGCACTGATTGATTGATTATCGTTACGGCTTCTGAGCTCCTTTTGACTAACAAAAGTTGGGTGGACCATGGGGATTCCCTCACCTGAGCATCCATCTAGCAAGTATGATCAGAACAGTGATTAGACTATGCCACCTTGTCTTTCAGCAGAGAGAACACTGGGTTGTGAGCAAGGACCTGGGGTCTATCTCTCTGTCTGCCACTGACCTTTTGTGTGCTCTTGGGCAAGTCACTTCCCTTCTTCCACTCCCAGTTCCCCCCATTATCCCCCCCCTTTCAATTACTGGAAGTAGAGACTGGATCTGCTATGGTTTTTTTTAATATATAGTACTTAGTACGGTGGGGTCTTTTCCCAAACAAAGCCTTTACGTAAAGAAACGCAGCCAGAGTGTTGGAGACCCAAGCCTCTCCAACCCCTGCCCCTCTCCTTTCCCCTCCTTGCACGCCTCCAGACTCGGTTTACTTCCTGTGGAGATGGTACACACCACTATGGAAGGACCAAGAGTGTTGGACGTGAACAGGAGATAGCTGACTGGCCACCCTCACACGGAGTGCTTGCTGTCCCTTCCCCTGTGGCACACACCACCTCCTCCAGAAAAGAAATAGAGTCTGAGGGAAGGAAGGGAGGAAATAAGCTGTGGCCATGACCAGCAGAGAAGCGCGGGAAGGCTACCGCCATCCATATGCTACTCAGATTAACCAAGATTGTCATCTTGAGTAAATGCAGAATTTTTGTCGAAAGTAAGATGCAGCATTCAAACCAGGACAATTCTTAATGGCAATTCTCGCTTCTGAGTTGACATGTGTGTGTCCAGGAAAATATACTGTATTTAAAACAAAGCCCTGGCTAAAGAAGGGATTCTTGCTGTTAATAATTGTTTTGTTTTTTGGGGGTTTTTTGGTAACTGATATGCTAGGCAGTGGGCAGGGCCAGATCTAGACAAGTGTAGACACTGCAGCTGCAGAGGGGCTCGTATGTTGGGGGCTTTAAGGACCATCCGCTGGGCAGAGTCCATGAACAAACCTGAAATAACATTTTTATGCCACTACTTACGTTCATAAGGTTTCAGGGAGCCCCAACCACAGGGAACCATGGCTTATGGAGGGCCTGCAGTGATGCAGCAGCCTCCCTTTTCCCTCCCCACCTCAAACACAGGGGGCCCACAAATAAGCTAGAAATAATGTGATTGAAACATATAGCCTGCAAGGGCTGCAATGCAGAAAGCAGAGCCCTGCTAGGGCTGGAAAGTCAGGCTGCGTTCTCACCTGTGGCGGCAGCGGGAGAGGCGAGGGAAAAAACGGTAGTACCGAGGAGCCAGCTGACGGGAAAAGAGCCAGTGCGAATGGGGATCTACAACGGCTTCCCTCGCGCATGTCCGGGCAGGATTTTGTGAAATTCCAGCCCTGTCAAATCCAGGCAGCACAGCCAGCACCTTCTTGCTGATGGGTAACTGGATGTCTCTGCAAGTGCAAGAACGTGCAGGATAGAGGGATCCATTTCTATTGCCTCAGTTGCGTAAAGAAATAACATCGCCCCCAGTGAAGGAAGACTAGATAGGGATTAACCTCTATTCCACTTAATGGCTAGAGGCAGGACCTCCAGTCTAAACCACACCCACAATTCCATCCTACCCCAACTCTTCTACTAAGCCCACACTGTACCCTTTCCACACACCTTCAGCCACTGCACACATATGGATAAACACACAGTTCCTGGGACAATCTTGCCCCCCCATATTTGACTCCCTCTTCCTCCACCCCTCACAGAAATAGCTAATTATTAGATATCCAAATTAGCTCTGCCCTCCTAGCTCACTTCCCACACCATGACATTAGGCTAGAGGATTGTTTTCAGCCTTAAAAACAGGGTCAAACTAGGCCCAGGGTAGCCAATTAAGAGGATCAGAAATGCCTTGTCAACCATGGTGTCAATCCATGCTGCTCTGTCCCATCAAGGCACCATGGCTTCAGCCTCAAAGCAGGTAGGATGGGAGGCAGTGGGGTTTACAAAGTCATAGGGATAACTGCTGCTTGGGCTTTTTCCCACTGAGAGAGATTCTGTCCCCGCTAAGTAGCTAGGTTCGCCAAAGTGGGCCCCTGGAGAGATGGGGTCCGAGTCCATGCCACAGCAATAGAGACACTATTTATTTGGATTTATAGCCCACCCTATCCCAAGGGCTCAGGTTACAATGCAGACAAAATCCAGTATAAATGTACCTAACACACTAAAGACTATCCTTGCCTACGAAATGCTGGGCAAACAGGAAAGTCTTGCACTGGAAGATGCTCAGGATTGGGTGAGGTTAGGAGTTAAGCAGAGTCAGACAGGAACAGGAAGTGAGCACAATGTTCCACTCAGCTTTTGGGGCCTTTTAGGCAGCCTTACCAAGCAAGAGACCAATTGGAAGGCTGGGGGCTAAAGCCTAGTTAGCACAGCGGAGCCTGCAAAATGAGGGACGCTGCTGTGACCTGGCCACTCCAGAGATGCCATTTCAAAGCTGTTTCTGACAAAAACACAGGTGCAGCCGTCCAGCCTGAGTTGGAAGCCTCTCCCAGGTCCCCTGCACTGAGGCAGGACAGTGCGTTATCCCTGAGCAAGCTGTAATAAAGAGGGAGGCCCAGCCAGACCTTGCCTGCCCCAAATTATGGTTTCTTTTGGCACTTGCTGTCTTTTTGCTGAGCCAATTTTTTCCCCTCTGGCATTAAGCTCAATTTGCCCCTGCTGCATCCAAGCCCCATCGCTACCTGTCCTCACCTGTTGATGAATGAATCTAATTGGCCACTCGCCTCATTAGACCTTTGCCTTTATGCAATTGCAGACAATTACATCTTGGTCTCCTTAATCTCTTCTCTCAACTGAACCTGCTCAGTGTTCTCTGCTTTTCCCACAGGGCTTCATTTTCCAAAGCTCTTGTCATTCCTGTTGATTGCCTGAGACACTCTCCCTAATTTGTCTGTCCTTTCATCCAGATGTGGTGCCTAGAATCTCAGCAGACTACTCTAGTGGCTGCCTAATCCATGCTTTGTGGGCTGGCTATTACCCTGCTTGTTCGCACACAGCTGCCCACGCAACTATCAGCCTTGGGTGCACTGAACAACTGGCTCTTTCTGCCCATCCTCCATCATTGCTTGGGCCTCCTCTTTGTTACCAGTGCTCAGTTACTGTCCCCTCTTCTGTGCACCCCTCTGAGAGCCAGTGTAGCCTAGTAGACAAGGTATTAGACTAGAAGCTAGAAGACAAGGGTTCAAATCCCATCTTAGCCATGAACTCACTGGGTGGCCTTGCTTTCAGCCTCAGTACTTCATCAGTAAAATGGGAATAATAATAATGGCTGTTTGAGCCAGGGTTGTTGTGAGGATGAACTAGATAAGAATTGCAATGTGCTTTGAATACCTAAAGTGGTATAAATAGATCTGCAACCTGGCACTTGTGGGTGACTTTGTACAACTTTGTCCTTTATCAGAGGCAGGTCTGATAAGAGAAGGGAAATATGGGTACAATTGTAGTGAGCCCTTGAGTTTAGGGAGGCCCCTCAGTGTTACAAGATTTTTTCTAATACTCATTAAAATAATAACTGCAAGTAACATACATGTCCCGATCCAATCCAATCCCCTGAAACTGATTAAAAAACTTATGACAGGGGGATGAGAGGCAGCAGGGGCACAGTTACTGGAATATTCTAGGGTCCAAATTTCTCTCAACAAGCCTTAACATGGGTAACCATTAGGGTGGCCAGATATGCAAATTTTAGAGGACATGTGAGAAATACAGGTTGCAGAGCTGCATTAGAGCCAATGTAGCCCTGCAACCTGTAATTCTCATGTGTCCGCTAAAATGTACATGTCTGGCCACCCTAGACTTACCATTGGGATACCTGCATGTATTTATGATTAGGAACTTTACTGGAACTCGTTCCCTGAATGCGTTAGATCTGCTTCCAAATCCCTCCTAAAAACCCTCCCTCTTCTGCTAAGCCTTCCCTAGCAGCTACTCACCACCCCCCAGATTGCGCATTGAGATTTTCCTATCACTCACCATTCTCTTCTCCCCTGGAATGAAGCTAAACTCTTGTGCACCTGCAACTTTTCAACTGCTTGAATGCTTCCCTCTCTCTCCCTATGTCCCTCTCTTCCTTGCCTTTCCTATCTCAAATTATGATTGTTGAGCTCAAGGGTATACTGCTGGTGCTATATAAATAAATAAATATTTTTTCCCAACCCAGCATGAACTGTTTTATATTTAAATCTCTTTTCCCTGATTTCAGACTCTCTCACCAAATTCACAATGGCTTAATGTTCTAATCCTGTCACCTCTCGTGGTCAGTGCTGCTTCCCTGTGATTTCTCAATGGCAGAGTGAATGGGCATCATCAGAAACGTGTAACCGCTTCCTTGTTGAAAATTCAACCTGTCTTCCTGGCTTTAGTTTGCTCAGCTACCTGTCATCCCTTTGGGATTATGTTTGCGCTGTCCAGAGCCAAAGTACCGCTGGTGAATGCAGACGGGGCTAGGTCTGACACGAGGGAGAATGGGGATACAATTATACCAGGCCCTTAAGCTTGCGCACTTTCCCGAAACTTAGAAGTACCAATCTCTATATACATTGGCTTGATCAACCACCCGACTATGGCAGCAGGGGGCTGGGACGCAGGGGATTCCCCCTCTGAGCTTCCAGGTTGTTATAAATTTCTCTCAACTGGCCCAGATGGGGCTATGGGAATATCCCTAATTGGAGCTATGGTGAACTGCGAACCATGATAGAGGGTTGCTCCTAGGCAGACTGAATGGGGTTCTGGTCACACTAAATTCTCTATCCAAGATCACCATTGCTTGGCTTGGCCAGTTACATATACATTAAATCAGGAGTTTCCAACCTGTTTGAGCACCCAAATTCCCAAAACATTGTGCCTGTGTCAGCCTATTTTCAAAGTTAAATATAATCCTGTGACCAGTCAGGTTTGTGATCCCATCTACAGAAGGCATGATTCTACATAGGGCCCCAACCCACAGTAGCACTAGAGACGGACGTAGTAGAGGGAGGGACCCCATACTTTCAATGGCAGACAACGCTGCTACAGACAGGAGGTAGAGACTGAATTCCTTATTATGTATCATTTCTAAAGCACTTTCAGTGTTCAAAGTGATTTACAGTCCCTTTCTAGTTCATCCTCCCAACAACCTGGTGAAGTAGGTCATTATTATTCATTATTCCCACTTCACGGATGATGAGCCGAGGCAAGGAATCCAGTGAATTCATGGCTAAGATAGGATTTTTCATCCCAGAATTAAAATAGGTTTTGAACCTTGCTCGCCTAAGTCCACGTACAACACCTTATCCACACGGACTACAATGTAGGGGGGGTGTGTCCTCGCGCTCACCTCGCTCTCGCTACTGCTTATTGGGCCGTGCCCTTGGGAGGTGCTGGGCTGGGGGTCATTGACCGGGGGGGGCGTCGGTGCGGCCCCTCTGCCCTGTGCCGGGACACGTGTGCCGTGTTACTTCCTGGCGCGTCCCCCCCCCCGCTAGCNCGTCCCCCCCCCCCGCTAGCGGTCCTTTGTCCCCCCCCCCCTTATGCCTTCCGCCTGGGGTGCTTCCCCCTCCTGCACTGCCTTGCCGGGGCCCCCAGGCTCACCCGGCCCCTTCCCCCGTGTGGGGCGGCGTTGGCTCCCGTTGCCTTCTCGTGGGCCTTCCTGGTTGCCATTGTGGGGGCCCGCGTGCATGTGCTGTGGTTCCTTCCTCCTTTACGGGCTCTCGGCCGGATGTCTGGCGTCCCCCCGCCCTGTGGGCGTGTCTGCATGGCAGTGCGTGTGTGCCCCATGGTGCCGGCATGGTGGGGCTCTGCCAGTCCATTCCGCGTGGGTGTGGGTGTTTTGGCTTTTACATGGACGCTCGGGTGTTGAACACCCATCTCCACCCACGGAGGGCTCCAGCTCCCTCGCGGCTGCTCCGTGGGTGTTGGTGGGTGGGTCGGGCATGTGCCCCCACCCACCTGTGGACATTTACACGGATGCTCTCCCACCCATCCGATGGGTGTTTCCAGGTGTGTGGCATCTGTGTAAAAGTGGCCTATGATCTCTCTAGCTCATGACTTGTACATGAGTCTTTCACTCTACTCCCCACTGTCAGAGCTCTTTTTCTTGCACAACACTGGCCATTCTGCTTTCTATAAGGATCTCCCCCTATACAGGACTACCTGGCTAGTTCACTCCTTGTACAGGGCTCCCTGACTCTGCTGTGCCCATGCACAGGACTCTCCACCTGGCATAATGCTGTCCATCCTGCAGCTCTCCCCCTGTACGAAGCTTCCTCACTCAGTTCTCCTCTGTCCAGGACTCTTCCCTGGCAGAATTATGGCCATTATTCTGCAACTTTCTGTCTCTACTAGAAGACTCTCCCACTTTACTCCCCCTTGGACGGGGCTCCCTTTGTTGCACAATGCTGCCCACTCTGCAGACCTCCCCCTGTACTGGGTTCCATATTCTGTATCCCCAATAAAGCTGCTCCCTGTAAAGTGCTCCCCCTGTGCATGGCTTCCACTGTGGAAGCTAATATCAGAGGCTCTGCCCCTACTCTCTCCTCTTAATGTTTAAAATTAAATAAATGTCATCCCCTCCCCTTTGTGATAGATATTTATTTACGACCATATAGGTCAAATTTCACATTAAAAATACTACAGTCTCATAAACATAAGAGACTTAGGTAAAAAGAAAAATACATCTTTCTTAGTAATACAACTAAACGAGTGTATGAAAACATTTACCAAACAAATTCCCGTATGCCCCTTTGTGTATGCTCCCTACCTTTGGCCCTGCTTCCCCGTAGGATTTCCCTCCCTAGGCTGAGGCTCGCTCTTAGAGTCCTCCCAAGAGGACTACACTAGCCACTCTGCCCCACAGGGCTGCTCTGCACAGGATCCCACCATCTCCCTGCCCCCCTCTTGCAGAGCACCCACTGTATCAGCCAGAGCATCCGCTTACCCCTCATTCCTTAGTGGGGTTGGGAAAGTTGGAGGGAGAAGCGCTGAAAGATCTATTCCATCCTGCCTGTAGCCTCCTGTCCCCGGGATAAACCTCTGCCCTCTTCCTGCACCAGGGACCATCCCAGGCAAACTTCAGTGCTCCAGCCCCAGCCATGTTCCTCCAATGGGGTTCCCCATTGGAGCTGCAGCCCAAACACCCCACCTTTTTGGAGGGGAAAGGGCTGTCACAGAAATCCATGTGCTCTGTGTTCTAGGTAGGTTTAGGGGGCAAGATCAGCCACCTCAAACTTCACTATCGGATTTACTAGCTTTGTTGTTTAGCCATCTCGGCGTGCCTGGCCCCCAAGCCAAGGTGACTGCTGTGCGGGATCAGATGAGAATGACCTTCAGCTCTCTCCCTTCCACAGGCCTTGCTCCCCTCCTCTCCTCACCAGATCAGCTTTAAACATGGCTGACCACTCACACTGCCCCCTGGGAGGTGCAGTGCCTTCTCTTTCCCCAGCACTGATCGGCTCTAGCAAGCAAGCAGTGCCTGCTGAGATTTG
The DNA here is from genome assembly GCA_003113815.1 of Sphenodon punctatus. Taxonomy (NCBI): domain Eukaryota; kingdom Metazoa; phylum Chordata; class Lepidosauria; order Sphenodontia; family Sphenodontidae; genus Sphenodon; species Sphenodon punctatus. Next base: position 3,945,309 of record QEPC01002403.1, on the reverse strand, counting down.
TAGTCCCCAGTATTCAAGACTGTTTGCTTTTAAATAGTCTCTGCATTACACATAGAATGTTCGCAAGCACTCCACACTCAAGATGGTTTTCATAGGCTAACATTGAATTTTCAAGATATCATAACTTAAAAACTACTAACCAGATTTACAAAAAGTAAATGAGAAGGCACCCCCTGGCAGCCTCCTCGAATTTTTTTAAAGGCTTATACTTCCTCCCAACCAACACAAAAACTTTTTACCCTGCCGAGATCAAGACAGTCTAACTTTTGAAAAAACAGGCTTCAAAGTGCAGTTTTCAAACTGCGATATCTCAGCTGTTATCCAACTGATTTGGCTACACTTTGGACAGCATGAACCACTTACTCTAGTGATCCTTCAGCACAAATTTCATGATCCTACCTTTAAGCATGTCCATTTTATAATGAATAGAATGTTCAGGCATGTATAATGAAGCATGCAACTATAGGTGGCTCCTACCACTCTATGAATGGGTCCCTTATTTGTGTGTAACATACTGGCACATATAACATGCTTTCTAAAACCATTTTTCCTGCTTTCTCCAAGATCCCCTACAACTAGTTCCAGCCCCAGGGATCCAATGAGAAATGTGGGGATAAACAAAACGAGGTATTTGTGACACCCCATTCCTGCCCACTCTCACCTCCACTCTCCAAGCCCCTTAATGTCAGGGTAAAGGGTACCATCATTTAGGGTAGCTCATTTCAGCCCTTCCCTAGCAAGCCATGGGAGAGCAGCACTGACTGAATAGCGTTAGTCTTGCTTCTCCTGACAGGCAGTTTGATCCTCAAAGAGCTCTGGTGGAACAAACCCCCAGGCGGATTAGAGCCCAAGGAAGGAAAGAAACACAAGTGCCCTGTGTAGTAGCCGTCTTTCCCAGAGACACGGTCATAGGCCATTTTTATACCGGCAGTGGTGCGGGGGTGGGGTGGGACACAGGTGTGCACCGTGGCAGTGTAGGCAGGGAGGGCGGGCAGGGCGCACATCGATCCACCCGCATCCCCACTCATGGAGCAACCGCCGTTTTGGCTAATTGCTCCGTGAGTGGGTGTAGGTGCGTGGGTCACGGGAGTGCGTACGCACCCCCACTCACCCACCGCAGCATGCCCACAGGGGGCACCCACCTCATGCCCACACAGCAAATCTGCATGAGCATGAGTGAGCACGTCTTGTATAAAGAAGGTCCTAATCATTTTGTCCCACAAGAGCCTTGTTAACATTAGAGGATACCAAGACTCAGGTCCTTGATAAAAATCAGTACAGCACAGTTGACTTCAGTAGAGCTATGCTAGTTTACACCAGTTGAGGAACTGGTCTCAGAACTCCAGAGTCTCATTCACACAACACTCTTGTAGAGTGGCACCACCCCCTTCCTCTCTATTCTAAGTATGTAAAATCCTAACCGTTTCCTCTGCTCCTTGGTGAGCTTGCGTTCTCTACCAAAGGTTTTGTTTGCAAGGATCTGACTATCAAGTAGCAATGGTATTGTGAAAATGGAATAATCTTGAGCAAACTTCATTCCCCAATACATCATTTCCTGTTTGTCACTTTTTTACTTCAGAATGAGCATAGAGGTGTGGCCAGAGAGACCTGGAGCAGGGTCTCCCTCCTCCATGCTATTTTTGTAATATTGTGTGTTCCTCCATGCTCATTACATTTGGGGAATACCAAAATGAAGTAGGGGTGGAAGAGGAGACCATTAAAATGTAAGGGGTGGGGGAAGAGTGCATTGCTTCAGGACAAGACAAACACAAACTAAGGAACATAGGGTGAGTTTGAAAGGGAGAAAGACATTCTGTGAATGAGCCAGGAATAAAAATTGTGGCTTATTCATGAATCCAGAAACCCTATGAAATGAAAGCAAAATCTTATCTTTCTCCAGAATATGGTGGGCCATTCCCCTTCTTGACTATGAGATTCTTCCTATGAATTTAATGGCTGTGTTGTCTCATGGAAGGGGAGAGATGATCTTCCTTCGAGAACACACAAAACATTTAATTTACTTGTATTGGGAGAATAGGAGTTCTTTACAGGCAGATTTTGTCCATTGCCCACTTTGCTGGACACAGGAGAGCTCTTTATCTACAGAGAAACAGCAATACAGCAGTGGAAATTCAGGCTTCCCCATCTTCATCCTTAAAAGTACAGGGACCACCTCTGGGTGATAGAAATTCCCACTCCCTGGCCCACCCCTCCCTTTCCTGTCTATGCTCTGACATTGCAGCTGAGGATGCACATAAGTGGATACAGGAAAATGGGGGCCCTGTGCAAAATGGCCAGCTTTTGTCATACAACACCATGGCAAAGCTGGCTAAAGTGCCTGTCAGTAAACAGGAGATCCCAGGTTTGACTCCCAGTGGTACCTGTCTGGGACAGAGCTCCCAACCCCACCCCATGATTTTCTCCCCATCTTTAGAGAACCAGTGTAGCAGATAAGGTGCTGGATATGGCCCTGAGAAGTCAGAGTTTAAATCCTGCCCTTGCCATGAACTCACTTTGTGGCCTTGGGCAAGTCACAACTTCAGTTCCCCATCTGTAAAATGGGAATGTGTGTCCCTGTATTCCCCTTACCCTTGTCCATCTTAGATTGTAAGTCCACTGGGCAGGGACCTGTCTTTGAAAATATGTGACTGTAAAGTGCTGCGTACACCTAGTAGTGCTATAGAAATGATAACTAAGGATTAATCGTAGTAATGGCCATGGGGACCCGTCCTAGTATAAGGATCCCCTCCCAAATCATCACAGGCCTTCCACATTTGAGGCTCTCTCAGCCTGTATTTTATGCCATGCACCTCACACTCCTGCTGTCATTTCAAGCTTATTCATGGATTCCATGTACTGGGGACAGGGACCCCATGCGGTCACACAATCTGCACCTGCCTGGATCCAACCTGGTCGATAGTGCCACAGTTGATGGTTGACTTTTGTAGTGCAGATACCAAGGCAACCACTTGCCAACTGTACGAAATGATAGATAGCATGCAGTCCACATTAACATAGGCTGGATTTGAACCAGTAGCCTTGAGGACTATGAACTGGAAAAAAATAAGTCTTATTTCATAAAAATGCATACTGGATCTCCACCTGCTACTCCCAACACTACAGAGGAACAGTGCATTATCATAAAACATTGGGTCATGGAGAGCCTTGACAGGATCAGGACCTTAGGCAAACACTAAGCAACAAAGCCAAGATGCAACCGAGGAGAGACTCTCCATGTCTGGGTGGTGAGACCAGGCAACACATTGGTGTTGGTCACTACTCAAAACTCCTACCTGATGCTAATTCAAGATCTGCAGAGTCCACTAACTCCAAAGACCAATAAGAAATTGGATCCCAACCTTTGCCATGTACCCCATATAAGCAGCATATATTTTTGGCCCTTTGTGTTTCAATGTATTGACTTTGTGTTTCAATGTATTGATAATCAGCCTTTGTATGGTGAACTTTTAGTGAACTCCTTTTGACTTGGTTCAGACTGGGATCTTATCAGTCTGTGCCTCAGTGATTAATGACTCCATGCACAAGCATCTCCAAGGTAAAAGTCTTAGCTTTATCTTAACTAGCAGTTGGCTTCACCTAATTCCTCAGCAATTAATTTTGAAGGAAACCTGACTGAAACTCCGTGACGTCATCTGCCTGAGCTGTTCCAGCCAGCAGTTTACTATAAGGGTCAGAGCAGTTCTTTGATTCTTCAGAAAGAGATTCTAAACTGACATTGGGATCTTTTTCTCACCATGATGGCAGAACTGGGCACAAAACTGGGTAATATGAAAGTATCTTCTTTTGATACCTTTTAGTCAATTAATTGAGCATATGTTAGCTTCTAGAGCTGTTTCCTTAAACAGGAATGTTTATTTAGATAATGTACTTGTAACTGACTTTGATTTTCTTTTGTGTAACATATTGATACTTTTTATTTGAATTTAAGTAAACTATGCTTTATATTTATAACATTCTTTGTCTCATGGCCTCATTTATAAATAATATTGTCTTTACAATACTTTGCTGAGCTGGTTGGCTTTTTTAGCACAGTGTAAACTCAGCTTCCACAATTTGGAAGAGAGCCGCCCTAAATCTAGTTCAGGATTATGTCTGGCTAGACCACTAAGCACCTTTTCCTTTTGAGGAAACTGAAGCACAGCGCGACACCTTGACCAGGTGCTGAGTGTCTTTCACTCTCAAAGAAGTCCCTGGTTATCTCAGGTGCTTCTCCCCTAAGAGGGTAGAATTTTTGGACAGCAGGCGCAAACTAAAGGTTGGAGACAAGCTTGTGCTCCTTCGCAGAAGTTCCCAAGGTGCACTGAGTCAGGGACTGTCCCTGCTGCTCTAAGGAGGGCTAGGGTGGTCATACCTCCCCTTTAAAAGAGGACACTTAGAAAAAATACATGTTGCAGGGCTGCATTCGTTCCAGTGCAGCCCTGCAACATGAATTTTTCATAATTGTACACTTTTAAAGGGGAGGTATGGCCACCCTAGGAGGGCAGTCTGCTACACCCAGCTAGGCTTTATTAACTCTCCCAACCACACCCCTGCTGCCTGATTGGCTCGAGTCTGCCAGCAGCCCCAAAAGAGGAAAGTCAGAAGTGGCTGCTGCAAGTTGTAATATTTATTTATTTATTACCTTGGATCTTGTGTCTCATATAGGGTGGCCAGGTATGCAGATTTTTCCAGGACACTTATGAGAAATACAGGTTGCAGAGCTGCAAATCTCTGAGATTATGGCCCGACCAACCGGACCACAGCAAGCTAGCATGTCTGCTCCCGCACAGCATATCTACCCTGGGACATGGGCCACTATGGCTGGCCACCATGATTATACCTCATTGGCTGCCATGGTTGTCTGTCATGGCAGGGGGTGGGGTGCTGGAAGCAGGGTGTGGGCGGGGCTAGCCTCCGCCCATTTGTTGTGCTCCTGGTCCTACTAGGCCTTTGCTGGCAGCAAGATGGCTCCCCAGCTGTGGGCGTGTCAGTTCAGCGACCTGAGCTGGGCTGTGTTGCTCATGATTTTCCGCCCCAGCAGGGAGTAGTCCTGCTAGCCACACGTCTGTTTTTAGTTTTACCCTATGCAGACAGAGTAGGGGGAGCCTGGGAACAAAAGAAAGCCTTAAGCCAACAACAGGCACACACACACAAATATCAGAATATGGGGGCAGTAGGGAGGGAAGATGGAGCAGAATAGTTAAAGATGAAGGTAAATGGGAAGAGAGGGCAAGATAGGAAAACAAAAATTGGTCACCTACCTCGGTGAATTTGTTTCTCTTCGTTCCACCTGTCAGTGCTCCGCACGGGTAGCTCTGCGTATGGCCGACAGGAGGCAGAAGAAGAATTTTCGTCCTGCGCATGCGTGGAGCTGCCCTGAACCAGTCGATAGCCAAGCCAAGAGTCGATTTGTGTACCCTGTAAGGCTTATGTACAATCATTAGATCCTGAGCCGTCCCTTGGACATAATGGGCTTATTGAACTGTTAACTAGTAACTAGATAATGAAGATAACTGGTAACTGCTAGAGGGAGACTCCCTTAAACTAATGCTGTTTGGCAGGGAGGGCCGGAGCACTGACAGGTGGAACGAAGAGAAACAAATTCACCGAGGTAGGTGACCAATTTTTGTTTCTCCTTCTGCCCCCTGTCAGTGCTCCGCACGGGATGTACCCGAGCACCAATTATGGGTGGGAACAAACAGCTCTGGGAACGTCCAGAACCGTCTGTAAGACCCTCCTGCCAAATGCCGCATCCGCGGACTTGTAGAAATCCAACTTATAATGTTTAACGAATGTATGCAGGGAGGACCAGGTTGCCGCCCTGCATATTTCGTCATAGGACGCCCTTGCTTTAAAAGCATATGATGTAGCGGCACCCCTGACGGAGTGCGCCCAAATTTGCAAGGGTGGAATCTTGTTCTTTGCCTTATAGGCTTCAGTGATGGCCTGTTTAAGCCATTTAGCTATTAAGGCTTTTGAAGCCTTCCTACCGCCATAGCTAGGCCTGATGTTCACAAAGAGGGCCGAAGTTGACCTTAAGGACTGGGTCCTCCTAATGTAGATTTTTAAGGCTCTCCTAACATCTAGGGTGTGCCATATTTTTTCTTTGGCGTGAACTGGGTTGGGGCAGAAGGAGGGTAGGATAATTTCTTGTGACCTATGGAAGGTTGAATTTACTTTTGGGATGAACGCCTCATCAGTCCTCAGGGTCACCGTCTGGTCCCCAAAAGAACAATAGTTGTCATCAATAGACAATGCTCCCAGTTCGGAAACCCTACGGGCCGATGTCACGGCCACCAAAAAGACCACCTTAAGGGTGAGCATATATAATGACACGTGGCGGAGTGGTTCAAAAGGAGCTCTGGTGAGAGCATCTAGTACCAGGCTGAGGCTCCATGAGGGGCATCGGTGAATTACTGGAGGGCTGATATTACGAGCCGCTCGTAAAAACTGTGTTATGTGTCTATGAGGAAGGATTCTTTTGTTAGAGGTTGCTTGTAAGACTGAAGCAATCGCTGCCGATTGGCGGGCAAGCGTGCTAGGTCTTAGCCCTTTTTCCAAGCCCTCCTGGAGAAATTGGAGAATGACATTCACTCCCGCCTTAGCGGGATCTAGGTGTCTTTCCCCCGCCCAAGTGGCAAAGGTCCTCCAGGTAGCTTTATAAGCCCGTCTGGTGGCTGGGCGTCTAGCCTGTTGTAATGTGGTTAGGACTGCTTCTGAGTAACCGTGGGCCCTTAGGGCTGCGCGCTCAAGAGCCACGCTGTCAGCTTTAGGGTGTGCAGGTTGTCGCACCGGAGGGGGCCCTGTAATAGTAGGTCCTGTCTCAGTGGGAGCTGTATCGGGGTGACCTGGCTCAGATGCACGAGGTCTGAGAACCAGGGTCTCCTTGGCCACCAAGGTGTCACAAAGATGGCCCGGGCCTTTTCCCTGATCAATTTGGATATTGCCCTTGCTATAAGTGGAAAGGGGGGAAAGGCGTAGAGGAGGCCTGCTGGCCACGACTGATTCAGGGCATCCACTGCCTGCGCTCTTCCGTCTGCTGTCATCGTCATGTACTCTGGCAGTTGGGCATTGTTTCTGTTGGCGAACAAGTCCATCACTGGTTGTCCGAAGTTCTGTGTCAAGAACAGAAATACGTCTGGGTGAAGTTGCCACTCGTGTGGTTGGAGGATCTGCCGACTCAGCCAGTCCGCTTGGACGTTGTCGGTGCCCTTGATGTGTAGGGCCTTCAATGACCGAAGGTTGGTCTGTGCCCAGTTGAACAGCTTCACCGCTTCGCGCTGAAGTGCCATGGCTTTGGATCCCCCTTGATGATTGACGTATGCCTTTGCCGAAATGTTGTCCGTGTAAACAAGGACGTGTGCCGGCCCCATGAGGTGGCTCAGTTGTTGGAGCGCCAGTCGAATTGCCCTGAGCTCCAATACATTGATGTTCTGGGAGGTGTCTGTCTGGGACCATAATCCCTGAACTGATGTGGACCCCATCTGGGCTCCCCATCCGGTTAGGCTGGCATCCGTGGTGATGGTCACCCGATTTGGTTCGGTCAAGGGCATTCCTTTTTTGAATGTTTTTGGGTCTGACCACCAGGACATTGAGTTTTTGAATGTTCGTGGGATGTTGACCCATGGATTGAGACCTCTGGTGAGCTCTAATTGCATAGGCCTGAGCAGCTGTTGCAAGGGGCGAAGGTGAAAGCGTGCCCACTGTACCTGTTTTGTGCAGGATACCATCAGACCCAACAGTTGTGCTAGGTACTTTAGCCGTGCTCGCTGTTTGTATTTTAGACCGTGGATCATGAGTCTGATGCGTTGTTGTCTGGCTGGCGGGATGTATACGTTGCCTGAGGAAGTATCTATGATTACCCCTAGATGTTCCAGCTTGTTGGTCGGGACTAGGTGGCTCTTTTCCTTGTTCACGAGGAACCCATGGCTCTCGAGATATACTATGGTGTTGTGCAGATCCTGTTGAAGTTTCTGTTGGGAGTTCGCCCGTATGAGGAGATCGTCTAAATACGGATACAGGTGAATCCCTTGCTTGCGGAGATTGGCTACTAACGGAACCAGGATCTTTGTGAATGTCCTCGGGGCGGATGATAGCCCGAACGGGAGAGCCTGAAATTGGTAGTGTTGTCCCTGATAACAGAATCGGAGGTACGTCCGGTGAGAGGGGTAAATCGGAATGTGTAGATATGCATCCCTGAGGTCTAACGAAGCCAGCCAATCCTGGTTTCTGATGGCCTGGCAGATGGATGTAACTGTCTCCATCTTGAAGCGGTGATATCGTACCGACTTGTTTAGCCTCTTGAGGTCTAATACCGCCCGCCAGCCGCCTGACTTCTTGGGGACAAGGAATAGGATGGAGTATAGTCCCAGTTTCCTTTGACCCATGGGTACTGGTTCTATGGCTCTGATTGTGAGAAGCCTTTGGATCTCTCCCAGCATGGCAGAGTGTTTGAGATGGTTCGTTGATGTTGGGGACACAATGAAGCCTTGGGCAGGGGAACTTTTTAGTTCTATGCGATACCCGTTGTTTATGCAATCTAACACCCAGGCGTCGGAGACTGACTGCTCCCAGGTTGTTAAGAAAAGTTGCAGCCTGCCTCCCACTTCTGTAGGTTGCAGATAGTCATGCTTCTGTTTTTCTTTGGGATTGAGGAAAGGTCTTCTGTCTTTGTTGTCTGAATCCCTGAGGCTTGCCCCCTTTTCTGGGGTTAAATCGGTTAGTTTGGTCAAACCTGTGCTGCCCTTGTCTTCTGAATATGGTATAGCTGGTACCAGTGCTTCCTCTAGGTTTGTACGTAGGGGTGCGAAAAAGATTCTTTTTACTACCCATGTGTTGTAGGTTTTTTTGTTTTGTTTTGTCATTGGCATCTGCCAAGACGGTGTCGAGGCAGATACCAAAAAGTTTAAAACCTTTGTAGGGGGCTGCTGCGAGTAGGTTTTTTGCTGCTGCATCCCCCTGCCACGACCTGAGCCAGAGCTTACGTCGGGCCGCCACTGAGGATGCTACTGATCTGGCAGACCATAGCATGGCATCAGTGGTGGAGTCTGCCAGGAATGCAGTTGCCAAGTTAATTCTGGCTGAAAGGATTTGTGCCCTGTTATCTGAGATGTTAGCATTCTGGGCCTCTTGGGTCCAAGCTAGTAAGGCTCTAGCCACGTAAGAGGATACCACACCCACTCTGATAGAGATGGCTGAATACTCTAGGCCCCTCCTGAGGGATGACTCTATCCCCCTGTCAGTGGCATCCTTTGGGAAGCAATCCCCTTCTGTGGGGAAAACTGTTTGCTTTGCCAGGGAGACCGCTGCTGCGTCTATCTTGGGGTTTTTTAGCAAAGGGTCTTTCTTGCGAGATAGTGAATAAAGGGAAGACTGGGTCTTATTCATTCTTTGGTTTCTTTCAGGTTGTTTCCATTCACCCAAGATCAGCTTTTCGAAAGCTTTATCTAGGGGCACCCCCAATTCCTTGCCGTGGCAGGAAGGTAGGTACTCCCGCTCCTCGTCATCCTGAGAGTCCGAGGAAGCCTCTTTAAGGGGTTTTTCTATTACTTTGAGGGTCTTGGTGACCTGAGCGATTAGTTCGGGTTTACATGCCAGAGGGAACTTCCTTTCCCTGTCTCTAGGGTCCTGCACCTCTTGAGGTGGGTCCTCAAAGTCCTCCCACTCCTGCCCTGAGTCGCAATCAGACTCTGAGTCTAGGCCTGTGTGCGAGATCTCCCTCGCTCTTTTTGCTTGTGATTCCCCCCCACTCTCCTCAGCCGAGGAGTGTGGAGAGCTGAGCAGCCTAGCCATGGAGCCCCCTGGTGGCCGCTTGTTTCTTTTTGCCTTGTTTGAGGCTTTTCCCGCCCTAGGCTGTGTGGGGGGGGGAGGGGCAGGCCTGCCGTCTCCCTTGCCTTGCAGCTCCCATAGGCGATCCAGGGATTGCTGCATGCGTGCCACTGCTGAGGCCAGGGACGCCATATCTGTGGGGGATTGCCCCTGCCCTGGGGCTGGCTGGGCTGTGTCTGCCTGCCCGGATGGTCCCTCATCAAGTGCCTGCATTGTGCTAGGCTGGGAGGGAGGGGGGTGGAGTTGCGGGAGCCCCCGCTTGTCCCTGTCCCTGTAGGCTGTAGTACGGGCGGTGGGCAGGAGAGCCGGAGAGAGGAACGCCTGGCCTCAGGGTTGCGAGGCGCCTCTCTGCTGATTAGGCGAGTGGGGCGGAGGGGAATATCCTTAGCCCTTCGGGGCTCTTACTCACGGTTTTTTCTGTCCCTCTCTCTGCCACTGCGGCTGCCAGGCACGTTGCGCGGCGCCCGTGGCTTAAGCGGGAAGGTGGAGGGGGTCTCAGGTCCCTGAGGTTCCCCGTGGAGCAATCGAGATCCGGATCAACTTTCCCTAGTTCCCAGGCACATTGCGTGGCAACTTAGGGATTTGCTCCTTGTTGCTCCCTGGTTCCCGGGCGATTGCGCGGCAACACGTGGGAGAAGCGGGGGGGGGGGGAGGGGAAGCGTCTCCGGTAAGCCCCGCGCCCGCTTGTGCGGCGCCCTGGTCTGCTTCGGGCGCGCACTCCTCGTTCTTTTTTCTTCCTTTTCTTGAGCTTCTTCTAAGTTTCTTCTAAGTTTCTTGTATTTTTTCTTTTAGTTTCACGGCGGAGCCGAGAACGCGTCCTATCGGCCGAAGGCAGAAGATAAGACTGGTTCAGGGCAGCTCCACGCATGCGCAGGACGAAAATTCTTCTTCTGCCTCCTATCGGCCATACGCAGAGCTACCCGTGCGGAGCACTGACAGGGGGCAGAAGGAGAAGCAAATATACCTGTACTTATCGACATATGATGCTTATTCTGATCTATTATTTGTAGTGTGCCAGCAATGGGCCTGGTGCTGAACCGTTGTGATACGAGACAAGTCCCTGCCCTGAGGGGCTTACAAATCAAGAATGGCGTAGGGGAGGGGAACATAGGGAGAAACGGGGTGTTTTTAGACAAGCCCCTCCCCACCTCATGCAGCCCTGCAACATGCATAATGGGTGGGGAGGCATAAGTCTAAAAACACCCAGGGAAACATTCATGAAGTTGAAGTTGCAGGTGCACTCACTTGGCTTAATTAAATACAGCGGTGATGTCACATTTCTACACTCTCCCCTCCCCCCTTCTTGTATGACATACTTTATGGGCAGATCCTTGTCCCCACGAGCATAGCTAGGTGGGCACTGGAAATGGGCCCTGGTTCAGAAGATGAAATGGGCAGGACACTCCACTCCAGCGTGCGTGTGCATTCTACTTGCATGTGAGCCCCAGTGCGCTTGGACCTGCTGCACCTATAATAGCTCCTGCCTTTCCTGCTTATCCTGAACCTGTCCTTTCAGCCGCACCTTCCTCCCAAGCCTTGCTCCAAGCTTCACCTGCCTTCCAGGCCATCCTCTGCCACCATCTTGCACTGACTCCCCAGCACTGCCCCTCTTGGTTTGCTGTTGGCAATGTGCACTCTGGATACAGCCTTGGTTCATTCCCTGGCATTGACTCTCTGTCCTGCATCCTCACTCCACACCAAGATTTGCCTTGTTGGTTGTCTGATCCACCATTGTAATGATCCTGCACTGACTCTGCCATGGTACCGGCTGTGCTCTAGTTCACCTGCAACCCTGTCATTAATCCATATTGCCCCATGTGATCAATCTTTGCAATCCTCAGATTACGGGATCCCAATGGGTGCTGTGCAGACCCAATGAAGTAATCACTTCCCTGAGATACTTTCTTGGTCTCCAGAACCAGCACAAGCCCCACTGTAGTGAATGGGGTTTGTGTTGGTGCATTGATTTGAGGATTGGAGCCAAAGAATAAAGATGAAGGCTGAAGGCTGGGATAAAGGAAGGACCATTTCCCTCACTTACAGACAGGGAGATGGATATGCAGAGAAATTAAATACTTGCCTTAAGTTTGTGGTGGAACTCAAAAATGAGCTCATATATCCAGGAGCCAGAGTTGTGTGACTACACAAGCATCCTTCCCCTTAAAAAGTTTCTGACTCTCGGGAAAGATATTGCACTCCCCACCGCAGTGCATGCTGAAGCAGGGAGAGTGGGTAAAAGCCAGGAAACAGCTGCTTCATGGGATTGCCCTAACAGCCCAGGAGGAGGGGCACGTGAGAGAACAGCTGATCGGGTGGGCTACTGCTTAGTGCCTGAGGTGCTACGGGGTGATGGAGACCTAGGTCCTGATAATGGCCTTGCTGACCTTAGAGACAATGTAAGCTAATGGAGAAAATGGTGAACTTGGCTCAGGAAAACTAAAGTTCAAATCTGCTTTAGCCGTGGACTCAGTGAATAGCCTATGGGCTGTAATTTATCAGATACCATGGAATCTACTTCAGTAAAACATGCATGATTTGAATTTCTGTGTAAGTTGAATTAATATACTTTCCCCAGCCCTGAGTTTATGGGTGATTTATTTAAATAGGGGACAGTTATTTACCCTCTCAAATAGTACTAGAACTAGGGGACACTCCATGAAACTAACTGGTGGTAATTTAAAACAAATAAAAGAAAGTATTGTTTCACTCAAAGCACAGTTAACTTGTGGAATTTGTTGCCAGATGATGTGGTCACTGCCAATAGTATAGCTGGGTTTAAAAAAGGATTGGATAAGTTCTTGGAGACTAGGTCCATGAACCGCTATTAGCAAAGTAGGTTTAGGGGACGTAACCTCTCCCTGCTGGGAGTGGACAGCAGGGAACGGATTGCTCATTGGGACCTGCTGGGTACTTCTCCCAAGCGACCGAGACTGGCCACTGTTAGAGACAGGTGCTGGGCTCAATGGGCCATTGGTCTGACCCAGAATGGCACCACTTACGTTCTTATGGGGATGTATTGCTTCTTAATCTAGATAAGCAGAATTCTGAACCCTGATCATTTTCAAGCAGGCTATAAGGGGAGTAAGCACCAGGTTTCCCTGTTTCGAGCACACTAGAGACTCGCAGTGTCAGCACGTATATATGTGTGTACACCCACACCCCTCTGCCCTGCTCTCTGCTCTCACTCTGCTTTGGAAGGGAGGGCAGGGGACTGGAGACTCAGAAACCTGGTGTTCATTTAATCCAAGCATCTGTGTTTTTTCTATCGCCAGGTCCATTTCCTTAAGTTCTGCTTAAGTAGAATTTCTGATAGGTCAAACTTTCTTACATGGCTGGAGAAATTTGACTTAAGCAGACTCCACTGTATGTGCTTTATTAGCAATGCTTTGTACTGGTGTACTTCACTCACAGATGGGTGGGAGGGTGCAACTAAAGGTTGCCTACTGAGGGTGCAAAACAGATTAGGAATAGATCTGCCCCCACTGTCACAAGAAAAACAAACTAATGCCACCACTCAGTAGGTGCCATTTAAACTATCAATAAGATTATCTATCCAGAGAGATTTTATCTATACATTTCCACAGCCTTTGCCTCTCATGAACTCACCTATCCTCAATCTCACTCCCTGCAACATTTTCCAAATTATCCTTTCTCGTCATGTCCAAAGAAATTTCATTGGGCTGTTTGTTATCATGCTCAAATTTTATGCTGTCCATATAATTCTAACTTAATCCTACGCCAAGTATTGCTCATTGCTTGCTAATAACCATGCTCTTTGTTTTGTTCATGTTGCTCTTTAACCCCTTACCTCCATTTTTTTCCTTTGTTTTTCCTCTGAAACTGTAATCAGGACTGTATCACCAACATTATTTATTTGTATTTATTTATTTATATAGCACAAGCAATGTGCCTGGCACTGAATGGTTATGATAAGAGACAGGTCCCTGCCCCAAGGAGCTTTCACTCTAAAATGGACACGGCAAGGGGTGAGTAGGGAGAGACAAGGATACATTCATGATGTGGAGAACTTGCAGATGGGCGTATGTAGCTTAGTTACAATTTCTCTCAGACTAAATTCAGGATAGGAGACTGGTGATGATAAACATTCCTGCTTCACCACCACCCTGGCTCCAGCCATCCCTATCACTAAAGCTGCATTCCGACAAACAGTTCATTGGATATAGTCAGGCCTTACTTTGGTTTTACTCCTGAAGTGTTCATCCAAACAGAGCTCTAAACTGAGGTTATTCAGGAGTAGGAAAAGACGTATGTACTCCCCCTTTGGTTTGTATTTCATAGTAACTGTTCCTGTGAACATTTATCAGTGTGACGGTGGCAACAAGAGTTGAGTGATCATTATGGGTGTTTTTAAACAATACGGCCCTTGGCAAGGACTGCCTGTCCCTATATGGGGCCTGTCTCATCTAAATTTTGTGGCAGGGGAGCAGACTGCGCTCCCATACCCACCCATCCCCCCTGCAAACATGGGACTTTTGGCAGAAAGCCAGAATGCCCTGTGCCGGGACAGGGTGTGTGGTGTGTGGGCAGGGCAGCTGTGTGTAGGGCCGCTTGTGTGGAAATGCTCCCCCACCCATGGCACCCACACCTGCCCATCTAATTTTAAAACACGCTATGTCTCAGCTACAGGGGAAATTGTCACAGTACTACTTAGGTTACACTGTTCATCTGGACACTACCAAAGTGGAGCAGTTAGTTCAATCTAATTAAATCAAAGTAGCTACCTCAGTTTACCTCTGTTTGTAGGAACATGGTCTAAGTTCATCATTCATTCACTAAAGCTGTTGCCCTCTGATCTTGATACAAATTTCTAAGTAACACCCTGTCTTTAATGTAAATTTCAAGTTTCTCAAGCATTCTGATGTTGTTTTTCACTCTATCAAAAGCCTTTTTGTATTCTATAAACAGACAGACAGACAGTGCTGCATTTCAATTGCTCTGATATTTTCATAACAAAAATAGTATTTTTCATCTCTTTACCTTTTCTAAAATCAAATTGTACTTCCACTACCTCAATTGTTGTAGTCATAATTACTCTCAAAATACTTTTGGTAACATGACTCCTTAAGCTTATCGAAATCCTGAGTATTTCTTATGGATTGCACAAGTGTTGATACCCTAATTTTCTATGGCATGTATCCACTATCATAGAATCATGGAACTGTAGGGCTGGATATGATCTCAAAGGTCATCTAGTCCACAGGTATTCTCTACCTACAGCATTGCAGACAGATGCTCAATCAATGGAATTGTCAAAACATCAAAGGAAGGAGATTCCACAACCTCCCTGGACAACTTATTCCACTGCCCAACAGTTTTTACCATTAGGAAGATTTTCCTAATATTTTGCAATATGGCTGCAGTTTTAGCCCATTCATTCCCTCTTGTTCAGTCTTCTGTGACAGCGGAGAAAGGAGAATTGGTAACCTACCTTTGGTGAATTCCTTTCTTCCCTATTCTCTGCAGACTCCTCCTGCTGGGTAGATCTACCGTTGACCACTAGGAGGCAGATGATCATTTTTAAAAAAAAAAAATTTCCACTGCCCTGTGTCACCGGAGCTACCCAGCTCTCCAGTCCGTTCCCAAGCCAAAAGATCTGTCCTCCATCTCCAGATGAAAACTAGACACAATCTTTGTGAGAATAGGATCCCCCTTCACATCCAACCAACCAAAAAACCTAAAAAATTGTACCTAAACTTTAGCTGTACTAGTTTTTGCTAACAGCTGACAAAAGAAAACTCCGGCAACTAAAACTGTGGTACTGGTCCCAACTCCCTGTTTCCTGAATCTTGCTGTTTGACAGGGAGGGTCGGAGGAGTCTGCAGAGACTAGGGAAGAAAGGAATTCACCGAAGGTAGGTTACCAATTCTCCTTTCTCCCCTAGCTCTGCAGCCTCCTCCTGCTGGGACGTACCCAAGCAATATGACAAACCTCAGGGGTGGGAGCAAACAGCACTGGGAGTGTCCAGTACCACTTGCAGCACCCGTCTGCCAAACACAGCCTCTGCTGATTGGAAAACATTGATTTTATAATGTTTCACAAAAGTATGAATTGATGCCCACGTGGCAGCCCTGCAAATTTCCTCATAAGAGGCTCTTGTCTTAAAGGCGTATGAGGTCGCTGCACTATGGACGGAGTGGGCCCAAATTTGGAGGGGAGGAACCCTACCCCCTGCTCTGTATGCTTCTACAATTGCCTGCTTCCCCCATTTTGAAATCAGGGTCTTTGATGCCTTGAGTCCCTGATACCTTGGCCTCGTGATCACAAAAAGTGCAGTGGATTGTCTAAATCCCCTGGTTCTGGTGAGGTAAATCTTTAGAGATCGCTGAACGGCCAGCGTGTGCCATGCCTTTTCCTTTGGGTGTACTGGCCTGGGACAAAAGGAGGGCAGCACTACCTCCTGTGCCCTATGAAAAAAGGTATTCACTTTAGGTAAGAAGGCCTGGTCTAATTTCAAGGTAACTGAGTCCCGGTGAAAAATGCAGAAATTGTCCTCCATGGACAACGCTCCCAGTGCAGAGACGCATCTCGCTGATGTCACTGCAATGAGAAAAATTACTTTTAACGTCATGAAAAACAGGGACACATACCTAAGGAGTTCAAATGGGGGTCTGGTCAGGGCCTCCAAATCTAAATTAAGAACCCATGAGGGGACCCTGTGCACCACCGGGGGAGATATAACCCTGGCTGCCCTTAGGAATCTCCTAGTGATTTTATGGGAGGAGACTGTCCTATTAGTAGTTGTCCTCAGGACTGAGTCCATGACAGCGGCCTGCCTAGCCAAAGCATTAGCCTTAAGTCCCCTGTCCAGGCCCTGCTGGAGGAAATTAAGGACCTGCGACACCCCTGCGTTGGAGGGGTCCTGATTCTGCTGTAGGGACCACATGGCGAAAGTCTTCCACATGGCCTGGTAACTCCTCCTGGGGGCAGCCCTCCTGGAGAGCTGTATAGTAGCAAGTACAGCCTCGGAATAGCCTCTTGCCCTTAGCGCTGAGTGCTTAAGTGCCATACTGACAGTTTTAATGCGTGTATCCCTGTGCACTGCACTGGGCCCTGGTAGAGTAACGTCGGGAGCAGAGGGAGCCTCTGGTATTGTGTGTGACTGAGCTCCACTAGCTGAAAGAACCAGGGCCTCCTGGGCCACCACGGTGTCACGAGGAGAAGAGACGCCTGCTCCCTGATCACTTTGGCTATGGTTCGTTGAATCAGAGGAAAAGGAGGGAAAGCATATAGAAGGCCCTTGGGACAGAGCTGATTGAGTGTGTCTATCCCTTCCGCCTCCCTGCATCATGTGCGTGCCCTGAAGTGTGGAATTTGCGTATTGTCATTTGTGGCTAACAGGTCCACGTGCGGGAGCCCGAACCAGGTCACTATCTGCTGGAATACCGATTTGTCCAGCCTCCACTCGTGTGGATCCAACATCTGCTGGCTTAGCCAGTCGGCTTGGATGTTGTCTTGGCCCTTTATGTGTAGTGCCTTCAGTGATGGCAGATGGGACTGAGCCCATGCAAAAAGTCTGGTCGCCTCTTGGTGTAGTTTCAGAGACCTCAATCCCCCCTGGTGATTGATGTAGGCTTTCGCCGTCACATTGTCTGTGTACACCAGGAGGTGATGGAAGGAGAAGGACGGGTACAGCTGTTGGAGGGCGAGGCGAATGGCCTTCAGTTCATGGCAGTTGATCTTCCTGCCTGCATCCCTCTGTGACCATAGCCCCTGGGCTGAATGGGGCCCTGTGTGCACTCCCCAGCCCCTGAGGCTGGTGTCTGTTGTTAGAACCGCTCTTGATGGCTCCGTGAGCGGAACTCCTTCCTGGAATGTTGTTGGCCTTAACCACCAACACATGGAGTCTTTTAAACTTCTTGGTATGGGGACCCAGGGATTGAGCCTGAGCTCTCTCTGGAAACCCCTTAGCTGCCTCTTTAAGGGTTGCAGGTAGAAGCAGCCCCAGGTCACCTGCCCTATGCAGGATATCAGCAGCCCCAGTAGTCTCGCCAGTTTGTTTATCAAGAAGCCATGCCTCTCGATGTATTTGATGGTCTTGCTCACGTCTGCCATTGCTTTGGTGTGGGAGCTGCTGCGAATCAGGAGGTCATGTAGATAGGGATAGACATGAATCCTCTTGCTGCGCAGGTTGGCGATGAGTGGCACCAGGATCTTCGTGAAGGTCCTGGGAGCTGATGACAGGCCAAAAGGCAGGGACCAGAACTGCCAGTGCTTTCTGTTGTAGGCAAACCTGAGCCATTTCTTGTG
The DNA here is from genome assembly GCA_003113815.1 of Sphenodon punctatus. NCBI lineage: Eukaryota > Metazoa > Chordata > Lepidosauria > Sphenodontia > Sphenodontidae > Sphenodon > Sphenodon punctatus. Next base: position 3,927,213 of record QEPC01002403.1, on the reverse strand, counting down.
TGGGTTCCAGATTGGGACATGCAGGTAGGCTTCTCTGAGGTCTAGAGACACCATCCAATCGCCCCTCTGTAGGTTGTGACATACAGACGCCGCTGTCTCCATTTTGAACCTCTGTTTTCTGATGTACCTGTTGAGGGCTTTCAGATGGAGCACAGCCCTCCATTTTCCCAGCTTCTTTGAGACCAAGAAGAGGATGGAATAAATACTTGAGGAACGTTCCTGACTTGGGACTCTTTCTATGGCCTTTATTTGTGCCAGTCTTTGAATTGCGCCTGATAGGGCCAGGTGTTTTGCCCTGTCCTTGGATCTCGGAGAGGGTATCAATCTCTGTCTTGGGGGGCACTCCAGCTGTATGTGATAACCCTCTAAAATGCATGAGAGGACCCAGGAGTCTGTTACGGACCCTTCCCATGCTGCCTGAAACTGTTGGAGTCTGCCCCCTACCTCTAAAGAGGCATAGTCAGATGTCCTGTTTAGACTGGGTGATGCTAGGCCCTCTGGCCCTGCGCCTGTCATACCTCCCTGCTCTAAATCCTCGGCCCCAAAAGGAAAAATTGTTTGCATAGTCTCTGGTGAATTGGCTGTGGCCCCTCCTGGAGGTGCCTGCGAACTCCCTAAATCTGAATGAGTGGCCTCGAAAAAAACCCTCTCTTTGGTGCCACCTGTTGCAAGGGCTTAGGCTTATCCTTGCTGTTTGCCTCCTCAAGCACTTTTTCGAGACATACCCCGAAAAGCTTAGCACCCCTGTATGGGTCCGAGGTAAGTAGGTTTTTAGCTGTTGTGTTCCCTTGCCAGGAACGCAGCCATACCCTACACCTGGCCACTATGTTATTGGCCATGGACCTGGCAGACCAAGTTAGGGCATCTGTTGTGGCATCTGCAAGGAAGGTGGTAGCCATGCAGATGCGGGAGGATAGCCTCTGTGACTGTCTCTCTGATAGGTCAGGATTCTGGGCCTCCTGCATCCAGGCAAGGAGCGCCCGGGAGACATAGGATGCTGCAATGTTAATTTTTAACGAGGCTGCTGTGGAATCAACTGCCCTCTTAAGGGAAGAGTCCACTGCTCGATCCATGGAGTCCCTAGGGTGACAATCCCCCTCGGTCGGGAAAACTGTCTGCCTGGCTAGTGTCGCTGCCCCCGCATCTATTTTAGGGCTTTTAAACAGGGGCTCCTTCCTCCTGGAAAAGGAGTACAGGGCGTCCTGGGTCTTGTTCATTTTAAACGCTTTGTCAGGGTGTTTCCATTCCTCGAGCACTATTCGCTCGAAGGCTTTATCTAGGGGCAGGCCCTGGGCCCTGCCATGCACCGTTGGTATATATTCCCTGGTTTCCTCTTCCTGGGAATCTGAAGAGTCCTCCTTCGAGGGCTTCTCCTTCAGTTGGAGAGTCTTAATCACTTGCCCTAGCAACTCCTCTCTGAGGTGGCTCGGGCATTGCCTCTCTCTGTCTTTGGGGGCTGCTGTGGGCTCCACGCATTCCCCTTCCTCTAACTCAGAAAACTCCCCTGTCGACTCTAAGTCTGATTCTGGTAGCTGCTAGGCCTTGAAGCCCTGACTGTTTTCCCCAGGCTGATCCTCCCCCTCAGAGGCCTGAGGGGATTGTAGAATCTGGGCTCTGGCTCCCCCTAGTGGAGCTTTTCCCTTCTTGCTTGCCGCCCTGGGTTTTCCCGCCCTCAGCAACTTGCTGCTGGGTCTGTCAGTGGGGGGTGGGAGGGAGGGGCTTTTTCTCTTCCCGCCCTTGGCCTGGGAGAGTTCTTTTAATGAGGCCATTATTTCCCCCAGCATTTGGGCTATAGAGGCGAGGGAGGGTACCTGAGCATCCTGGCTCCATCCTTCTGCTGCCGCTGCCTCCAACCCACCAGCGGGGGTTGGGGGGGAACCGGATCGTTGCTGGCAGTGCTCATTTTACTTTATTCTCCCTCAGCTTTTTTTTTTAATTAATTTTATTTTTTTAAGCCTAAGGCGTGTGCTGAATGAGCACAGACAGGGCCCTCAGCTTTTTTATTTGGTAAGCCTGAGGCATGTGCTGGATGAGCACAGACAAGGCCCTCAACTTTTTTCTTTCTTTTTTTTTTTTAAGCCTGAGGTGTGTGCTGAATGAGCAGAGACAGGGCCCAGCTGCGCTGTCCCTGTCTCTAGGTGGCGGGAGCGCCGATAAGAAACTTCCCCACTAAGCGGGAAACTGACGGTCTCCCCCACTCCCAGGCGCAATGCAAAGGAGCCGGCAGGGGTTAAAGATAAGTGGCCTGGCCAGGTGAAACCTGAGACAGCATCCGGGATCGCTCCCCTTCAATGCCCCGCCAATTTAAAGTATCTTGTTCTGAGGATCCTGAAGGCGCATCCTAGCAGTCTGAAGGCAGACGACAGACTGGAGAGCCGGGTAGCTCCGGTGACACAGGGCAGTGAAAAAAAAATAATTAAAAAATGATCATCTGCCTCCTAGTGGTCAACTGTAGTTCTACCCAGCAGGAGGAGGCTGCAGAGCTACGGGAGAACAAGTGTTCAGCATCTTTTTTTGTGGCATCCTTTTGCTGTCATGTTACCCATTTGTCTTCTTTTCTCTAGGCTTGGGCCATGCATCCTCTGCTCCCAACCACCACATGTAATCAGTGCATCAAGTCATTCCATCTCCTTGTGGCACAGTGGCATGTCTGTAGCCTTTGGCATAGAAAGTCACTAGTTTAAACCTAGGATAGGGCTTGTGTAGGCGATAGGTATTTAGAATCTAACTACAGCTTTAGATACCTAGATTTCTAAACACATGTAGGAGATACATTTCTAAATATGTAGATCTGTATTTAAAATCTAACTATGTACCTGGATTTCTATGTATGGGTAGAAAATACGTTTTCTTCCATAGCTCTATGGAATGCAATAGGCTGTGTATTCTACTTCCAGTTCATGCAGACTAAGAACCTTGAAAAGGGCAACAAGAGAGAATGTTTAGAACGTAAAATAACATCCCTGCACAGAAAATTAACCACTGAATGTGTTTTATTAAAAACAGAAAGTACAACTTTGTAAGTAGAATAACTCCAGAGTATGTGGTCCCATGGCTCACCAAAGGTGTGAGAAAAATGCAGTGATCACAGGTCCCTGATCATAGACAAGCCACAGATTGCAGCTTCTGAAATGTTTATCCCCAAGCCTCCAAAATGTGCTTTTGCATTGACACAGCTGCTGCCATTGCCTCAGGTCTGGAGCACAGAAGCCACATGGTAAAGGCTGTGCCATGGCCTGGGGATGCCAACACCTTGGATCGATTCCCTGTTTGACAGTGTTTGAATGGGGAGTGGGGTATCGCCTCCTTTCTCCTCCAAGAGACTCAATGTCAACCGTGTCTATGTGGAGAAGAGTGGAATCCAGGGGTTTATCTAATGGGCCTAGTTGTGCTACCCCCCTGAGCTTCAGAACCCTGTACACATCCCCATGATCTGCCACATGGAATGGTGTCTACACCTGGTGTCCCACAGCTCACAGACCCAAACAGGTTGCTACAGTGGTGGAAGAACCAAAGGCAGAGGAATGCATTTCGCCATTCAGAGCCAGGGACTGTGGAAAGACTTGTTAGAGGGATAAGACCCCTGCCTCCCTGTAGCACTACAAATACAATAGGATGTAATCTTGGCTTCCTGCTTTGTTTACGAAACTGAATATTCATTTCATTAACTTTGCTTCAGTTAGTTCACTTGATTCACTCATTATTTTGTTTACTCAAGAGTCTCATTTAGTGCTGTTCAGTGCTATTTAGCATTAAACAGGGTTCCCCAAGTTAATGGAATACCAAATTCTCAACTGCCTGGCAATCAAAGGGCTAGGTCAGGGGTGAGAAAACACAGGCCTTGGGGCCAAATGCTGCCGGTGGGTAGATTTGGCCTCTTTCCTGCTCCTGGATCTAGCTCCTACCCCCCAAGCACTGAAAGACTGAGCTTAGAGTAAGAGAGCAGAGATGAGGGCATGCACAGAAGGATAGGGGACAGATCCTTTGGCAAAGATCTATGAACTGGACCCTCCTCTTCCTGAGCACGCCCCTTAAGCACCATCACCAACCTCTAAGTGGCCCTTGGAGCTTGTACTAATTTTCAGAGAGGCCCCTGGGAGGGAAAAGATTCCCCATCCATGGGCTAGATCCTGCCTTCTGTGGAACTGGCTCCTGAGGGAAAAGACATAGTTTTTTTTTTACATTGACGGTAAGCCTGCTTGGGGGGGGGGGGGGGGCTCACCCCCATAGCCACCCATTTCCAGCTCTGTGTGGGTCCACAATCAATGGGACCTGCGGTGTCCCCAGGCTGCTGGTGCAATGCCCCGCACCGCACAACATAGAGTTGCGGTACTCACCCAATGCTTTAGGCTGGCGCCCACAACTCCATGGTGCTGAATGGGGCAATGGGCAGACGGGCATGGAGCTGCACTGTGTGGCTGTCCAATAGCCAGCAGCTCCATGCTCAGCCATTGCCCTGGATTTGACTGGCCTGCTCCATGCAGTGTGCTTCTGGGTCTTCCAGAACGCCACTGGCATGGCTGCCCCAGAGCAGGAACATCTGGGAGGCACCCGTTAGACTGGTCATGGTCAGTCAACCCGGGGGTACCCATGGACATCCCCCCCGGAGCTGCTGTCAGTCTGTTTATGCCTAGAGAGAGCATACTCTTCCCACCAGGAGCAGGTAGGTTCACCACTTCTCTCCTTGCCCATAAGGAGAAGGGCAAAGAGGCTATCACGCCCCTTTCTGATGTAACCCCATCCCTTACAGAGTGTCACGATGTCATGATGCTCCACAGGGGTAGGGCCATGTTGGAAAGGGGGTACCTTTTTGACATGGCTGCCCCCTGAATCTCCAAGTTACCCACTAGCACCCTTGGTTGATATGGGGAAATCGGGACTTTCCCTGGTGCCCAGAGATTCTTGGTGAAACCTGGAGGTGGGAACCCTGACACACATCCCAGGGAATGTGAGTAGCTAAAGTAACTGGCAGGGCTGCCACCTTGTCATGTGTAATACACACATCTCAGCATCCTGCTGTGAGCCGCATATACAGTGCATCAATACATCTTTACTCACATCTGTATCTCCAGATGTACAGGATCCCATTCTGCAACCAAAGAAAACAGTTTGACTTTGTCCTGGCAATGCATCTTTGTACATAACCACACTGAATGCTGAAGGAGGACATCAACCATAACAAGTCCCTGCAGGGTTAGGAACATCCCCTCCAACCCTTTTACTTCAAGCAGATTCAAGGGGTGATTTTAAATGAAATGCTATCCCGCATGGCCACCCAGGAGTCACTCATCCGAGCACCCATCTGAAGGTGGAGTGGGGGGGATGCGTGCTCTTGTGAGCCACTCAGCACTCACTCATGGCCACTCACAAGACACTGCTGAAAAATCAGAGGCAAGTCAAAAAAGCACATAGCAATGGGCACCCACACATCCCCTGTGCATATGAACTGGGGCAGCCACCCACACCAGTAGACAGGTGCCCCACTCAGAGTCACTGTAGGTGGGGGGCGGGGGGGGGGAGACACAGCCTTTGCAAGTCACAGGAACTGGCCACGAGCACTGGGGAGCCTGGTTCCCTCATGGCCGAGACACGTCAATTTCAAAGGCCAGCCTGGCACACTTCCCCCTCCCCCATTGCCCGTGGCAGGGGAGTGCAGGAGGGTTGCCGTGGTAGTCACGCTGAGAACTGCCCGTTAGAATCCCTCCCCACGTACTCCACCACCGGAACGGCTGCTTCTGAGCCAGCTGGTAACTCTGTGCCTCCAGGGCTGCTGGTTTGAGTCCAGCTCTTTGCATTTATTTCGGTTTTCATTCAGTACTGTTTAGCACAGCTGTGCGCCTGTGCCATTGAACAAATAGCAAGAGAGCTGTTGTGTACCTGGCTGGTGCATAACAGCACTAAACAGCCAACTGAAGGAATGATATCTGAAATGCCCAAAACAAAATGATCAAAATAACTGAAACAAAGTATTCAAAACAAATAGCACACCATATCCTCATTGCTAAAACAGATGCAAATTGGCCAAATTAATCGACATTTAGTTTTGCTTTGGATATTCATTTTAGCCCTCTAAGAGTCCTGCCTCCCAGCAGCCACTGACCTGCCGTGTAACCTCTGCTACATCGGTCTCTCCCTCTGCCCCTCCCCATCACCTGTGTGTCCATCTTGCCTATTTACACCATACACTCTTTATGGCACAGGCTGCCTCTTCCTGTGTCGGTATGACACCTAGCACAATTGGGATCCAATTATCTCAGCGGGGATCTCTTGTTTCTACCCTAAAGGCAAGCAGAGAACAAATGTAAGGTTTGTTGTGCTTCCTTCCAGGTTCATGGAGAGAAGTTTGGGACCCTGGTACATCCTGCTGGGTGGCAGCCCCCTACCCCCACCCCCCTAACTTTTCAATCAATTTTTGGAGATCATGCTGTTAACTTTATTTACATGTCACTTTCAATTACTATTTTACTTTTCATATTTTAATGCACATCATAGTTTTGGACAGGCTTTTCTGAGCTTGGGGGCCTGGTACAATTGTACCCCCATCCTTCCCTCATCAGGTCTGGCTCCCTCCAATTTACTACAGAAGATTGTCCACAGGCTGGTTTTTAGTACACCAGTTCTCACAAAGTTAACTGTAGCTGAGGCTCTTGCATTGATTTGTGTAGGAAGCTGACAAACAGAACCTGGAAAAGGCACATGAACTTTTTTGGGGTATCCTGCAGGGGCTTGGGAATGACAATACACATATCCTCATCTACTGTATGAGGAAAGCATCAGGATTTATCCCAGCTGCAAAAAGAAAGCCAGTGCAGCCTAGTGGATAAGATGCTAGCATTGGACCTGGGAGACTAGGGCTTGAATCCCATTTTAGCCATGAACTCACTGGGTGGCCTTGAGTAAGTCACTCTCTCTCAACCTCAGTTCCCCATCTGTAAAATTGGGGAAATAATGATCCAATATAATCAGATGGGACATACTTACAGGATGGAGAATGACAAACTACCACAGTAACATTTAACTTGAAAAGGGGGAACTATGCAAAAATGAGGACACTAGTTAAAGGGAAACTGAAAGGAACAGTTGTGAGGATTAAATTTCTTCCAGAGGCATGGAGGCTATTTAAAAACAACATATTGAAATCAGAGATTAAACGTATTCCACAAGTAAAAAAAGGTAGCAAGAACCAAATATCTGTCAGTGTGGCTAAATGGTGAGATGGAGGCTATTAGAACAAAAAAGGTATCCTTTAAAAATGGAAAGCTAGTTCTAATGAGGAAAATAGGAAAGAGCATTAGCATTGTCAAATTAGAAGTAAAACGTTAAGGCAGGCCAAGAGGGAATTTGAAGAGCAACTTGATGAAGATGCAAAACCTAGATTGTAAACCCTTTGGGGCAGGGCTCTGTCTGTAACTACTGGCTGTACAGTGCCAGGTACATCTCTGGTGCTATAAATAATAATAACTAATAATAAAAACTTTTTCAAGTACATCAGAAGCTAGAAGTCTGCTGGAGAGTCAGTTGGGCTGTTAGATGACCAAGAGGTGAAAGGGATGCTCAGGGAGGATAAGGCCATAGCAGAGAAGCTGAATGAATTCTTTGCCCTGGTCTTCACTGCGGAGGATATTGGAGATACCCACACCAGAAACTATTTTTTGTAGGTGATGACTCAGAAGAACTGTCACAAGTCAACATGACTTTGGAGGAGGTTCTAGAGCAAATTGACAAACAAAATAGTAACAAATCATCAGAACCACTTACTTACTTATGGCGAAAGCCAAATAAGCACCAGGACCAGATGGTATGCACCCCAGAGTTCTCAAGGAACTCAAATATGAAATCGCAGATCTACTATTGGTAATTTGTAATCTATCGCTAAAATCTGTCACTTTATCCAAGGACTGGAGAGTAGCGAGTGTAACACCAATATTTAAAAGGGCTCCAGAGGTGCCCTTAATTAATATATATTATATATAATATATACATTAATTATAATATATATTATGTGATATATAATTCATAAATTACAGACCAGTGAGTCTGATGCCAGTGCCAGGCAAAGTGGTGGAAATGGTTATTAAGAACAGAATTATGGGAATATTGATAAACATGACATAAAGGGAGTCAACATGGATTTAGCAAAGGGAAGTCATGCCTCACTAATCTATTGGAATTTTTTGAGGGTGTAAATAAGCATGTAGATAAGAGTGAGCTGGTTGATATAGTGAACCTGAATTTTCTGTTTGATAAGGTCCCTTGCGAGACTCTTGAGGAAATTAAATAGTCATGGCATAGGAGGCAGTGTCCTATCAAGGATCCGTAACCGGTTAAACGATGGGAAACAAATGGTAGGACTAAATAGTCAGTTTTTGCAGTGGAGAGAAGTAAACAGTGGAGTGCCCCAAGAATCTGTACTGGGACCAGTGTTGTTTAATATATTCATTAATGATCTAGAAAAGGGAGTAAAGATTCAGGTGACCAAAAGTTGGAGTTGGTCAAACTCCAAAGTTATTCAAAGTAGTTAAAACCTGAGCAGACTATGAGGAATTTTAGGAGGATCTTGCAAGACTGGGTGACTGGGCAACTAAATGGTAGATGAAATTTAATGTTGTCAAGTGCAAAGCGATGCACATAGGGGAAAATCCAAACTATCGGCATACATACAATGCTGGGTTCTAAATTAGGGGTTACCAATCAGGAAAAGGATCTTGGAGTGATTGTGGACAATACATTGAAATCCTCAGTTCAATGTGCAGCAGCGGTCAAAAAAAACTAACAGAAAGTTAGGTATTATTCCGAAAGGAATAGAGAATAAAACTGGAAATATTATAATGCCTCTATTATAATGCCTCTATATCAATCTATGGTGCAACTACAACTTGAATATTGTGTACAGTACTGGTCACTCCATCTCAAAAAAGATATAGTTAGAAATAGAAAAGGTACAGAGACGGGCAACAAAAATTATAAAGGGTATGGAACGGCTTCCATATGAAGAGAAGCTTGAGCGTTAAGGCTCTTCAGTTGGAGAAGAAATGTCTGAGGAGGGATATGATAGAAGTTTACAGAATCATTAGTGGTGTGGAACAAGAAAATAGGGAGCAGTTATTTATCCTCTCAAACAACACTAGAACTAAGGGACACGCCATGAAACTAATTGACAGCAAATTTAAACAAATGAAAGTATTTTTTCACTCAACCAACAATTCACTTGTGGAATTTGTTGCCAGAGGATCCAATCAAGGCCAGTAGTATAGCTGGGATTAGAAAAGGATTGGATAAATTCTTGGAGGGTAGGTATGTTAATAACTATTAGCCAAGTAGGTTTAGGGCCTAAAGGCCAAGTAGAGGCCTGACGGGGCACTGTCCCACTCTCTGTAGAAATAAGATGTTTTCCCGTTGTTTAGTCCCCAAAATTTGCCCCCCTTTGGAGGCCTTTGCTTAATATCACCTCACAAAGGAGGCAAGTGTTGCGTATATGAAAAGCACAGGAAGTTAAATGCACAATGGAAGCATTTATGACCAACATCCTAACAAGAGTTGCCCGGGTTTCTTTCACTGCTTTCAGAAGGTCCTTCTCCCTCTGGAAGTCAAAGGTGAACATTATCACTGAAAATCAGGATTGAACCCTACATGGTTACTCTGCTGGGCTCCCTTGGTCCAAACTGGCATCCGACTTAACTTCTCCTTCTCCCATATTCTGGAGTCCTGGTCCTTCCCAAACTGATGAAGATCAGAGTCCTCCTGGTTTGTAGGTATATTTATGTATAGATACAAAAGAACCTGTCATCGCCATATGGCGGCGAATAGGAACATTTACAATTCTCTGCGATTTGGGCATGTTCAAGTTAATGTTAAATACAAAAACAAAAATAATTGTAAAAATAAGAATGTACACATTCAAAGAGCTTATTACAGTATAAAGTTACTGAGGTCGGCTCAGCTGCCTGCCCCCTGCTCTTCCGGGGAAGACAAGGAAACCAGCAATACCCTAGCAACGCCAGGAGCCACAGTCTTATCTTGGGCAGGTTGCGCATTGCATAAGGACAAAGGGTGATGGGGAGAAAAGCTGGTTGCACCCAATTTTTGGCATCCAAACCATTAGATGGTTTGGGGTTTTGCTTCATACTTGGTCAGCCATGGCTCATCCCCCCTAATGTCACTTGGCTGGCCGAGGTGGGCAGGAAGGGGAGACCATGGAAGAGCACAGCTCCATACTCCCATCAACTAAACTCAATCTTCCTTGGGTGCAGCCCAGCCCTTTGACCCCTATTCCCCCACAATACATCGTACCACCATCTCTACCCACTGGCCAGTGAGCGAGTAAGCCATTCCCACCCCAAGGAAGCAAAGTCTCAGCATCATGGTGAAGAGGCAGTTCCCCATTTTGGTTCAAGGACTCCCTCTCTGCCTGCCTCCCTCCCCTCCAGGCAAGGGAAATAAAGAGAAATGTTAAGTGATAGACAGATGTGCCACATGGAGCCTGTGTAAGCTCAGTGTGGCACTGAATAGACAAAATGCAGAAGGAGGGGCACAGCACTCAGCTTTGGCAGTACCCTGCTGCCCTTCTGCAACACTCTGGTCCAGCAAGGATGTTCTCTGCAGCTCGGTCCTTACACCTGCTAGTAAGTCTGCTTCTCCTAAGGCTGCATCAGGGGAGTGAATGGAAAGACAGAGCCAGTAACATCCCAGTGCCCAGCTCACAATGCTAGGACTCACCACTCAAGAGAACACAGCAGTGAGACAATATCACAATACCAAGTCCCTGGAACCTCTAGTAGCAGGTCTTTGCATATATGTATCTATATAATATGTACATAGGCCAGACCCAAACACAGCAGGTATATATTATATACCAGGGGTGGGGGACCTCAGGCCTGGGAGCCAAATATGACCTGCAACTAGTTTCTATTTGGCCCCTTTCCAGTTCCTGGATCCGCCTCTGCAACCAGTTCCTAGCTGCAAACACCAAAAGACTGAGCTCAGGGCAAGGGAACAGAAATGAGGGCATGCACTCAAAGACAGGGGACAGATCCGTGGCACAGATCTATGATCTGGACCTTCCTCTTCCTGAGCGCACCCCTTAAGCACCTGTGTCCCCAACTTCTATGCGGCCCTTGGAGCTTGTACTCATTTTCAAAGTGGCCCCTGGGAAGGAAGAGGTTCCCCACCCTTGCTATATCCGCACATACAGACACATAGGCACACAGACTTAGTGGCAGGTAAGACCGAAGTAGGTGCCTTTTTGAAACCCAAGGCTAGCGGGTGGTAGTGGAAATGTTTCTTAGGACATTAAATGGAGTTGAGTCCAGTCCATGGGAATTTCATGTAGTCCCCCCCCCCCCAAAAAAAAAAATAGCATTGTGGTAAGGAATAAAATCTGCTCCCCGCTTCTCTCTAGTTATCCTGGGCAAGCAGGAGCCACAGTTTGGTTTGAATAAGGCACAGTTCAACAGCGGGCACTAATAATCACGAACACAAGCAGCTAGTCAGTGGCTGCTAGCGGCAACTCGTCATCACCAGCTAAGTCAACAGGAGCCTTATGGCAAAAGAACAGACTTGCTTCAGCATTATTGGCAGCAACCTGAAGGCTCTGCTGATTGGTCAAAAGGAACACAGGCTGATTGAGACCAGTGGAGGCCCAGTTCCTGCTACCAGGTCGGAGTCAGCGTCCCCATTAGCTCTTCCCTTGGCCTGCCCGTGTGTGATTGGAAGGCAGCAGGCCCTCTTTTTGAGCGTGCTCGATGATGGCGGTGTAGCAGAAGTAGTACTGCTCGGGGGTCTGGATGCTGAAGGCTCTCTGCATTCTCATCCGCACCACTGTCTGGTACACGTTGAGTGTCCCCACATCCTGCAGCTGAGACAGGCAGATATCCAGTGCACAGAAGGTACCTGAGGGAAGGAGGGAGCATACAGACACACCATTGATATGACAACTCACCGAAGACTCTCTCCTCCACAAAACTAAGCACACAGCAAGGTTCCTATGGTGTCTGGCTTCTATACTACCTGGGAGGCTATTGAATAGTAGTTCTCAATAGAGGCCAGCAGACCAGACTGAATCCTGTCAGACACAAGTGGTCAGGTTGGGTTCCGCTCAGCTTAAGAGCCCTTCCGGCCTCGGCCCTGCCCCCACTGAGCACCACCTCCTCATCACATCACCTGGCAGGGCCATGTCAGATAAAGGGCAGGGGAATGCATCCCCGCCCCCATGGAAAGCTGTGACATCACAGCATTCATCAGGGAACATGTCAGGAAAAGGCATTTCCCCACCCCTTTTCTGATGTGGCCCTGCCCTCCCCAGAGTGCTGTGATGTCATGGTGTTCCAGAGGGGCGGGTCACCTTTGGAACAGATTAGGCTTGGGTGCCAGAGCCCAGACGTGATGGGATCAGCTCAGCTCAGTCCCGACATGCAGACCAGACTCAATCTAATCTTTGAACCTATGTAGGGCTCTAGTTCCCACTCCCTTCTCACTCATTGAAGGAGGGCGTGGGCCCGTAGAAAAGCCTCCCCTCCCCACCATATCTCCACAGCACTGTTGTGAAGGCCAGTCCCATCTCTGGAGCCCTGATTGGTTAAGGATGGGCAGATGCAGGGAGCTGGCCTCTCTATTTCCTCCCTGGCTGACCAGGTGGCTAGAAAGAAGTGCCATCCTCTTCCCTGCTTCCAGCTCTCCTTTACTGGAGGAGGGAGGGCCTGTTCCAAGAGATTGTAGAGCAGCACGAGAAAGTGCACTTGTGTACATAGCTGGTTAAGGAATCTGCAAGGCCCGGGCAAATGTAACCCCACCCCCTATACCTCCCGCTGCTCTTGCTGCCACCAGGACCCTCCCACTGCTGACAGTGGTGGCAATAGTGGCAGGAGCAGCAGGGGGCCCTGGCAGCATCACAACGAAGCCCCTAGAAAATTCAAGGCCCAGGTAGCTGCTTTGTTTCAAGGCCAGCAGGGGGCCCTGGTAGCATCAGAATGAAGCCCCTAGGAAATTCAAGGCCCAGGTAGCTGCTCTGGCCAGCCGCAAGCCAGCATGAGCCTACACAGACCAGTGGCTGGAAACTACTGCACCAGGAAACCTCCTGTGTGAGTCTGTCTGAACAATGATGGGCTCCTACAAGAGAGAGACATTCCACACCTGGAGGGGGGGGCATATCCTACTCAATTTTTGAGTCCCAAAGAACTTCCAGCAGCTCCCTGATCCATGGAGAGTTCAGTGGGAGGAGGATGGTGAGAGGGAAAAGAGCTAATAGGCTTTAGCTGGGTTGATTAATTTTCAGGACAAAAGGTTTTTGGGCAAGGGACAGTTGTTTCCTTGGGACTTCAGGAAGGAGTCAGAAAACATGTCCTGGACATGGCAAATGGAATAGAAAGCGAACACACAAACCCTGGAATAATAAACCCTTCCAACAGCAGTTACTTATTTAGCAGTTTCGAACATCCAAGCTGAATTTTCAAACATTGTTGTGGGTTTCTGAGTCAGAGGGTGGGACACCTGTATGTCAGGGACAGGGCTCCGCTGGGTCAGGGACAGATTCAGCATCCCCAATGCCCAATTGTTTACTCTTTGGAGGACACCCCACCCACCCCCACCCCCCACGGGAAGAGACTTAGCAGGGGCTCCTCCTTAGTTGTCTTTAGATATAACGCTGTTCAGTGTTCTGTAACACAGTGTCCTACCGTTACAGTGTTTAGACGTACCGTCAACACAGTGTTCACTCCAAACACCGGAAGTGAACAACTGCCAGGTCTTGACAGTTTAATCAGTGTTAGGGGTGAACACTGAGTTGACGGTATGTCTAAACACTGTAATGGTAGGACACTGTGTTACAGAACACTGAACAGTGTTATGTCTAAAGACACCCCTTAACGATTAAGGAACCAGGACTGATTGAAGCATAAAGGAGCCAGATCTACTCCTCCCTGGCCAGAAGGCTGCAGAGTGGCAAGCTTGTAGGGTGGGAGAAATTTAAACAGAAACTACCAGGGATGGGGGCTTACTTCTGGGTTTTCAGATGGATGTGGATAGCACCACACAGAGGAGGAAGGGGTCTCCCCGAAGGTACAGAACTTCCCTTAGGGGCTTGCTGCGAGAGGCCCTGGAGTCTTTCCTCCCACAACTCCAGCAGCCAGCCAGACATAGTCACCTGTCCTGCCGATACCGGCGCTACAGTGTACTACGATAGGAGGCCCTCCTGGGTGGCCTTTGTAGCGCGGCCCCAGGGCACTGACCGCCACTCGCTGCTGTTGCTTGACTGCTCCAAGGAAGTCGATGAGAGTGGCAGCAGAGGAAGGGACGCCATAGTCAGGCCAGCTCAAGTACTGGAAATGGGACACCAGGCGCCTTTCACGGTTCTGCGGGTGGAAGCACCACAATCAGTGCTGCTAGCTCACGTTCTACCCAACCACTGCACATCAAGCACAGAGCTCTACACATCTGTCCTCTTGTTCTTGGAGCAGCTCCACTCTAACATGGAAGAACAAGCCCCACAAACAGAAGGGTCTATGCATTCCCTCAGACAGCCTCTTTCCATCAATACTCTCCTATGCATCCCTTCCTCTCATCCCCTCACAAGGGTATGGCATCCACGTCTGCTTCTACACAGGGGTGGGAAACGCTAGCCCATGGGCCAAATCCAATCCATGCCTGTTTTCCATTTGACCCCTTTCCAGTTCCTGGATCTGGCCCACAGCACTGAACGAATGAGCTCAGGGAAGGCATCAGAGAGGACATGATCTGGACCCTCACCTTTCTTCCCCCACTGTGTAAGTGTTGCCCTCCTCCACCCCAAAAAATCCTATCCAGCCAATGGAGTTTATACTAAATTTCAAAGTGGCCTGTAGAAGGGAAAAAATTCCCCATTGCTGTCGTACAGCCTAGATTGCAAGACCCTAGAGATCTATCAGCATGAAAAGCCCTGAGAAAGCTCCTGGACTCAGATGCCCCATGTCACAGTGCAGCCAAAACATGAGGCTGTGCCATTTGCCCTTCCTCACACAGCTTTCCATCCCACAGGACAGACTTCTTCTCAAGTGGCAGAGGGCAGCAGCCAGGATTAATCCATGCTGCCTAGCGGCGGGACCCCGGGGCAATTACCGGATACCAGATTTACCGGTTTCCGGTTCCCAAAAAACCGGATTCCCGGATTAAATCCGGTATACCGATACCGGATTTATTCCATTGATTTCAATGGGGCACTGTGTCCCCATTGAAATCAATGGAATAAAATTCCTCTCCCCTCCCCTTCCCAGGCTGTGCGGGTGGAAGGGGGGACACCCCCCCTGCCCAGCCTGGATTTAAAAAAAAAAATTCCCCTCCGGCGGGCAAGTTCAAAAGCCCCCCCCCCCAGCACCAGCGGCCGCGGC
>QEPC01002403.1:3888159-3902559 GCA_003113815.1 Sphenodon punctatus | reverse complement strand
CCTCTGTTCCCCTTCCTATGTCTCTCCCCCAGCTCCTGTCGCTCAGATTGTAAGCCCTAGGGGCAGGGACCGTGTCTATTTTATTACTTTGTAAAGTGCCATGTACACTGCTGGCGCTATATAAATGTTTGTTAATAATAATAATAATAATAATAATAATTGACTGAGTCCAGCTAAGAAGGGACCCATAGATCTGTCTAGTCTATGGTTAGGGAATCTCTGCTCATGGTTGCTCTTTATTTGGCCCCTTTCTAGTGCATAGATCTGGCCCATGAATCCAATCAATACCCTCAAGCCCTGAAAGAGTGAGCTTAGGGGAAGGAAGTAGAGATGAGAGTGCGCACTCAAGGACAGGAGGATGAATCCATAGTCTTGGAACTTCCCACATGCTGAGCACACCCCTTAAGCACCCCTCCACACAACTCCTATCTGGCCTGCAGAGTTTGTATTAATTTTCAAAGTGGAGGCAAAAGATTCCCCACTCCCAGTCCAGTCTGACCTGCTCAATATGACAGACACCAAATCCTACACTTCCAACCCCAAATAAAACCACAAACCCTAAATTAGATACACCACTTTATACGTTCAAAGTGCTGAACAGATGTTATCTTTGTCTCTACACAACCTTGCTCTGAAATAATTAAACTAGCTATGATTCACGCAGTCTGACATTGCTGCACCTATCTGTGTGCAGACACTCTGCTGTTGAAGAACACCCTCCAGTGAAGTGGATTTCTTACTAATGGAATTAAATTTATGAGACACACGAACTGAAATTAGTGTCCTCATGCAGGCTTGAACAGAAATAATCCAGTGTATGAACTGTAACCAGCTAGACTCTTCTGAGGGAAGCAGACCAGCCTAGAGTAACCCTTAAAGCTGAGGAAAATTAGTCAGAAAATGGAAAAGGTGGAAACGCAAAGAATCAGAGAGAAGACGCAGACCAAGATAGTTTGATCATTTCCCAAACTTGTCCCACACTCAGGACCTAGTGCAATGCTCTCCAAAAGCAATGGCACTGACTTCAGTTGGCTTTGTATCTCTCCCCATCCCCATCTTTTGCAGAAGGGCCTCCCAAAAGCAGCAGTGACCCATGGGCAGATTCTTTGGGGGTGACCAATATAAGTTGAGCAATAACGAGTTGAGAACAAGGCTTTTCCTTCAGGGTGTTCCTAACAGATCACGCTTCACCAGATGCCAGCACAGCTCTGCACCTTTACCGCCCTTCAACTTCCAGCTCATTACATACCCCTAAGAGGGTTGGGGGATATTGAACTACTCAACCCAAGCTTTCTCTGAGTACTGTCTGGGCTAGGACCCAAGACGGACCCTCTCCAACGTGTCAACCCCTTTTCTGTGATAGGGAATCTGAAGGGTGCTGCATCTTGAGAACTAGATGCCAGGTTAGATGTATTGAAGTTGGCTACCAAGGAGCCCAATGCTATGTCCTACTCAACTGGTTGTGAAAGGTGATCCTACCTTGAGTTCCAATGTATGCATTCTTCTGCTTGTAGCCATCCATGAAGCTGGCATTAATGTAGTCTGTCAGCTGGGGAGTGAAAGGCACAAAATATTAGCCCTGCCAAGGACAAAGAAAACTGCAGATGCTCTGTGGAGGGTTGGAGAGGACGCGCCAAGATGGTGAAACTTGCCAGCCTTTCTAGAAGGCATGGGGTCCTCAATAACATGGAGAAACTGGTGATTTTGAGGTGCTATGGAGTGAATGGCCACATCAGAAAGGATTTTCTGCCCCCTTTCTGACATGGCAACACCCCTATGAAGCACTGTGATGTTAGGACTCTCTGGAAAGGGGGAGATATGTGTAACAGCCCCTTTGCCACGCCCCCTTTCTGACATGGCCCTGCCCTCTTTGGAGCATTGTGACATCATAATGCTCCATAAGGGGCAGGGTTATGCCATAAAGGTGTGTGACATTAACTTTTGCCTTACCCCCTCCAAGCCCCCACCCCCCCGACCCAGAACGAGGTGGCAGCCCAGGAAAGGGGCAGGGTAACACCCTGGCCCCACCTCCTTTCCAACGTGGTTCCACTCATATGGAGGGGTGTGACGTCACAATGTTCCACAGGGTGGGGCCACCCAATCACATGGGGCACTGGTTTCGAAGAATCTGGCTGCATCAGGTTGGGCTCAGTGTTTACACTTGGACCCAAATTTCTGGCCTGAATGGGGATCTAGCAGCCCAAGTAGAAACCAGTAGGTAGTGAGAGGAGTCTCGAAGCAGGACAGAAGAAATCCCCAGTCAAAGACAAATGCGCAGCAATGGGGGATGAGAAATGCATGGGAGCAACTACACCAGTGCCCAGGCTCAGAGTGACTCCTGAGTGTGGCTGTTGCTAATACACAGGCCGGGCAGCCTGTATCAACATGCCAGTTCAACGAGGGAAAGCAACCCCCAGCTCTGTTCTCAGAGCCAGACCAGTGGCTTGTTTACCTCTGGGCGGCTGTACTGTTTGGTCAGCTTCACTCTGGTTTGGTCCAGGCATGGCACATCCCCATATCGGTTCTTCTCCTGGTTAAATGGAGCTCTGTGAAGGGAAGAGGAGAGCATGCAGGATGAAGACAGTAAGCATGAATGGGCTGCGTTTTGGAGGGAGCGGGGGAAGAGATGTTTGCTTATCATAGGGATTGGGGGCTGTGTTGCCATCAGATGGACAGCTGTCACTTTGCTAGCAGATGGCCCTCCTAACCCAGAGCTGGGCAGAATTCCTCTCATACAGTCAAACGTACAAGCCAGGCCTGTAGCTAGGAGTTAATGGGGGAGAGGGTGAGGGCAGCAGAGAAGACTGCATGACAACATGGACAATTGTGCTGGCCTTCATGTACTGGGTTAAAAACGCATCCTCAGTCAGGGTTGTCTATTGGTTGCCGAGCAAGGGGAATTGCAATCCTGAAACACTGAGACTAGAGCCACGAGGGTGTGAGATCAGGAGCCATTTTGTAGAGGGGTGAGGAAGGGAGGAGGTCATAGCTTGGAGCCTGCAATAATTTATACTCTGCCTTGATGCTGCCAAGACTTATACAGAGCCTGACACTATGCCTTCCAGAACAAAGAAGGGGAGCCTAAGATTCTGATTAAGTTCATGCCACTCCACAGACTGGCTAGGGGGTGATAGACACAGCAGCTTCCTATGGCAGTGATTATATAGTCCCCTAGCACCACAACCAGCACTGGGCCCATCCTTTCATACTCACAAGGAGCAGATGAAGGTGCCAGCGGGGCTCTTGCGCCGGATATCCTCATACTCCTCATAGATGCCTCGCTTCTGCTTCCGGTTGACGTGGTCCAGCACCTCCTGAACAGATGTGGCTTTGGGGCCCGGAATGTGCACAGAACCATTATCTCGTGGGGAAACCAGGGGGACAAGAATCAGCTCATCCAGTGGGTCTGGGTGGCCATTCTGCTGGGGGAGGAACCGGCAATTCCAGTTGAGAGGGTCCAGCTTGAGGGACCCACCCAAGTATTCAGGAAGGCACTCCCGGGGTAGGTGATCCTTCAGCTCCGACATCTTCACCATCTGAACCTGGAGGACCAGAGAGAGACATGGCAGGGTGGGACATATACACACACGTTGTTCCATACAGCCTCTATGTCAGAGGTGGTGAACTTCCAGCTAGCAGTCCACTTCCCCTCCACCTGGCCCTTGTAAACTCCCCCAAATTTATATTGCCTGTGGCCTGCCAACCATTTCCCAGTGGCTCACAGGCAGAAGTCAAGGAACAGGGAACATCCCCTGTGACCAATGCCACTCTGGCATCCCAGCTTCCCCGCAGGATCAAGACCCTTCTCGACAGGTTGTGCTGGATTCTCTTAACAACAACAGCCTTCAGACAGTTCTCTTCCGTATGTCACTCGTTTATTCTGTCACCAGTGCTCTGTGCATTATATACATACAGTACATAACATCATCCCACCTTTTCCTCTATAGATCCAGGATTCACTTTGCTGAACTGCAGCACCTCTAGTCCTGGGTATTATTACTGCTTCCCCAGTTTACCGCCTCTGATGCCTCCATTACCTCATGCTTCTTAATCTTCAGGACCCTGGAGAGCGTAATGTAGGCGCTCTGACCCAGACACCTGTCTACTACTGCAGCCCAGCAACAACTGACTTCTCCTGGGCTGTCTTACTCTTATACCCCCTTCCTGGGGTGGGGCTCCAGTGATGGGCAGGGCTGGCCTTAAAGGAACCAGCCCTGTTCATCACACCCCTTCACACAGAGTGCTTTGGCCACACCCCCAACCCCCATAAGACAATCCAGCCCATACAGCTTTGGGTTGGTGCAGATCCAGCCGAGGGTGTTAGGGAAGGGGAGAGATTCCCCAGCCCTGATGCATAGAATGGGAGGAGAAAAGACAGTTTTCGTCAGTCACTAGGCTGAGCAGTGTCTCACTCAGAGACAAAAGACAGCCAGGCCACCTTACACCTCAGGGCTTGGAGATTTCCTCCCCAGGGTAATTCTCTTGCTCTTTGTTCACCAGTTGCGGATTAATCGGAACATCAGCACTCAATTACAGATACGTATTATGGATCCATATTAAAAATAATTTTAAAATATTTTTTTTTTTACTTTTCATGTGCAAAATGGCCACAGGGCAATTCTGTGCATGTGCAGCCTTTATCGAAAATGGTAGCAGCAACATCGCTGCCACTTTGGAAAAGGGCAGATGGTCTGCACATGTGCAAATGGCTGCCACATATGCACAGACTGGCTGCCCCTTTCCAAAATTGCAGCAATGTTGCTGCCGCCATTTTGGAAAACGGCTGTGCATAATGCCATTGGCACGAGGGGGTGGCATATAAATATAACAAAATTAAATAAATAAATAAATAAATAAAGGTCCTGCAGCCATTTTGCACATGCACAGTGATTTTTTTATTTGTAGTTTTTATATATATAAAAAATCAGGGCTGCAACCATTAATTGATTAATCAAACCAATTAATTGATTAATCTGTCTAAAATCGAATAAAAATTCTCCCTCGATTAGTTGGTTAGCTGCCAGGACCTTCCGACTGTCCATAGTTCTGAATCTGTAGCTCAAGGGGACACATTCCTGCAGAAGACAAGTTTACCCAATGCATGCAAATTAGGCCAAACTATGCATATTTATGTACATTTATGTAAATACATGCAAATTTAATTGATTAATCGACAAAAAGGCTTAATCAATTAAAATTTCTAGATCCATAAAAAAGTTATCCGGATCTGTAACAGATCGAAATCCGAATTTTCATCCGTATGTCCTTCCCTAGTTCCTTCACTAAATGCTGCTGTTCCCAGAAGAGTTTAAGCCAGAGTCCTTAAAAGTTCTAGAAGATAGTTTTCCATAGGGATTCTGCGGTAGAGGGTCACTGTAGCGCAAAAGCTCTAAATCGTTGGCCCCTATCCTTGCGTTAAAATCGCCCATTATTATCAGTAGGCCACCGGGATATTTATTTGAAAGGGAGTCCACCAAAACCTCCAATCTGGACCAACTGGTAGCCCTAAAAGAACCCACATTACACGGGGGAATGTAAACAACTATGATCATCCAAATGGATTTATCAAAAGAAAATACCAGGGCCAAAGCTAGGGCTGGCTCTTTAACGACCTCAATTTCCTGATAGCGAAAGGTGTCAGATACAAGGAGAGCAATGCCGCCACATGGGCAGCCTTTGATATTGTATCTGATGGCTGAGAGGGAATATACCTTAAAGCCTTCTGAATCAAGTGTAGATGTCGCCTAGGTTTCCTGGATACCAATAATATGAAACTTTCCCAAATAATTCAAAAATTCTGGATCCCTTCTATGCCTATCCCAGCCCGCTAGGTTCCATGAGCATATATTAATCCTAACCATCGGGGAATATGGATCTAGTCAGGAAGAACCAGGAGAAAAATCCCCTCCACCAGTGGCAGACAACTCTTCTGGGATTAGATTAGTTAAATTTGCAATATCAAACAATTTACATGTCCTTAACGGGTCATGCTTTGGAGACACAGAGGGAGAGTACACTTATCTGGGTTATCATGGGTCCAGCACGGTAGATTTAGCGCTGGTCTCCTCTCCCGTTATTCTCCTCCTTTTGGATTTCCAAGTGGGGACAGTACTGACCAGCGACCATGTTCCCTTGGAAATCTCAGTAAGTGCTACTGTTACTTCAACTTTATTCCATGAATTAGTAACCAATTATGTTGACCTAAACAAAATGGATTGCCACTTCTCGTCCAAGTGGGATAGGATACCCTTAGGTTTCCTTGATTCCATTGTTTTAGATCCTAACATCCAGCAGTTGCGGGACTCTCTCCTTGCCTCCAAAGAGGGCCCAGATACAATAGATTTATACAACCAGCTTATTGTGAACTGTGGCCTACAATTAGAAACCTTACGGCCAAAACCTTCTGACCAACCTAGCCAGTCCAATAGAACATTTAACAAGGGCTGGTATGATTCAGAATGTAAGGCAGTTAAGAGGGAATTGGCCATCATTTATGAGGAATATAGGAGGTTGTCTATGACCAAGCCTCCAGCTCTTTATTATGCAACCAAGTTTGAGTATAGGAAACTTATTAAAGAAAAAAAAAGGGCATATGATCTGGAGTGCTGGGGTAGAATTTTGGTTGCAGCCGAGCAGAAAAATAATAAAGTCTTCTGGAAATTGATGAATGCCAGTATAACCCGTACACCGGTAATTACAGTGTCACCAATTTCACCAAGTTCTTGGACAGAGCATTTCCAGGGTCTATTTAATTCCAACTTGGGTGATAATGTTATGGAGGCAGTTTTAGTTGATGTTGACCTGGGACCTTATTGGCCATCAATTACCACAGAAGAAGTCCAATTGCTGGTGGACTCCTTCAAGGATGGGAAGGCCACAGGTTGTGACCTGATCCACGTTGAATTTTTGAAGACTCATAGGGAATGGTGGTTCCTGGTATTAGCTGCATTATTTACAGCCATCAACAAGGAAGGACTTAAAGGCTGCATTTGACTCCATTGATAGGGGCCTGTTGTGGGGCAAGTTGTCTGGCTCTACTGTAGATAGGTGTCTCTTACATCTTATTCGCTCTCTACACAATCAATCTTCTTGCTCTGTCAAAATAAATCCCTTGGGGCACCTGACGCCACCAATACCTACTTCTAAGGGCGTCCGGCAGGGCTGTGTCTTGGCACCAGCCCTGTTCAACTATTATATCAACGACGTGGCACTTTTAATGGCTGACCCTAGGTACTTCCCTCCTAAAATAGCTGACAAAATGGTTGGTTGCCTTTTATTCGCAGACGATGTGGTCCTGTTGTCCCAAACACAGGTAGGCCTAAAACGCCAGATAGAGGCCTTTATGCTTTTCTGTAAGACTATGAAACTTACTATTAACACCCATAAATCACGGGTAGTGCTCTTTACCGCCAAAAGGTGTAAATATAATTGGGTTATCCAGGGGCAAGAGTTTCAGCAGGTCCCTAGTTATCGCTACCTGGGCCTCCTGTTCCACCAATCAACTCAGTGGAAGTGCCATGTCCAGCGTGCTATATCGACTTCAAAGGGCCCCTCCAGGGCTTTGTTGGGCTTCTTTGCCCGGGCAGGCAGGTCGGCAGTTATGCCTGCCATTAGGACTTACAACGCAAAAGTCCAGGTGCAGGTTTTGTATGGGGCGAAACTTTGGGACCCCCTCTATGTCACAAACCTATATGTGACACAGGCAGGGTTCTTACGGGCCCTTGTGCACGTACCCAGAGGCACGCAATATGCAGCCGTGAGAGCAGAATGTGGCCAGCTTAGCTGGCAACAAACTGCAATGGAACGTGCCTTTGGTCTCTGGTGCAGATTGTTGGATCCTCATTCCCCTGTGCTCTTGCGTGCCATAGGGATGGATGTCTACTGTAACCCATGGCAGGCTAGTATTCAGAAAGCTTTGACCCACATGGGGATTTCTTTAGAATACCTTGCCCATAAGCCTTTCCCAGCCATTGTGCAGGAGATTAAAAGTAGATCTCGGGACATCTATAGACAAAACGAAGTGGCCAAAATTGCTGATTCCCCTCACATGTCATTTTTTATCCCTGATTTGGGCCAGATGGAAAATTATTTACAGATACAGATCCCAATTCGTGGGAAAAACTTAATTTTAGCTGCCCGCTGTAATGCACTACCCTCCCAGGTGATGGAGGGGCGGCTAGCGGGCACCGCTTTTGCTGCAAGGCTCTGCCCTTTTGATAGACAGGGAGTGGAGACAGTAGGCCATATGTTGCTTAACTGCCACCTTTATGACAACTTAAGATATTTATATCTGAAGGAACATCTAGATAAATTCCTGGGCCGTTCTGAATCAGAGAACCCTTCATTTCGGTTGGATAGCGCAGATAAAAATATTCTCAAATCTATGGCTACTTATTTGATTTATATGACCCAAGCTAGAGAAAATTTCCTGGCTTTCAAAAGTAGTCTAAGTTAAGTTAGTTCCGAATCTGTCTATGTTAACATTTTGCTATGCTAGCTTTTTAATCCTTGATATATGGTAAACATATGATTCCTGTTTTTTAGGAGACCCGTTTTCTTGAGCCTGTAATACTTACTGTAATACTATTTGTATTGTATTATTTTATTTTCACTGATGACAATGTTAATACGCTATGGCCAATGGCTACACGCAATAAATCTATCTATGCTGCTGTTCTGAAGTACTCCACTAGGGGGAAATCTGTCTTTCCTCTTCCCGAGCACAGCATTTGAATTTAATGGTCTGTCTAGAAACAGCTAACAAGGAGCATCTTTAGACATGACAAAGATTGGGTGTCGAAACCCCTGAGCACGTGTTTGGCCATTGTGTGTAAGCACCACAACAATCCCAACACCAGTTTGGCCACCCACTGAACACATGATGTGAACACCATTGCATTACAAGGAAAGTTTGCGTGTTCTGGCTGAACATGTGGCCAACGTTGTGGCTAATGATATCACGTGGCGTGTTAGCAGGTACAACACAGGGAACAAGGTGGCAGCGCTTGCATGCTGAGATCAGGTGGTGAGCAAAACACTGATTTGCCCCAAGATGGGCTGTGTGTCTAGCAGCGCCACATGGTGAACAGAGGGCCAAACCGATGTTCATATCTAGGTCAAAACACACATTCAGACACCCGTTGACTTTATGTCTAAAGACACGCAATGGTATTTTTCATCTGCCACTGAAAGTGAAAGAGCCACAGTTTGAGAAGCAGCCTCTGACCAACACCCCCCATCCAGCACAAGCAGATAAAGCTGATTTGGGTGCAGGCATAAGTCAAGGCTACACTCTGCAGAAGATGGAGGGAGGAGAGAGTTACGATACAAATGAGCATGGTTACTGTGTTGGTCCCAAATGTAAGAGATGGAGACAAAGCCATTAAGATGATCTTCTCTTTTATTGACCAATTTCTACTAATGAGAGTATGCAAGCTTTTGGGCTGTACAGGGCCCTTTTCACATGCCTGAGGGAAGGCCCTGAATGGTTCAAAAGTTTGCATGCTCTCACCAACAGAAGTTGGTCCAATAAAAATGACTGTAAAAGGCAAAGACTGCTGGCCCCATGCCACCCACAGTGCTGTCTCAGCGTGTTACAAGCAGTACGCAGAGAGTGAGCGCCTCCCCTGTGTATGGGTGTGAATTTATCCATAAGCAGTGCTTGACATCCTCCCTGTTCCAGGCCCATGCAGAGCCAACCCCATTCTACTCACCCTCTCTCGGAGTTTCTCTTTGAGCAGTAGGCTGATGATGGAATAAGGGACCCGGAACCACATGGGGGCACCCACGATGAACACCTTCTTGAGACGAGCTGGGAAGGCTCCCTGTGAATGGTATGCAGAGGCGTGGTTTTAAAACAAAAGACCCCTAGCCCTGTGTTCACAGAATAACCAAAGTGAACACTTAAACCCGCAGCTTGCACCATAGGTTGTGGTCTTTCCCACTCATGACCAGCAGACGGTGACAGCAGCACATGCCATGACAGAGATCTGAGGCTTTGGGCCAGAGGTGAAAGACTCTCTCATCTGAGCAGGCTACTTGGAGAACATAGAATAGTGGCAGCAGCACTGGGGGGCCATGAGCCCAGGAGGCCCACAATGCGTGTGTACTTAGACACCAACTATGGGGGTTCTGGGGCTGGAGCGCCCCTGAGAAAATCTGGAACGCTGTGCCCCACTCAATCCCCAACGTGCCCAGAGTTTGCAGGGGGCAGGGCTTACATGAGTGGGGAGTGAGCATGCTGGGATGCAAGGGGGTGGGGTCTGGCAGCCCCCTGTCCCAGCGACCGTGGCTCTTCCGCCCCCCTGTGCCCTTCTACCCTGGCAATCCTATTCCCACCACCACTTCTTCTCTTCCACTCCATCTTCTGCACCAGGGGCCATTTCACCCTAGCTATACCCCTGGGTAGGAAGCCAGAGGAGTGGTGCCTAGATGGATGTGACAAATGCTTGGGCAGGCTCAATAGCACCAGGGGACTGATCATGTGGCTGCATTTTTAGATAAAAAAATATTTTCCTTCTGCATATTTAAGTGAATATTTGTATGAATCATATAATGCTTAGACTGAACACCAGTTATGGTTTAAGTATTGCCAACCAGATTGTGGTAAAGAACGTTTGTGCGGAGAAGGCTCTCTAATACCAATACTTGTTTCTCTTACGTTTTCTGCTAATTGATCTAAACTAGAGCCCAGCAGGGCCTGATCCCAACTGCATGAAGCCTGAGTCTGATGCAACCAGGCTTTTCTGAGCCCATTGTGTTCAGGTGACCCTGTCCCGCATAGAGCATTGGAATATCATGATGCTCTGTAAGGGGCAGGGCTAAATGAGAAAAGGGGAGGAGCTATGGCGTTCCCAACTCCTTTCTAATGTAGCTGTATCCCCATGGAGTGTTGTGATATGTATCACAGAGCTGTGTGCAGGAAGGGATCTCCCACTGCTGGGGAGGCCAACCTGACTCAAGACTGAGGGTCTAGGTAGGAAGTGTGCCTGGGCAGAGCAGTTGGGGTAGATCACAGGTTTCTAATCTTAACTCTCTAGCAGGGCCAGCACTACTGCAGAGAAATCACAGGAGGCTATCTAGGGCGGCAAGTTGAAGGAGTGGCAAAAACTGTACCACCACTAAGCTCTGCAGCTGGATCAGGGGGTGGGAGAGGGAGGAAGCCAGGGTCTCCTAGGGTGGCAAAAAGACGTGTGCCATTCCTGCTCTCCTCTAGCATAATAAGAAATGCACACAAGGGAGTGTTCCTGCCCCCTGTCAGCATACAAAGCCTTCTGTTTACCTTCAGCAGGTTGAGGATTTTCTTGCTGAGGTCCAGCTCGAAGTTGGTGTACTGGGAGCCTGCCATGTCGTAGATGAACACCAGGCCATTCCGCTGAGTTTCAAAGCTGGGAAAGCAGGGAAGCAAAAATGTCACATGGGGGCCTAGTACAGATCTGCCAAGGCATGCCAAGAGAGCACTGTCACACTCCTCACGCACCAGGAGAAGGCAATGGCATGGGGAGCCACAGGCTTTCAGAAGCAGGAACATCACAACAACATGCACAGGATGCTGGGCCAGTCCTGAATTACGCCTGAAAAAGAGCAGCATGTATGCTGGAGTGTTCTATGCTCAGGATTCATGAATTCTGCACTGCTGCAATCACAGCTGTTTTGGAAGAATTTTGCATTTGGTTAAATTGTTGCAAAAATTGGCTCTGCCAGTATAGAATTATAGCCTGAGTAGGGAACACTATGAGAGAACCAATGAGATGCCAGCACAATAGCCAATGGGGTGCTGGTAGCCACGGGTATATATTCCAGGGTCCTGTGCCACAGCTGCTGAAGAGGAGCAGCCCACAACCACTCAAGAGAAGAGAACAACCTCCCTGCCGATTTGTCCATGTGGTATATTGTGAGGTTTTTTAGCATGCGAGATGTTCACAATTGATGGAAAGGCATGCTGGGAAATACATTTGCATTCATAATTTGCAGGACTTCATTAATTTGCATAATTTATTTTGTGCACAGAATCTGGATATTTTGCTGCATAATTTGGGTTTCTTGATTGCAGAATTTGGGTGGGTGGGAATTGCAAAATACACCGGGCCTTGCTTATGCTCTTGCCCTCTAGGCCAGGGTTCTCAAGCATTTTAGTCTGCACCCCTTTCCTCTTGTCTGTAGTACCGGAGGCTCCCCTATTGCCCTCTCTACCCCATGTCCCCTCACTCTCTTATTAAACAGGAAATAGAACGCCAATCCAAAGATATTGCTATGCAACAAGATCTTGCTAGGATCAGCAGTTGGAAGGTTGCACCTGGCCTTGGCAAGACTAGTTTTATTATTGAACCCTACCTGGACATACTAACTAGCAAGGTGTTAAGGAGAAATTACACGCTTCTCCAATTTCAATTGATACAGACGGCAGTTTTAGAAGGAAGATTTGCCAAGGTCAGTTATGATTTCCGTTACTGTACTTGCTCCCTCCAGGAGACTGAAACGGTCAAACATCTTGTATTAAGGTGCCCATATTATTGTAGGCTGAGGAATACCTGGCTAGCCCTATTACTGGAAACAGCAAGAAAGGTAAAAGAAGGAACTATGCTTAATTTCCTTAGTAATCTTTCCACGGCAAGTGATTTGATAGGGGTACCATCTTTTGCAGGACTCGTTATCAAAAGACAAAGATCTATTCATCTACGAGCCCAGGCCTCCTGACACATTGATTTTCATAATTTGATTGATGATCTGGGAGAATGACGTATGCTGATAGTGGCTTTGGACGTGGATCCTGTTATTTTACAATTGGCTGCTGAAAATAGCATGGATAGTAATATTCTGTTAACCAGGCATGTTGGTGTATCGGGTTATCAGTATTTAACGGACCTGTAGAGTGGGTGATACCAATTATTACTATCTAGTTGCCAATATCTGCAGCCCAGTTTGTTTTACCATGTAATTTCACGATGGATTATGCAGTATTATGTTGTATTTATGTTTTGTTTGTTTGTTCTGGGCAATGGCGAGAGCTAGTGTCGTCAAATAAATTATCTTATTTCTTTGTATGCAGAATTTAATTTTCTAAGGGATTTCACTGTATACAGTTTTATATACTTTCATTGTACGAATTGCATTGCATAAACCATATGCAATGTCTACACATATAAAGGACAGAGTTAAGGCATTGTGAAAAATTGTTGTAGGCGCATGTTAATAATATGTTTATGACGTGTACGTAATATAAGAACTTGTGAAATGAAAAGTAGTTAAGTTTGAAGTTAATGAACAACGTAAGTACCTGTAAAGAATTCAAGTAAGTACAAATTTAAGTACATGTAAAGTAAGAACGTCCTAGTTCAGTTACTGGTAAATAGTAAAAAGAGTAATCAGTTATAGTAATAAAGAAGGTAGATATGTTGTGTTAACAGTGATGTCACATTATGCAATACAGATAAGTGAGTGTAAATAATTTCCATGCTTTTTGGTGTGTAGGTTTTGTTGTAAGGTAGTTTAACTGTTTTTTAAAATTGTATATGAAAATAATTTGTATGTTTTTTGGAGTGTAAGTTGGGGGAAAATGTATTTTGTGGAATGTTGTTTTAAGAGGGATTTTTTTTTGTTTTGGAAATGGTGCTACCTTTAACGTTTTTTGAAGCCATAGGTTTTTTGTTTGGAAAATTCTGATATTTTTTTTTGCTATGTGATTAATATAATAATATTAATGTTTACATCTCAGTTATACGATACAATCACATGAGAGTTACTTCTGCCCATAGGTGTAGTATGGGCACCAGTAGGTGTAGTAAATACAGTGCACATGTCCCCTGCACTAACATTTTGCAAAACTATCTCCAAGGTCATTTGGGCAGTAGTTTCCTCCTCCTATTAGTCTGGACAACACACGTCAGCCTGGGTTTTCTTTCTCATAATGCAGAGCTCTAACTAGCCATCAGAAATCCTCCCAGACTCCACACTTATTTCTTTGCCTTCTCTCTCTGCTTAGCAGAAAGACTCGAGGTCTAAGGGAGGGTTGTTAGTTGACACTTAGGACCCCTAAGGTCGTTGTGCCCCAAGAAGGAAGCTATAGTTCCCTCCTAGACAGCATACAAAAGCATCATACCAGGCCAGGCAAATGGCAAACAACAAGAGAATGGGATGCTGCTGTGTCACCCGTCCGTGCCAGATACCCTGGGGCTCTGACAGGGCAGCACCCAACGGATCAT
This sequence comes from Sphenodon punctatus, assembly GCA_003113815.1. NCBI lineage: Eukaryota > Metazoa > Chordata > Lepidosauria > Sphenodontia > Sphenodontidae > Sphenodon > Sphenodon punctatus. The sequence continues at coordinate 3,888,358 of QEPC01002403.1, read as the reverse complement.
CTGCCCAAGGAGGAGCTAAGCTACCTGCACTGGGACCTCCGTGTACTGCCCCGTGGCTACTGCCTTTCTGCCCATTTAATCTTCATGGGGTTAAACAAGTTCCCGCACCAGCAGCTAAGCCGCTACTCACAGTTCTGTAGCACTGGGGGGGGGGGCAGAGAGAGGAGAGAAAGGCCAGTCATGGGGGGGGGGGGGGGGG
>QEPC01002403.1:3849945-3876109 GCA_003113815.1 Sphenodon punctatus | reverse complement strand
CTGCGGGCACATACGGGGGTGGGGCTTTGAAATTAAGAACCAGCGCCGCCCAAGGAGCAGCGCTGGTGATTAGTGGAAACCGGCCTTGTGTGACTTTTGGAGCGTGCAGAACAATTGAACGTAGAACTGTGTTTGCCCCGTGCGAGTGATTCTCCTTTCCTGGACCTTACCTCTGGAGTACCGGTGTGTGTGGACAACGAGTGAGAGCGTGATTGGTGAGTGTGTGCGTGTCCCCCTTCCCTTCCCGCCTCTGGGTTCCCCGGCGTCGGAGGTGAGTGCCCTGTGTAATCCCTACCCCCGGGCCCTGGTGCACCCCCCTACGGTGACCCCACTGTTTATCCCTTCCAGTGTTGTGCGAGTGTGGAACGAGTGTCTTGGGGCAGCCTTGGTTCCTCGGTCAGTAGCGCCCTATGATGAGAGGGGCCTGTTCTCTTTAATTAGAGGTAAAGGCCCAACCACTATCCTGACGGGCGTTCTACCACCGCAAGATTCCTGCTCTGACCGGGTCTACCAAGGCAGTGCGTGTGTGACCTCCTCCCGCCCCGTGACACAATGGAATAGAACACACAATGATTGGAAAAACCAGAGTGTATGCCGAATGAAAAACTACACAATGCTGGTGGCATGCAAAAGGTCTGTGTGAAGAAATCAAAAAGGGAAGACCAGCATTTGCCCCTGTAGATCAGGTGCTAGAAAAAAAATATGGCAGCTTAAGGCTTCAAGTTTATTTTAAAACCAAATTAAAAACCAATCCAGGATTTCTCTCCCCAAACCAGTCCTAAACCAATTGCAATTAAAAACCCAAAGCAATTGGGATTAAAAACGAAACCAGGATTTCTTCCTCCAAACAATTAAATTGGGATTTAAAACAAACCAGGATTTCTCCATCAAACCAATCCTAAACCAATTGGCATTAAAAACCCAAACCAATTGGCATTAAAAACCAAACCAGAATTCTCCCTCAAACAATTTTTAGTGAGTTTTAAAAAGGGACAAAGCCACAAAAAAATAAGACAGGAAGGCTATGCTATGCTCAGGATTAAAAACCAAACTAGAATTGCTCCCCCAAACAATTTTTAGTCAGCTTTAAAAGGGGCAAATCCAAGAAAAATCAAGCAAGAATAGCTCCCCTCCATGCTAGCAAGAGGCACCAAAAGAGAAAGCAGGGACCGTGTCTAATTCTATGTTCTGTACAGCACCAGGTCACACGACTGGCGCTATATAAATGTTTATAATAATAATAATAATAATAATAATAATAAATCATGTAGGAGTAGCCATCCTTCCAGAAAAAAAAAGCAATGAAGAGCTACTATCTTACCGGATCAGATGAAACTGTTTAAACCAGAAAAGGAGAACATGCTGCTGCAATGCTTTTAAATAAGCAGACTAGCTCCCCCTGCTCCAGTACCCTCCCCTTGCCTCTTTTCTTGCCTTTATTGGCTAGGGCTCTTTTGACCCCCAAATGATCTAATTTGTTGGATTCCTGAATAGAAATCCATGGGCAGGCTCCCTAGCCCCTCCTCTACCCCACTCCTAAGCACAATTGAGCATGTGTGAGAGGGGTAAACATGGGCGAAATTGCTGTTGCCCTTCCTCTGGCACATGCTCTGTGCCTAAGCCCTGGAGCTCTAAGATTACTTACCTGACCTACTGCGGCGCCGCCATTGCCCCCTCACACATGCGCAGCAACAAGGTGTGAGAAAACACTGTGCATGCATGAAGGCCGTGAGGCAATTCTGTGGACTCAGCAGCCCCCGCACATACACAGCGTTTTCTCACTGTTTGCTGCTGCTGCAGGGGTAATGGCAGTGCTGCTCCGATCAGGTCAGTAGTGGCAGTGGCACAACTCAGGGGCACTTTGTGGGGCACCGCCCTGGAGCCCTTAATGCAGACCCGCGCCTGGGCAGTGGCACCTGCATTGGGAGCGGTTCACCCATCTCCCCACCCCACCCCCCCAAACTAGGCTGCTGCTAGCACCGCAAGAGTTGCCACTGCTTCCTCCCCTTACTCATGCAGCCATTAGTTCTTTTTTTATTTTTTTTGGCCTCTTGGGTTCCCCAGCATCCCTGCAACCCTATTCCTGCCACTCTGGGCACTTTGAGTGGAGGGGGAAGGCAACCCCCTCCCTCCTGTAGTCGGCGCTCACCATCAGGGTCAACGATGTATCTTTTAGAATCCCCCTGCTGCATCGTGAGGCATTTGACAAACTACAAGAACAAGCAGTAGCGTCCCCTCTACTTTCCATTTCCCGTAGTGTTCTAAGGATTGCAACTCCGGTGATGCAGGGTACTCAGAATCCTGGTTGAGCTTTCGTGTCACAGGAACTACCCAAGCTGGGAGGAGAGAGAGAACAGCAGCCTTGACGCAAGAGTTGCCTTTTCCTTTTGCACCAGGAAATTAAAACCCATAAACTGGGACATTTCAACATGCATTAGGCAATTTCGTTAAAAGCCTATAGCTCCTATTAAACTGTTAAACATAAAAGCAGCCACTTCTTCTAAACATGGGTGAGTCTGTGGGACCACACCCCATCCCTCAACAATCGCCTCACTAAAATCTTACGGGACACACTGCTTAAGCCTACGCACTCGCAGGGATACTCAGAGGCTGAGGCTTTCCCTGCCCACAGCCAGCAGCAGCAGCAGGCCTAAGAGAGCTTTACAAGTTTAACACGTTCCTCAAGGGAAAGGCCTAAGGATTTTCCATGAGCTCTGAAGCCCTAATCCTATCCAATGAACTGTTCCTCTGCAGCACTTTAGCCAAACAGAGCTGCACACAGGACACTCTCACACTGGAATTCAGTCTGAAAGTTGGAGAAAAGAAAATCTGAAGGATTTCCATCTAACAGAGTGCTGGGATTTGGCTGGATAGCCCAAGGCTTTATATAATCCAAAATGGCCAGTGCACAAGGGTCTGAGTTGCAGAGAACTATCCCAGCCTTGGTTTCAGCTTTCAGATTCCAAACCCAATACTGTCTGCAGATCAAATTGTACTAGTCAGGGCAACCATCAATGTCCATCCTGAGCAACACAGCCCATCGGGCTGGTGTGGTAAAGGCACCCCAGTTACCACACGCAAGGGAGAAATGTGGCCAGCAGCACATCTGACCCCCTTGACTTCACCATCCCAGTGGACCAGACACCCATTCACAGCTGAGTGGGCTGAAGGTGACCATTCAGTGTGAGATCAAGCAGAACCTGAACCCACAGCCTTCAGGGATGTAGTCAAGTGCCTTAACAAGTGCCACAACACTTTCAGACCAGCTCCTCTTTTCTGTTTCTTTAAGGATCCAAGAGGGACAAAGTTGATTATTACAGGCAGATTAAATAGTAGAAATAGTTTAGAGGCTTCCTTCAGCGTTAATTATGGGTTTCTTTCACCTTTAATGTCGCCACCCATTTTTAAAGTGAAACTGACCCTCAATAAAAGGGCTTTATGGACAACTCCCTGAAAAAACGGGGCATGTGCTGAGGCAAGAACTTGTTGCCAAAGCTGGTTTGAATCCCAGGCCTACTAAATTCAACTGAAAGATTCCCACTGCCTCCTAGGCTTTAGATTGGAAAAACTCCACGGGTTGGACACTTTTGTTGGGATGGTGTAATTTGGCAGTGAAGAGAGCAACGCAGGCTCCTGAGGGGTCCCACGCACTCTAAAAGAAGCACTGACGGCTGTAGAGAAGCTGGGGGCAAGGGTACTTAAAGGGTGCACTTAGAAAGAGGAGGGTCAGGAGCTGGAAGGGGCCAAATAAAAACTAATCATCCACTGCACTGGCCCCCAGGCCTGAGGTTCTCCACCCCTGCCTTAGATCAGGCTAGTGAGTATCCTAGCCCCACTGACTGCATTGGACCCCGGAAAGCCAGTTTTTGACTATTAGATAGATAAATCTTTACTGCGTGATCATCGACCATGGCAAAAATTTTAAACATAAAACACAGGCTCTGGGAAGCCAAGCACATCGCAAAGGCATCCACAGTCGAATATACAAATAAAATCTATGTAATAGTATAAACTAACAATCAAACTAAGGCAGGGAAAATAGGAAACTCAGGCATTTCCCCCCCTATCAAGGGAAATATCCAAGCCTATGCGAGGACCGTCCCACACGATCATCCAAACGGGGAGGACTGGAAGGTGCATTTAACACTGGCAATGCCTAAATTCAAGGAAATTCTTCCGTCTGTAAAATGCTTGCAGGAGAAAAGAGGCAGTGTAAGAAATCACCTGCCCATCTGCACTACCTAATAGGAGACCCAGAAGGGTTGACTCAGATCTACCAGGGAATAGATTAAGCAGGAGTTCCAGCAGTTCAGTTCTAAGGGAATTGTATAGGTGGCAGGATAGAATAATGTGCCCAATCGATTCAACAATAAGATTATCGAAAGGGCACAGACGCTCGGCAAAGGGAATGCCCTGGAAGCGCCCCTCTAGAACCTGCGACAGGAAGACGTTTACACGAGCTCGAAAGAAAAGGTGCGTAGCTCTGGTAGAGATCAGGGATGACAGATACTTGGCCATCTGTCCTACACTGGGAACCCAGGAGAGGTACATACCACATAGCTCCTAGATACCCCCATTTGTGTCATAAACACATCCATGCCAGCTGCCCAAGGATTAACAAAAGGGTCTTCCTCCACTTCTCTGAGTAGCAACGAGCAACGGTTCAGCAGCAACTTGCACCAGACCTTAGCGGCCAATTCCATGGCAGATAAACGCCAGGATTTTAGGCCCAGCTCAATCCTGGCTACAACAGACGGAACACTTTTCGGATCTCCCAAAAGTTTCATCAGGAATTTGGATTGGGTCAAATTGACCCTATGAGTCAGCTTGGCCGCCCAAAGTTCTGCCCCATACAATAATTTCAATTTCACCTTGGTATTAAAGACCTGGACTGCCAGCTCTATGGCTCTCTGACCGTGTCGCCTGAACAGGGCTTGAATAGCATGGGAAGGGCCCTTACTAGCAGTTAAAGCTCTGATAACATGCTCCCCCCACCTGCCGGATTTGTGGAATAAAAGGCCCAGGTAACGAAAAGATGCAACCTGTTCTATTGGATGCCCTTCTACATGCCAGAGATGGGTTTGATGTTTATTGGAGAAAAACCATGACCTTGGATTTCCCGTAATTGATAGTTAACTTACGGGTGGAGCAGAAAGTGGCAAAGATGTTTAACTGCCTGAGGAGCCCTACCCTGGTTTGGGAAAGCAGGGCAACATCATTCGCATACGCGAGACATCCTACGGCCCTAGAAGAGAGTCTGGGAGGGAATAGCTTGGAGTCGGCCATCAGGGAGAATACTTCATTGATGTAGAAGTTGAAGAGCAGGGGCGCGAGTACTCAGCCCTGTCTAACCCCCTTGTTAATGGGTGAAGTAATATGGCCAGTGGAATCAACCCTTACTAACAAGGAGGAATCAAAATGGAGGGAGCAAATAAGGCTAGCCAGCCTTTTATCAATGGAAGAGTCCCGTAACATGCTCCACAAGATGTCTCTGTCAATGGAATCAAAGGCGGCCTTCAAATCCAAGAAGGCCACATAAAAAGAACCGTTGAGAGCTCTGTATTTGGTCAAACTGGAAAGTCAGTTTGATAAGAAGCCTATTTGGCTTCAATCTTCTTTAAAGGCAGATCCTTAACTTGGTTGAGTTCAGTGGGATTAGGCCAAAATGACCAAGGAAGCAATACATAGATCCCTTTACAAAGGCTTGCTAGTTCCAGAGATCTTTTAAAGAGATCTTTTAAAGGCCAGACTAAAAACACCTTCAGAGATTCTCCATTTAGGATGTCAGTCTCTTACAAACACCACATCTAAGCTCTGCAGGAGTTGGAGGCTGGAAAACATGACCTTGCCATACATTTACGAAACACATGTGACCTAATGAAAATTGACCATAGAAGAAAGCATTTCTCCCATCCCTCAGGCATCACATGCCCAGTCTCGTGACTACCCCGAGCACACTTTCCCACTGGATAGAAATCCTAGTTTCGGCCTTCTGCGAAATGGGGAAACAGACTTTGCAGCCTACTCAACAGGTTGACTAATACAGACCTCCCAGCCATAAATACCTTATTAGAGGATGAACCACAACCACTGAAATCAATCAGCTTGGGATTTGCTTTCTTATTTCCAAATGCACTGGGAACTGAAGAACAAAGATCTGGTGGCTTGTAAGGGTTACAAATTCTTAGCATAGCCTCAAATGCACCACATCTATATAAAACAAAATCCAGAGACTGAAAATTTGGCAGCTGTTGAGGCAGATGGAAGGAAAGTTCTAACCTTCCAAAAATGCAGGACAATTTGGACATGAGTGAATGCAAAGTGCACGGAGGAAAACCCCAAATTCTGAAGTTCAGTATCGCAGGGAAACCCAGACTGCCTAAACGTATGGCATGTCTACCTAGGGACAAGGTGATCCACACTGGGGATGTAGGAGTTGTACTCACCTCTCCACAGCTCTGTCCAGCAGGTAGAAGAGCGCCTGGAGCACCACGTGTTGGACACTTTTGTTGGGATGGTGTAATTTGGCAGTAAAGAGAGCAATGGAGGCTCCTGAAGGGTCCCGCGCACTCTAAAAGAAGTCAAGAGAAAAATCCAAAAGGTCAGATGGAGGAGAAAGAAAAGCCTCGCAGAATCATAGAACTGGAGAGTCAAAAGGTACATCAAGGGTCATCTAGTCGAGCCCCTGCTCAGAAGCAGGATACCCTGTACCTAAAGCATCCCTGACAGATGCCCATCCAGTCTTTTCTTGAAAACCTCCAGGGAAGGAGATTCTAAAACCAGGGCTGGCCTTGGCATTTGCAGGGCCTCAGGTGACACAGAGGCATCAATCTTGTGTGGGCTCTCCAAGGGCCACTGCAATACAAATAGTAATAATAGAAGTCTAGGCTGCTGCAACCAGGATATCTGGGATGTTGGGTTAACAACACTATGTCTGAAGGCAGCAGACACAGGCAAGAGAGCCAAATGCAGATCTGCCCTGGCCACTCTACAGTGTAAAGTGACCTAAATGCTGACTTGCTCCAAACTTCCTGACCTTGACATCAGATCCACCCCGTATGATTCACCATAGCTTAGTAGGCCAGCTCCATGGAGCTGCACCAGTTCACACAAGCTTTCGGTACATCTCGATAGAGAGCACTGGGGACCCTCTCTCCAAGCCCATTCAGTTCTGGAATTCTCCTGCTAATTCACTGAACCCATAAAGTGAACTCAGAGAGTAGCTAAGGTCTCCGGGAAGTTGACCGGTGTATCTAGCATTACCTTCTCAATGCAATAGGGAATAGTTTGGCCAAGATCAGCATCCATTACTCATAATTTCTACAGCACTTTCAGTGTTCAAAGTGCTTTATTATCTTTGTCTAGTTCATCCTCACAACAACCCTGTGAATGGTGAATGTTATCTTGATATTGTGTTTTCCTTTAACCTTTAATTTTATCAAATCAAATTAAATTTTATTCGGCACCGACTTTCGTCATGGCCAGACAAATACACACATACAAATTTTAATTTTATCTTGTATTTGTTACGGCCAATGGCCAAACAATAAAATTGAAACAAACAAAATAAACACAACAACCCTGCCTTAATTATTCCCATTTTACAGATGGGAAACTGAGGCTAAGAGAGGGTCATTTGCCCAAGATAACCCAGGAAATTCATAGCAGAGATGGAATTTGAACCTGGTCTCCCAGGTTCAAGTCCAACACGAGTAGACTCGTGGGGTGAAGAGGCCAGTGCCTGAGCTCACACTCACCAAGATGGTGAACTTGCCACTGAGTAGCTCAGATCGCAGAGGTTCCTCATGAGGTTTCAGCTTCACAATTCCTTCCTTCAGCCGAGTTTCCTGAGGAGGAAGAGGCAGGTAACAATCCCAGACATGTAGCACATGAAACAGCCTCTCCCCAGCAACTATTGCTACCTTTCCCTGAGCTTGGAATTATCCGGGATGCACAGCAGCCGCCACACCCTCAGTGACAGGCCTCCTGCAAATCTGACCCAACCAGTTTCCAGAACTGGACACAAACACTGGACACCTTACTGTATATTCAAAAATGGTCAAACCCTATGCTTGGGGCTGACATTTTGCTCTAGGACTGGGTTTGAGAGGAGGAGTACAAGGTAGACATATTTTCATACTAAATGCAGACCAAGTCAGGCTTCGTATTACTTTAAACCAGGGAATGGGGAAACTTTTCCCTCCGGTGGGCCACGTTGAAAATGAGTACAGGCTCAGCTAGCAGGATAGGCGTTGGGGGAAGGGTGTTTAAGGGGTGTGCTTTTTATGGGGAAATTAAGGGTGTGGTTTAGATCATGGATCTATGTCATGGATCCACCCCCCACACCCACCCCTGAGTGTATGCCCTCATCTCTGCTCCCTTCCCCTGAGCTCGCTCTCTCAGTGCTTGAGATAGGGACTGGATTCATGGGCCAGATTCAGGAACTGGAAATGAACCAAATTAAAAAACAGCTGTGGGCCTTATTTGGTACGTGGGACAGAGGTTTCCCATCCCTGGTCTACCAACTAGAACTGGGTCCGAGCCAGGAGTTCTGGGCTCTCTTATTGGTTCTGGCAAGGACTCCACTTAGGACCTTGAGGGTGTCACAAATTCCATTTCTCAGCCTTCCCCAACCAAAAATCTCTCCACAGAGAACAAATCAACATTCTTCCAGATTCCAGAGAAACCTCTCTGTTTGTCAAAATCCAGGTTTTTGTACAGGTGTCCTGGAGAGCACACCTTATCCCTTACTAAAACTGAGTACTTAAGAATCAGGCCATATGCTCTCATTTGCATTTAGACAAACAGGTATAATTTTTGAAAAGTGATGAGTAATTCTGAGTGCCTGAGATTCTGAGTGCTCAGACTGAGACTCCTTAAAGGGGCCAAATTTCTCAGAAGGTGCTCGGAACCTACCTCTGAAAATCTGTCTTTCTTTAAGGTGCCTCAAATTGGGAGCACAAAGACACAAACTATTTTTTGGAAATTTAGGTTTTGTATGTCATATCAACAAAAATAGCAACTACTGCAATAAATACAATCCTTTTTGCAGTGGTAGGGAACCTCCAGTCCACGGTTCTTTTGCAGTTGGCCACCAAATGGCCCTCAGTGGTTCCCCTGCACCTCCATTCAATACGGCCCAGTCAAAGTGCTCCACAGCTTACCATGGCCCACCGGCTACCAGACAGCCATGGCTGGCCAGGCCAGTGGCCATGCCCCCTATGTAGTGGGGCATGTTCGCCTCCCCTCTGCAGTACACTTTGGCCCACAGACCCTTGTGAGGGTGAGGATCTGGCCCCCAAGGGTGGTAGGAGAGGGTGAAGGGGAAGTTCATCACCTCTATTTTACTGCCTCTTAGAGTGAAGAGGTACACAATTTAGCTGGATGAACTTTTAAACAATTTGCATTTAAAGTCCGTCTGTTTACTTCAGTTTAAGTTCTATACTCTGTCTTTGTATACAGTTTAAGGGGACTCAGTATTTTAATCCTGATGGGTGGGTGGGTGATGTAAAAAGCTTGCATACTTTGTATTCAGCTCAATTCAGTTCATTTATTCAAGCGTGGCCCTAGGCCATTGCAATAAATAACACATACAAGAGGCACAGGCCAAAATTCACATACGAAACAAGATATTAAGTTTGCAATAAAATTATGATCTCATTTAAAATCAAATACTAATGAGAATTTAAATTAAATAGAGTATAATTGGCCATAATTCTATAGACCATAAAATAAATAAATAAAATAAAATAAAATAACTCTGCCAACCCCCAAGGTACCTATCCAAATACCCAAGACACCCCATCAAATTTTGAGGAAGAACGGAAATAGTACAAAAAGTCTTCATACCAAGGGATAGATATCTAACATGAGGACCTATTCCTATCTTATGGAAAGGAAAATCTGAACCTTTCTCATCACCTAGGCTGCCTTATAGGTGGGCCGAAGTCCCTGAGCCAATGGAGCTATTCACAGTGCCCCTAAAACTCATGAAATCTTGCCTGCAGTGAGCTGCCTGCAGTAGGAATCAGGCCATTCCCTTAATAATCTGAATATCAGGATTATTTCAACAAAAGATCCAGCAAGACCTCCTCTGATCGCCCAGGAAACCTAAGCAGCAGAGGGGTCAGAAACTTCTCCCTCACCCTGTCATACAAATGGCAGGATAGTATACATGGCCAGGGGTTTCTGTAATTAAGTTGTCAGATGGACAGGTTCTATCTGAGAAGGGAATTCCCTGTAACCTCCCTTCCAGCACCCGGGATGGCAGGGCATTAACCCTTGCCTGAAAAATCAGGTGCTTGGCCCTCAAAGATATAGTTTACATTACATAAGCAGCCATTTTACCCCGCGGCGGTATCCAATCAAAATAGGCCCTCATACGGGCAGATTCGCCTAATTTCCCAATTTCGACCTGCCTATCAATGTCATCTGCTCTTTGTAAGACCTCAGTCAATATCGCTGACACTGGTTTATGTGCTAAATAGCTCTTTGAGAGCCCCATGCTCTGCAGATGTTCCTCTATCCTTAAAAACCATGGGCTCACATAGGCATCATTCCTGAGCTCCTTCAGGAGTCCTGAATGCTTGCCACCAATTATCTTACACCAGAATTCAGTGCCATTCCCAGAGCCACCTGCTGCCAGCTTTTTTGTCCCAATTCGAGCCTTGTAGCCACATGTGACATACCCCTTGGATTTCCCAATAGACCTGTCAGGAACTTTGATTGGATTGCGTTCAGATTTTGAGTGGAAAGAGGGGCCCACACCTCAGCACCATAAAGTAATTGGGCTCTGGTCTTAGCATTGAAAACTTGAATAGCTGGTTCAATCGCAGCCCTGCCCTGCCAAGTAAAAAAAATTAAGAATGGCATGGGCTGGGCCTTTAGCCGTGGTGATGGCCCCAGACACATGCTCCTTCCATTTCCCTGACTTATGGAAGTAAAGGCCCAGGTATTTAAATGATGGAACCTGCTGTATGGGATGACCGTCAATATCCCAATGAAATAATTTTTTCTTAGTTGGTGAATATCACAATTTTTGATTTATCAAAGTTAATTTCCAGTCTATTAACATGGCAAAAGGTGGAAAACAGTTTCATCTGGTGGTTTAATCCTACCCTAGTTTGAGACAGCAGGACCACGTCATCAGCGTAGCACAAGCAGCCCACTGGTCTGGCTGCAAGTTTGGGAGGGAAACAATTTGGGGCTGTCACCAGAGAGATCACTTCATTTATATAGAAGTTAAAGAGAACTGGTGCAAGGACACATCCTTGTCTTACTCCCAGAAAAGTCTTTATTGGGGGCGTAACATGCCCCTGATCATCGGTCCTGACCAGTAACGAGGTCTCAGCATATAGGGCCTGAATAAGACATCGATCGAGGTCCCCTGAAGTTCCCTCCAGAGGATTCCCCTATCGACGGAATCGAAGGCAGCTCGTAAATCCAAAAAGGCCGCAAAGAGCTTCCCATTTGTGGCCTTATACTTGGAGATCAGATACGAGAGAACAAAGCATTGTTCCGTCGTTGATCGACCTTTTTGAAATCCTGCCTGTTCTGGTGCAATTATTTTTTCCTGGTCCATCCAGGCAACTAGTTTATTAAGCAGATATTTCGCATAGAGCTTCCCAGCAACACACAATAAACTGATCGGTCTTAGTTCGTGGGATTAGTCCTGGTCCCCATCTTAAAAATGGGGACAACCAAAGCCCTACCCCATTTAGCCGGTACCCTACTCGTATTATTTATAGCAGTGAAAAGTGTCGCTAGGGGGGCGAGCCACCAGGCTTTATGGCTTTTATAAAATTAATATGTAACAAATCCGGGCCCGGGGCCTTGTGACTTCGAAAGGAGTCTACTAAAGCCTCCAACTCCGACTCACTCACCGATGGCCAAACGGGATAATCCCCCACAGCCAATGCAGGACAATTCTGGCCCAGTTGGTCATCAGGTAGTTGATATAACCGACTAAAATCTTCAGCCCAAGCCGCTGGAGTAATGGATGACCTTCGGCCCCCGAATGGAGCTCTTGATGGTCCATTTACCAGCTGCCAAAATTTTTGTATGTCTTTCTGGTCCACAGCTTGTATGAGCTCCACCCACTGACCCTCCACATAATTTGCTTTTTGTTCCTTAATTACTCGCCTATATTCAATTTTAAGGGCGGTATAATCTGATAATACCTTTTGAGAGGGGTCCTGCTTGTAAGCCCAGAGCAGGGACTTCAATCTAGCTCAGTTACCTTCGCCAGTCATAATGGACTGGCGTAACTCCTTGGTAAGCTGTGCATACCTGTCTATTATCAAAGAACCGCCCGTTGATTGTAATAACTGTTCCCTCCACTCTGTCACCACTGGCTGATGAATCAGCTCTTCCAGGATGACTAGCATGGCCCCTCCCCCCCGTGGGGCTCTACAAATCTCCAACTGAATTACTTCCTGTGTTATCACTCCGGATTCTCCTGGGTCGACTCCTAAGGTCAACCGAAGAGTCAAAGGGAAGTGATCTCCCAGGAGGCTTGCCCCAACACTAAAATCACTGACATACTGAAGTGCTGCCGATGACACAAGTATGTAATCAATGGTACTGGCACCCTGCCTTCCCACATAGGTGAGGTCCCCATCCGTGTCACTGAAACCCGACCCATTTAGGCAGTGCAGATTGCAGCTAACTGCAAGTTGGGCAAGCCTAATACCTGAGGCATTAATCTTGGAGTCCCTTGATTCCCTAGGCTTAAACGGATCAATTTGCGGGATGACAGACATATCACAATATGGTCTGATTTCCTGATCATTTGCCCCAAGCCTCACATTAAAATCCCCTGTGATGACCAAAAGCCCCTCTGGGTACTTATATAGAAGACCTTCAACAAATTGTTCCAGGGCATCCCAGGTGGCATCCCTGAAGGAGCCTGCATTTCTGGGTGGGACACAGATCGTAAGAATAATCCAGAGAACTTCCCCAATCTCAGCCACAAACCCCAAGGCCAACTGTGGTAAAGAAACCACCTTTAGGCCCCTTACGAAAAGCGACTGAGCAAGAAAGCAGCCCAACCCACCACAAGCCCTCCCTCGGGCATTATAAGTCACTGCAGGTAAATCGTAGAATAGGAACCCATCCAGTTCTAAAGGGGTCTTAGCCCATGTCTCCTGTAAAAGAACAATATGGAAGTTCCTCACATGTGTAAGGAAATCCGGGTCAGTTCCATGTCTGGTCCACCCCACAATATTCCAAGAGCAAATTGCAATGGACCCACCCACCTGCGAGGGGGCCAGTCAGAAGTCTGCGCAGGGAGCAACAGTTGGTGAAGGTCCTCTGGTAACCACATCCCGTGATGGACCAGCCGAGGTCTGAGCACTCAACTCCTGCAGAGGCTGCTCCGGTGAGGGAGTAAACACAGCTGAAGCTGCCCCCTCCACCGTTGGAAATCCCTCTAATAGTTCTAACAGGCCCTCCCCAGCGTCCCCATGTGATTTGGTACCGTCAAATGGCGGTTCCCGAGTAAAGGCCCTAGACCTTGCATCCACCGCCAAGATCTCATTCAAAATAGAAACACGTGCGGATGCCGGCTGAAACTGAGTGCTGGAGCAATAATTAATCAAATGTGGACTGAGAACAATAGGGCACTGACACTGACCTGAATAGGCTAACTGGCCCTGGTAAGCAGAGTTCAGAGGGACAGACTTAATCAAGATACTGATTTCTAGGTCCAGTGACCTATTCTGCCTAGGGGAGCTGAGTGATATTGGCAGAGCAAAAATTGCTGTCAATGGGTCAGCAGCCAAACCAGGTTGCCTTTGCAATGGCAAATCATCAGGCATGGATACAACCGGCAGGTTGTTAAACGAACTCCTGCCAGCCTCCCCGGTGGCCGCAGGCTCACCCGCTGCAGAAGGTGACAGGTCATCTCGGACCAAATTCCTTAGTCCCTCATCAATTGCAATGGCCTCGGGCACGGAACAAAGTCTCCTTGATGTCTGAGTGGAGTTTAAATTACCTGAGGAGACTTGTGAAGGAGTATTTGATATGACAGGTAGACCCGGTAAAGACTGGGTCACTCGAGGTAATAAAGGGGAAATAACAGGCTTGGAAAACAATGTGCTAATATAGACCCCCCCATGAACTAAAATGCATATGATATAGCCGTAGCTTATCTACCATGGCCGGTGAGCGAAAGTACAATACTACTCGTTGGGTCCTATTAACAGGGGGAAGACATATTTATTTATTTATTTATTTATTTCAATTAATTTTTACCCCGCCCCTCCTGCCACGCAGCCCGGGGCAGCTCACAACATATAAAATACTAAAAACAATTTAAAACATTTATAACAATAATAAAATATTAAAACAGGGCTAATNGCAGCTCACAACATATAAAATACTAAAAACAATTTAAAACATTTATAACAATAATAAAATATTAAAACAGGGCTAATTACAACTAATAAAAACAAATCCAAATAGGGCGGGGGGTTAAAAAATCCCTCACCCTACCCTCAACATATAAAGCGGAAGAGCTGATAAGAGGGAACGATGAATCCCAAGATGGCGGAAAGATGGCCCAGGATCCCTCCCCTGGTAACCCAACTTGGGAAATATCCAGACTCCAGGGGTGTGATCCTAAGCACCAAGGCCTCGGGGACTGGCCTTGAAGCGCCACCATCTGGTGGCACAAACCCATTGCTATTTATCTGCCCCGAGGCCAATGAATAAGGGCCAAGCACTCCCTTGGCCACAGGGGCCATGGTCTGAGAAGCAACTGAAACTCTCCTCCCAGGTGGAACTCTTTTATCACCAGAAAGACCATCCTGAAAAGTTCGCAACAGTTCCCCCATATCTTTCAGTTGAGACTGGACAATTTGGAGTTAGAGATCTAGCTCCTTCACCCGAGCTAGGAGCATTGGCTCCATCCTATCTCTTAAAAAGGTCCAAATCTCCTGGAGCAGGGGGTCAACACCATCTAAGCTGGGTGGAAGCCTCCAGGACAAGCCACCTGAGAGTTTACTAGCTTTCTCTAAGGGGCTATGAAAGTCCAGCTCTTCCTCCTCCCTAATCTTAGAGACCTCAGGACCTTGCTGCCCGCTGTAGCAGAGCTGAGCAGGCAGCAAAGGAGTGGAAGAAACCATGGAAGATTCCATCATATTTCCCAAATCCCCAGTATCCAATCCAGGGGACGACTGTGGCTGCTCGTCACCCTCTGAAAAATTAACTAACATACCATTTGGGAGGAAGTCATCCAATTTAAGTTGCTTCCCCCGTGCCCTAGTAATCATACCCAGCTTTTCTTCTTTTTGGACATCATACAATAGTTAAGCCCACTGTCCTAATCAAAATAACCTTAAGAAGGAAGTATCAAATGGCAACTGGGCTATCTGGGTCAGTAATCCAAAAGAGCAAACCACAGAGTAGCGCAAAATTGCAAGTTACCAATCCCTTCCACCCATGGTCCAAAGTCGCGATAATAAAGGCCCAAGGAAGGGAAGAACAATGGGGGGGGGGGGTTTCGCCCCCTCATGGTCTCTCAAGTGCAGAGTCTGGGTGTTCTCCTTGACACGGGGCTGCGCGTGGAATCTCAGGGTGTGGCCGTCGCCTGCGCCTAACTGGTGCGCGCCGCCGGGCACTGCAGCCACTTTTACAGTGTTCCAGTCGGGTGGCCACACACCCCTAGCACGTGATGGAAGTCTCCGCACCTGGGTCAGGTGCAGCAAGGGCTTTCTTGGTTGTCCACAGCGTTGAAGTAATCCCAGCAGCCCTGTCCTCCCCCACGGCAGGTCACCTTGTCCTAGGGTCTGAAGGGTGGGATGAATAATGGGCTCCTACTTTGTATTTTTAATCTTAGAAACATTACCCCATAAGAAGGGATTTTGACTTGAAATGTGTTTAGGGCTGTTGAATGATCTATTGTTTGCTTAGTAAAATATTGTATTTCATATAGTAGCTGCTGTTTTTGTCATTGGTCCATTTCTGCTACCGTATGGTCCTTCTTGCACCTTTTGGCCTGGGCACCATAATGATAATCCCTGAGAAATGCCTGTCTGTCCTATTTTTAAAGGTCTCCAGTGATGGGACCCACAATCCATTTATCCTCTCTTACTCTTCTTTTCTTCTGATGAAGAGAGGTAAAGCAAAGTAAAGACTGTGATTTAATTAAATCAGAGTAACTAGGCCCACTTTGATAACATTCAGACAAACAGTGTGAACCAAAGTAAACCAAAGCTGCCCTGTCCCAGGTACCATCTACTCCCTCGGAGGGGCCAGGGCCCACGAGCGGATTTCCGGCCCGGCGGGACCAAAAGCGGCCAGCTGCCTGGCTGAGGGGAGCTGACACCACTAACGCCACTGACCCACCTGTCATCGCCGCTGCCACCGCTGGGGACAGACCCGGGGTCCAGAGGCTGTGCCAGGGGTCTTGCCCCCTCCCAGAACTCGTGCTGTTGCTGCCTGGCCCCAGGTACCATCTACCCCCTCCCCCTGTCAGAGGAAGGGGATGGGACCAGGGTGCACAAGCAGATTTTCGGCCTGGCGGGGCCAAAAGCGGCCAGCTGCCCGGCTGTATACCTAAGGACCACACCAAAGGACCCTTAGGCGTGATCTTTTATTGGGACTGGGAGGGCTGGGACATTATCGATAGCAGGCAGGGGTATAACAATGTAGGGCGGGGGGTGGGGTGGGAGATGGCCTGCTTGTTTTGTGTGGGTGAGGGAAGAAGGGACTGGGTTGTGGGGAGGGGCTGTTCCCCTTGGTGTGAGGGAGGGGCGTAGCCCTACGGGGATGAGGGGGTTACCATCCTGTGGTAGAGGAGGGTAGGGGGTGTGGGATGGGGGCGAGGGGACTGGGTTGGGAGGAAGGGGCAGCTCCCCTCAGTGTGAGGGAGGGGGAACTGCCCTCTGATGGAAGAGGAGGGTAGGGGCACAGTAGTAGGTGGGGAACTCCCTTGGGAGGCTGGCAAGAGGGATTGGGTGGGCAGACTGGGGGGTGGGGGGTCCACAGCTGTAGGGGTCATCCTGGGCCGGAGGAATTATGGTCCCTCTGGGAGGCAAATTAGAGCTGTGAGGCAGAACAGATGCTATATTTCTGTCCCACTCACTAGCCCCCAGGCAGGTGGCGAGGTGATCAGGGATCAGAGGGCCCCCGGCCTTGGGTTACTGCTGCTGAATGCGAGGTCGGTAGCCAATAAGTCAACTGTGGTCCGGGAAATGATCCTGGACCAGGCAGCCAACCTCGCATGTATCACGGAGACCTGGCTGGACAATAAGTCGGGGCCTATATTGGCTGACCTTGTTCCAGCCGGGTACGCCGTGTAGCATCAGCCTTGGCTGGGGGGCCAGGGGAGCAGTGTAGCCATTGTTTTTAAGGATACATTGTCTGTGAGGAGATTTCCTCTGCAAACTATCATGGGGATAGAGGAGCTGGTGTCAGGGGTGGTCTTGCAGTCCCCCAGGGCAATAGTCCTGGGGGACTTCAATATCCATGCCAACGCCAGTCTTGGAGGGGTAGAGCGTGAGTTCATGGCCGCCATGCCAACCATGGGCCTGTCTCAGAGGATGGTGGGCCCCACACACATTGTAGGACATACCCTAGACATGATGTTTTGCGCAGGCCTTGAGGCAGGGGATCCGTTAGTGGGGGAGCTGTCAGCAGAACCCTTGTCACAGACGGATCATTATCTCCTTTGGGCTGGTATGTATGGTGCATGTCAGCCCCCAGGAGGGTGCAGAACCAGTTAGGATGGTTCGCCCCTAACGGCGGATGGAATCTAGAAGGTTCCAGACTGCTTATGGGGATGTATCCTCTGACCTTGATGGCTGTTCACTGATGACCTCGTGACCAGGTGGAATTCCGTGTTGGTGGAGACCATTGACCGGGTGACTCCCCAGGCATCCACTCCCGAACTGCCGACAACGCAGGTCCCCGTGGTATACGGAGGACCTGCGGTGGATGAAGCAGGAAGGGCGGTGGTTAGAGCGACGGTGGCGACAATAGGGCTGTTGCTGGCAGGGACTGGCAATGCTTCCCTGGGGAGGGCAGGGTGCCAGACTGTCTTAAGGAGGCACTGGTGCGGCCCCTGCTCAAGAAACCATCATTGGACATTGGCATCCTGGCCAGCTATCAGCCGGTCTCTAACCTTTCCTTTTTAGGGAAGGTTATTGAGCGGGTGGTGACTCGGCAATTGCAGGAGCATCTGGACCAGATTCACTTCCTCGATCCCTCGCAGTCAGGTTTTCGTCCTGGATATGGTACGGAGACTGCACTTGTGGCCTTAGTCGACGACCTCTACTGTGAGTTGGACTGAGGTCATTAGACACTGTTGATCCTATTAGATCTCTCGGCTGCATTTGATACCATTGACCATGAGTTGTTGGTGACTCGGCTGCGGGACCGGACAGGGATTGGCGGGACTGTTCTTGAGTGGTTCCGCTCCTTCCTGGCTGGGAGAGTCCAGCATGTGGTCCTGGGTGATTCTTCATCTTTTCCCTAGGGCCTCACATGTGGAGTCCCGCAGGGTTTCATCTTGTCCCCTCTCTTAGTGTCATCAATCTGCTGATGACATCCAACTTTATCTCTCTTTTTCATCCGACTCAGCCCCGGCAGTCTCGGTGCTTACCTGGTGCTTGGCAGCTGTGGGGGATTGGATGAGGGCGAGCTGTCTGAGGTTAAACCATGACAAGATGGAGGTGATGGGGGGAAGGCTGGGGGATTGGCAGCCCCCATCATTGATGGGATCCGCCCTGCCCTGGTATCTCAGGTTCGGAGTCTGGGTGTGCTCCTGGACCCGCAGCTCCGCCTGGATGTCCAGGTGGTGGCTGTGGTGAAAGGGGCATTTCACCAATTACACCTGGTGCATCGGCTTCGGCCGCATGTCTCAGACTCCGACCTAGCCACGATTGTTCATGCTTTTATTACCTCAAGATTGAACTACTGCAACACACTCTACATGGGGCTACCCTTGGTGCTGGCTCAGAGGCTGCAGCTGGTGAAGAATGCGGCGGCTCGTCTCCTAACGGGGATGGGCCGACACGAGCATATCACACCAATGATTTGCTCTCTGCGCTGGCTGCCAATAGTCTTCTGGGCCCAATTCAAGGTGTTGGTGTTGACCTTTAAAGCCCTGAATGGCCTGGGCCCTGCCTACCTGTGGGACCGCCTCACCCTCCGGGTCCTGGATCGGCCCCTGCAGTCGGCCAGGGGCGCCCTCCTCGAGGTTCCCCGGGTTTCGACCTTGAGGAGGGGGTTCTCTGTGGCCGCACTGCGGTTGTGGAACTCCCTCCCGTTGGAGGTCCACCTGACTGCCGACCTCCCCTTTTTCCATAGACAATGTAAGACCTGGCTGTTCCACCATGCTTTTCCTGAGGGAGAGGGGGTGGGTGGGTTGGGCTACGGTGGGGGGTATATTGTATTTTTACATTGTGTTTTAATTGTGTTTTAAACTGTATTGTTGTTTAAAATTGTTTTAATATGTTGTTAGCTGCCCCAAGATACTTTTAGCGGGAGGGGGCGGCATAAACATTTTATTACAAATAAATAAATATAAATATAAATGCTTGGATTTCATTAAAATGAAGTAACTATTCTGGTTTGGTAGTGTCCAGACGATGAACAGCAGAAGCTGCAGTAGGACTGTGGCAATCTCTCCTCCTAGATGAGACGTACTGGTTGCTGAACCAAGGTCACAGTTCTCACACTGAGAAGTGTTCACACAGTTACTTCAAAAAGCAAACTGGAGGGGAGTATAAACACTTCTGATTTTTTTTTCAGGAGTACAAACTTCCTGCTCTTAAATAACATCATTCTAGCACTCTGTGTGAACACTTCAGGAACAAAACCATAATAAGACGGATTGTTGGAATGCGAGCCCAGTTCTTTCAATCACTCCTCATCAGTCTTTTCCCTCCATCCTCTTTATCATCTTTTGGTGCTTTGAAATGAGGATGGGGTGGGGTGGGCGTCTGTGGCTGCTGAGTGGTGCAGCTCTGGGGCAGGAGCACTTCAAACGAGCGGCTCCCAGCATGGCTGTTCGATCCACGGTGGTGGCCACAGTGGCCTGAATGAGGCAGTCTGGATTTTTCAGGAGTGCTCCGTGCGTGGCCATGAGTGGTCGCTGTGTGGGTCACGGGAATGTGCGTGTGCATCCCCACGTGCCACCATCACACAAGCAGTTGAACATGTGGATGGTGGGGGGCCATGCGTGGACACATCTTGTTTAAAAATACCCTTTGTTGCTCTCCTCAGAACCCTCTTGTGCATCTCATACCAAGTTCCCATGAGAAAGACGCCTGAAAAGGGATGTGGAAAGGAATGGGATTGGGGGGGATCAGGCATGGCCTTGGAATGGAAGGCAGAATCTCCCAGTTCACAAAATCTAAAAGAGATTTTGGCCACAATCCACACCATTGACTCCAGAGTAGCCCCATTGAAGTCCATGGGGTGAGGAGTAAATGGTTTGTTGATTGCAGCCTTTGTCTGCAAAAAGCAAGTAAGGAAAGCATCAGGAGGGAATGATTTTTGGAGGCAGTGCCGATTGCTTTTCCAGTCATCAGTGCAGGTCAATGGTCTGATGGTCAATGCCTGGGCTGGTAAGTTCTCAGTAATTTTGTGCAACTGATTTATATACCAATGAACAGGTAACACCTATGATGCCTCCCTATACCTCCCTTGCCTCCTCGCCCTCTATCACCTCCCTCCTTCTAGCCTCTCTCACGCACCCCCTCCTTCTCCCTCTCCCATCACCAGCAGCCTTTCTCCAGCCAACCTACCCCGTATCCTCACCCACGCCCATCCCCCCTCCCCACCCTCATCCTCCCTTACCCATTCCCCCTAGGCCCAAACCCGGCCGTTCCCCATCCCCCAACCTCATCCGCATCCCGTGCCTTCCCAAACACCAATTGCCTTTTTCCTGCTCCCTCTGGAACTGCCGCTCGTCCGTGGCTAAAGCTCCCTTCATCCACGATCTCTTCCTCTCTCGCCCCTTTCAACTCCTGGCTCTTACGGAAACCTGGATCACGCCCTCCAACTCTGTTACCCCGGCTGCTCTATCCTCCGGGGGCCTGTCGTTCTCTCACCGCCCCCGCCCTGAGGGCCTGGGTGGTGGTGTGGGCTTGCTCCTTGCTAAGCACTGCCAATTCAAAACCCTCTCCCCTCCCCCCTCCTCCTCCTTCCCTTCCTTTGAGGCCCACTCTGTGCGCTTATACTCCCCTCTACACCTTCGGGTTGCTGTCATCTACCGCCCCCCGGGTTCCCTCTCCTCTTTCCTCCCGGACTTTGAATCCTGGCTCACCTTCTTCCTCTCCGATGATATCCCCACTCTTATCCTTGGTGATTTCAACATTCACGTTGACACGCCCTCCGCCCCCTCTGTTTCCCGCTTTCTCTCTCTCGCTTCCTCCTTTAATCTCCGACTCTGGACCGACTCCCCCACTCATACTGACGGCCATTCCCTCGACCTCGTCTTCACTCGAAACTGTTCTCTAACTGACCTCTCCTTTGACCCCTTCCCTAGTTCTGATCACTTCCTCGGCTCCTTCAGCCTTTCCCACCGACCCCCCTCCGCCTCCCCCTCTATGCGCCCCTTCCGCAATATGCAGGCCCTTACTCCCTCGGAGTTTGCCGCACATCTTTCCCCCCTTCTCCCCCCCGTTTTCGCCTCCTCCTCCCCTGACTCTGCTGTCTCTGCTCTCAACGCTTCTCTCTCCTCGACCCTTGACTCTCTTGCCCCCCCCTCTGCTCGCCCCGTCCGCCCCCTCGACCCCCGCCCCTGGCTTACCCCTGCCATCCGCTACCTCCGCTCCTGCGCCCGGGCTGCCGAACGCCTCTGGCGCAAATCCCGCTCCCTCCCTGACTTCCTCCATTACAAATTCTCCCTCTCCTCCCTCTCCTCGGCTATCTCCCTAGCTAGGCAGCGCTATTATGCCTCTAGGATCGAATCTTTCTCCCGCGACCCTCGCCGCCTTTTCTCTACTTTCGACTCCCTTCTCAAACCCCCCTGCCCTCCCCCGCCCTCTTCCCTTGCTGCTCGGGATCTTGCGTCGTTCTTCACCTCCAAGATTGACAAGATCCGTCGGGATATTGCCTCCCGCCCCCCTCCGCCCCCCGCTCCCCTCCCGCCCCCTCCCCCGCCCCCCTCCCTCCTCGCATCCTTCCCTCCTGCCTCTCTCCAGGAAATCTCTGCTCTTCTCTCTTCATCCAACCCCTCCACCTGCCCCCTTGACCCGATCCCCTCCCGCCTCCTGACCTCTATTGCTCCCACTGTCGCTCCCCCCCTTCTGCATGTTGTCAATCTCTCCCTTTCCACAGGCTCCTTCCCCTCTGCCTTCAAACATGCCACTGTCTCCCCCATCCTCAAAAAGCCTACCCTGGACCCTTTCGATCCCTCTAGTTACCGGCCGGTCTCCCTCCTTCCCTTTGCTTCGAAGCTCCTGGAACGTGTCGTCTACTCCCGCTGCCTGAACCTCCTCTCTGCCAACTCCTCCCTCGACCCTCTCCAGTCCGGCTTCCGCCCCCTCCACTCTACTGAAACTGCCCTGGCCAAGATCACCAATGATCTACTTGTCGCTAAATCGAAGCGCCACTACTCCGTTCTTGTCCTCCTTGACCTCTCTGCCGCCTTTGACACTGTCGACCACTCGCTCCTCTTGGACTCCCTTTACTCTTTGGGCTTCCGTGGCTCTGTCTTTGACTGGTTCTCCTCCTACCTCTCTGACCGCTCCTTTAATGTCTCCCTCCCCGAGTCGACCTCCCCCTCCCTTCCCCTCTCGGTTGGGGTTCCCCAAGGTTCTGTCCTTGGCCCTCTCCTCTTCTCTATCTACACCCGGTCCCTTGGTGAAATTATTGCCTCCCACGGGTTCCAATACCATCTCTATGCTGATGACACCCAACTCTATCTCTCTACCCCCTCTCTCTCCTCCTCTGTCCGCTCACGCCTCGTCGACTGCCTCTCTGATATCTCCGCCTGGATGTCCCGACGCCAACTCAAACTGAACATGGCCAAGACTGAACTCCTCATTTTTCCTCCCTCCCCCTCCTCTCCCTCTGACCTGACCGTCTGCATTGATGGGGTCACCATCCGTCCTGTTCTCCGTGCCCGCAGCTTGGGCTTCATTTTTGACACGCACCTCTCCTTTAAACCTTACATTGACTCTGTGGCCAAATCCTGCCGATTCGCTCTCCTCAACATTGCCCGCATTCGCCCCTTTCTATCTGTCTCCTCGGCCAAAATCCTTGTTCATGCCATGGTTATCTCTCGCCTCGACTACTGCAACCTCCTCCTTGCTGGCCTCCCTCGCTCCCACCTGTCCCCCCTTGTGGCGATCCAAAACTCTGCCGCCAAGGTCATTCACTCTGCCCGTCGCTTCGACCATGTGACGCCTCTCCTCCTCTCCCTTCACTGGCTCCCCCTTCCTGAACGTATCCTGTTCAAACTCCTGGTTTTCACGTTCAAATCGCTCCATGACCAAGCTCCCCCTTACCTCTCGGACCTAATCGCCCTACGCGCTCCTGCGCGCGCTCTCCGCTCTTCCGCTGTCCCCTCCCTCGCTCTCCCTCGCTTCTCCTGCTCGCCCAACCGCCTTCGTCCCTTCTCCCTCGCTGCCCCGCATGCCTGGAACTCCCTCCCTGCCGACGTCCGCCTCGCCTCCTCCCTCCGCTCCTTCAAATCCCTCCTCAAGACCCACCTTTTCCATGCTGCCTTTCCCAATGCCCTCTAGTCTTTCCCCTTGCTCTTACTGTCAGCCCTCCTCTGCTGACTGCTGCTACCGACCACCTTGTAACCAAGCCAAGTACACGCACCTGAGACTTCGCATCCGCCTGAATGTTTGTTTGTCTTCTCCCATGTCTCTCCCGCTGTCCCCTCTCCTTGTCTCCCCCTCCTTGTCTTTTAGATTGTAAGCCACAGGTAGGGACCGCAGCTGATTATATGTTCTGTACAGCGCCAGGTTGTTACTGGCGCTTTATAAATGTTTAATAATAATAATAATAATAATAATGATTTTTTGCCCCCAAGTGAAAGGTTTGTGGGATAAGGGCAGTAAATGCCAGACTTTTTAATAGCAATGAAAACATAATTTCTGAAACCAGCCAGAAGCCTAGAAAACAGCCAGGTGAATTCAACTCCCTCCTCCCATGAGAGAGCTCTCTGATCCCATTTCCTTACCCGGTAGGAGTGGAACAGCTCAATCGCTCGGAGGACATCAAACTTCCTGGCCATGAGAAACTTGACAGCCACATTCCAGGAAAGTGGAGACACATTGTACTGCCCGGTCCACTTGTTTATCTCCTCAAGAAACTGCTTTGTGGCCTAGTTGGGAGGGAAAAAAGACACACATGATATGGGGAACACCACCCTAGAATCATGCCACAGGGTGGGGAAGAACCTGCCAAAGACATTATTTTGATCTCTGCATAAACCTTAACTTGGGGTGGGACACCAGGGAGAATGCCGGATGTACCGGTATTGGATCTTCCAGGTACCGGATTTACCGGTATCGGCATACCGGATTTTTAACATTGGCTGCGGTACCAGATTTTTTACATTGCGGCTATTGACTTCAGTGGCCACAGTGTAAAAAATCCAGAACCGCAGCCAATGTTAAAAATCTGGTATGCCGGTACAGGTAAATATCAGATTTATCGGATTAAGTCGATACACCCAAATACCGGCAATATCGGATCTCGCGAGAACCGGAATTCCCACCCCTACCCCCTATTGTGAGTCTGAGAACACTGACTGGCTCAAGTGTGTGGGAGGAAGCACACGGTGGGTAAAGGAGGAAACAGTGAAGCAGGAAGCCAGGCTCTGAGGGAGATGCAAGTTAGCAGTCCAAAGCAGCTTGAAATAACCGGTACAGGGAAAGTGAGACAGGGTGATTGGATACTTGATTCTGCAACCGAACAATGTAACGCAGCAATAGCTGCAGCTTGACATGGGGAGACCACGTCCCCCTGTTGTGCACCTGCTCTGACCTCCATTCTGTGCCCTCTCACTCACACTTGCTCTGAATCATTCACAATGAGCTGAGAACCATGCTGAATCATATTGAGTTCAGAACATGAGATTAGAGGCAAATGAAAAAGAAACAACCTCCTCGTCAAGTACTTGCTGCTGGTGTCCCTCAGAGTGGGTCTCTATCCTCCACACTTTGTCAGTTACATCACACACGATGCTGGACTAGGAGTAGCTTTACCTAGGATTACCACCTCCCACTGGGCTGGTGCCCAAAGGGAGTGGAGCAGAGGAGGAGCTACCACTTCCCTTTCTGAAGTAGCCCCACCCTTTAAGGAGCATAGTGACATCATGCTGCTCCTTAGGGGTGGGGCCACATTGAGAAGGGGGCAAGGTAAAGGGGCTGTCACGCCCTTCACAGCACCTCATGATGCTCCTTAGTGGCGGGAATACATCGGAAAGGGGCAGGGAAGTCCCTGGGGCCTGCCCTCTTTCTGATATGGCTGCCCCAGAAGCCCCAATTTCTCTGAATTACGGAGGGTGCCTTGGCTGACCTGAAACTGGGGCTTTCCTTAAAACCTAGAGTCTCTTGGCAAAACCAGTAGAGCTGGCAACTGTAGCTGTGCCACAGAAGTTATAAGCACGTACAGTCCAGCACTGAACCCAGTCTAGGATGTGGTCATTGTTGCAGTCTGTTATACAGAATAGGCAGGCTACTCCAGGCACGGGGCAACCGGAGGTGCATTAATTAATGGACCTATGAAGCTCAGGCCCCCTGAAACACAGGGCCCACCCATTTGGGAGCTACCACCATTTTGATGGAGTGTCCTTCTGCAGGCACAGCTCAGTCAGAGGCTGCAGTTAGTGCCCTGTTGGCAGCTGACGAATGGTGCCATGGGGGGTGGGGGGTGGGGGCGGCCAACACTAGCAAGGGATTGGTCCAGGCAATCGGGGCGTAGCTATCATAGGGAAAGGAAGGACATTTGTCCCGGGGCCCAAACTGGGGGGAGGCACAAATCCTGTCCTGTTGCAGCCTGGCCGGGTGGAGATGGAGCTAAGCAGATGCTCCTGCAGTGCGTGGTAAACATGGGACCCACCGGGCAGGTGTTCCATGATGGAGCAAACACCGGCAGTTGCAGCACAAGGCAGGCAACGCGGCCACACAGCTATCAAGGCTCAGGTGCAGCAAGCAGAGAGAGGGAGAGGTACTGGAGGCGGGGGGGGGGGGGG
>QEPC01002403.1:3838370-3849843 GCA_003113815.1 Sphenodon punctatus | reverse complement strand
GGAGGGGGGAAGGAAGGAGGAGAGGGGGTGGGACAGGGGAGAGGATGGTGACAGGTGGGGTCCCAAGTCCATTTCTTACACCTGGGCCCATTCCAACCTAACTACGCCCGAGCGCAATCATCTTTGGGCCCAGGACCCTAAAATTCTTTAACCACCTTTCAAAGTTACCAAGAATGGAGAAAAAGCGGAGCCATGAAAAAGCTAGGGCAGAAGCTAGTGAATGAGAGGAGAGGCAAAGGGCTAAGTCCCAGGCAGGAGAGGAATTCTGAAGAAGCCTGAAGGCAAGGCGGAGACGCACACTTGAACCAAGTGTGGAAGATGAGGTGATGCCAATGCAGAGAAAAGGGAGGAGAAAGAAGGAAAGAGCATTTGAGTAGGAGATGCTGAGAAGTTGCAAGAGGGGGAAGTTAGGGAGGAGGAAACTGCAGTTGAGTAGCGGGGAGGATGCTCAAGTAACATCAGGATGTGGGGGGAGGAAGAGATTCATTTTGTTACAGGGATAGAAGCTGATGTGTTGTGAGGGTATCAGCAAGGATTGCAAGGCCTAGGGTGGGGGTTCCCTGGCAGTCACTACATTGATAAATGGGGTAACGACAGGAATGAATTTGCATAATTTGAATGCAAATGTCCAAAGCTTGGGGGCGCAAAGATTCTCTTTGTCTCTCAGTGGGGTCACAGCTTGGTCGAGGGGTTGAATGACCCACAGATGGTTAGGGCTGATTGTCACCTCTCTGGGTTTTGACCCAAACGCTAGGGAAAACCACAATTTCTCTGGGTCAGCCAAGGATGCCCCTAGTAGCTTAGAGAAATGGAAGCTTCTGGGGGCAGGAGAAGACTCCCACCCACATCAGAAAGGGGGTGGGCCACAGGGGCTTTACACCCCTTTCCAACATGGCCTATAGGGGGTGGAGTTATATCAGAAAGGAGTGTGACAGCCCCCTTCCCCCACCCCTGTGGACAAGGCCCTGATCCCTCTTCGTAAAATCCTAGGGGGAAGTGGTAACTCTACTAATGATGCTACTAAAAGAGAAGGGGGCAAAGGAGGGATTTTTGCAAGAAATTATTCATTATTATTATTATTATTATTATAAGCATTTGTATAGCGCCAGTAGTGTACCTGGCGCTTTACAGAACAGTAAGATAGACGCGGTCCCTGCCTACAGCTTACAATCTAATAGACACGGAGAGGGGAAGACAAGGAGAGGGGACATAGGGAGAAATAAGGGATAAATAACATTCAAGCGGATGCGAGGTCCCAGGTGCACGTGCTTGGCTTGGTTGCAGTTAGGCAGAAGTCTGCGGGGAGGGCAGACAGTAAATATTGAAAGGAAAGTTCTAACAGATGTCGGGAAAGGCGGCAAGGAAGAGGTGAGTTTTGAGGAGGGATTTAAAGGTGCGGTGGGAGGGGGCAAGGTGGATGTGGGCAGGGAGGGCGTTCCAGGCATGGGGGGCAGCGAGGGAGAAGGGATGAAGGCGGTTAGGGGAGCAGGGGAGACGAGGGAGAGCGAGGGAAGGGGCAGAGGAGGAGTGGAGAATGTGTGCAGGAGTGTGTAAGGAGATTAGGGCTGAGAGGTAAGGGGGAGCCAGGTTGTGAAGGGATTTGTAAGTGAATACCAGGAGTTTGTGAAGGATGCATTCGGGAAGTGGGAGCCAGTGAAGTGAGGAGAGGAGAGGCTGCACGTGGTCGAAGCGACGGACTAAGTGGATGACACTAGCAGCGGAGTTTTTGATGGAGATAAAGGGGGACAGGTGAGAGTGGGGGAGGCCAGTAAGGAGGAGGTTGCAGTAGTCAAGGCGAGAGATGACCATGGCGTAAACGAGGGTTTTGGCTGAGGAGACAGAGAGAAGGGGGCGAATCCGAGCAATGTTGTGAAGGGCGAAGTGACAGGACTTGGCAACAGAGTCGATGTAAGGTTATACTGTATAACCTTATATACTGTATAACCTTATAAAAAAATACTGTATTAAATCAGTTTTGTATACACTGAAGCTGGAGCAACATCAATGACCCCCCAAGAGATCAGAAAAACATGCAGATATGTGGGTTTGTGCTTTGACAAGCTGAGAGGCATGCACTCAAAAGCAAATGAGAAGCACTAGATAACAGCAAAAGTCGGACAAGAAAATCTCCATAGAAAATCTCATAGGTCTTTTCAGTGCATAACAGGGTGACCTAGGGGGCCATCCTGTTCCCTTAAGATGAACGGGCGTGGCAGGGGCCAGTCTTTTAAGAGAAATGACCACCAGGTGATATTGGGGCCAACGCTCATCTCAGGAGGCAGGTGCCGCAGGAGGTGGTGCCTGCAGGGTGGTAGGCAGGCGACTGGGTTCCCAGGGGCCAGCAGAGAGTGAGAGTGGGGCTAGGGAACCTGACTGAGAGCAGAAGCAAAGCAGGTAAAATAGGAGGTTCACCAGAAGGCTGGAGCTGGAGGCCCCAACCTCGTCACTGCGGGTGCCGGGAGAGGGAGACTTGGTGAGACAGACTCGCCAGGATGCTTGGGGGCTTGAGCAAGAAGGTGCTTGCTCTGAAGCAAAGATGGACTGAAAGGAGAATGTAGTGGTGGACCAGCACCAAGAGCTTACCCAGGAGGGCTGGAGCAGGCTGAGAGCTGGGCGACTTGCTCACAGAGAGGCAACCGGGGACTGGAACAAGAACACTGGGAGTAGAAGTACTTTTGGCACCCGGATAGTGTGGGACGGCGCCCAGTCAGCAGCCAGGTCTGAGGAAGAGATACGAGTCAGGGGCTACCACCAGGGCCAGGGCCAGCCCATTTACAATGTACATGTCCTCCTTCCTGCGAGAGCTAGAGACACTAGCTAACACCAAACCAGAAAAGCAAGCTTAGGGAGAAGCAACAACGGCCAAGACAGCAAACATCAAAGCAGCCCACAGACTGATGCCTCTCGACAGCCAAGGGAGAAGTGGTCAGAATCAGCATGAAGACAGGAGAACACAGGCACAGCTGACAAAGAAAGAGGACGGCGCAGAGAGAAGAAATAAAACCACAACTAGACACACCAGGCCATATATGCTGCTCTCAGCTCCATCATAGGCAGTGGGTGAGTGGGTGTCACCACAGGCAGAATCCGGCCAACACTATCGTTTCCCCTACATGCTCCCTAAAACGGATGGTTCGCTTTTCTAGTCATAACAACATTTTTGCTAGCTCTTATCCAATGGTCCCAGCACAGCAAAACCCCAAATATTGTCATGCTGGAATGCATTCAGGATCTTGAGGCCCAGCAGGGCTGCAAATCAATTCATTACAAAAAATTAAAGAAATAATTGGCTGCATGCATATATATGTAAGAAAGGATGAGGCCACAAATCCTCAGGAGATTGTGAGTGAATGCAGCACACATCAGTAACACTGGGAATGGCACTCCACAGAATGAGTTCCGGGCAGTTAATCTGCCCATTTCCTGTCAACAAATTAGAGCTTTGACTAAAAAGGCTGTGTGGTATAATGAACAGAGCATCTAACCAGGAGTCAGGAGAAGTGCACTGTTTATGGTTCTGCCACTGACCTGCTGTGTGACTACCGTCAAGTTACTTCACTTCTCTGTGCCTCTCTCCCCACCCCTTTGTCTGTTTAAGACAAAAGAGGGGAACCTCTGACCTGTGGGCCAAATCCAGTCCATGGCTGTTTTGTAAGCCCCTTGGGACAGAGATCTGTCTCTATTTAATGATTGTCCAGTGCCAGGTACCTTGCTGGCACTATATAAATAATAATACCTTCAAGTACTGAAAGAGTGAGCTCAGAGGAAGGGAGTAGAGATCAGGGTGTGCACTCAAGGATAGATGTATCTGTGGCTCAATCCATGACCTGCCCCCCACCCCCATCCTGAACACACCCCTTATGCACCCCCACCCTCAATTCCTAACCAGCTCATGGAACTTGTACTAGTTTTCAAAGTGGCCTGTGGAAGAGAAAAGATTCCCCAAGTCCCTACCCCTGGTTCAGGATACAAGCTTTTCAAGAGAAAAAACATCTTTTACTATGCGTAGCAGCAGACTGAGACCCCAATATTAACTGAGGCCTCCAAATGCTCCTGTACTAGATACCTTCCTCAGCAGTCTAACACACTACATCAAAACAGCCTCACTCCAGAGGGCAGTTGCCTTATTTCACCTCCTGCTGGTTAGGATTGTCGTAAGGTCAGTCCAACCTCATAAATATCAGGTCTGGTGCATTCCTGTGCCTCAGGTTTGATTAGGGGATGAATCCTCAGACTATCAGAGGCTGGGAGCAAGTAGCAGGAAGTAGATCTCTCTATTATGCACTTCTCTGAAGCAACCGAAGGTGGCTACTGCCAGAGACAGGATGCTAGGTTAGATGGACTACTGATCTGACTCAGCCTGGCACTTCCTATGTTCTTAGTATCTCTCCAGCTCAAACTCTGAGAAAGCCACCCAGGCTTGCAAGGTTCATCAAGTGCCCCCTTGCTGGGGTCCAGTTTACTTAAAGAAAAACAAATGACCTAGTCAACAGCCCATACTCGTCTGGCTTTTTCCTCAAGCATCCAGGTAAGTTAGTACCAGGAACATACATAGAAGGCTTTCAGCTAGCCAGACTGGAAAGGTTCAAGGGTTACCCCTCCCTCCAGGCTTTCATTTGGAGGGAGTAGGGCCATGTCAACAAAGGGGGGGGGGAAGAGGCTGTTGCACTCCTTTCTGACATAACCCTGCTCCTTATGGGGCTTCATGATGTCATAATTCTCTGTAGGGGATAGGGCCATGCCAGAAAAAGACCAGGCCAAAGGGCTGTCATGCCCTTTTCTGATGCAACCCCACCCCTTCAGAGAGTCATGATGCTCCATAAGGATGGGGCCATGTTACAAAGGGGTGGGATTTTCTGAGGTGCCTGCCCTGAGCAGCTCTAATTTCTCCAGGTAAGTGTGGGTGCCTTGGCTGCCTGGCTCTACCCCGAGTCATGGACACAATCTGGCTTTATATCTAAGGCCTGTCTCTTAAAGGGATCATCTCCCACCGGGGCAAGGCTATCCTTCTTGGCTGTGAGCACAGGGACAATTCTTTCAAGCTTAACCTGCATAGGAAGTCGTTGGATGAACAGTCCAATCTATGCAAAAATGTGATTTTTCCAGATGCAATGGAGGTACATACACCAGCCATCCCATCAGTCCCTAGAAAGACAGCCTGGATCAGGCAATCTTCTCTGCCTTCCCCTTGATGAGAGATGACAGTGGAGTCAACAAGCTGAGCTTGCTGGCATAACAACAGTCTCTAATTAAGTGCTTGTATACTGCAGGCATAATGGGGGCCTCAGTGGGGCTGGGGCCTAGCAAAGCTATTGTGAGATGAATACTAGAATGAATAGCAATGGCATCGCAGCCTTTTAACTAGGATTCTGAGTTTACTTCCCTGGCCTGGGCCTCTCTACCCTCTTCACCCTTTGTCCAGTCTCCTGAGACTAGAAGTGGGTAATCAATATCCACTGCTGGATCCAGGGAGGTTGGGGCTTGGTGTGAAATGGTGGTGTGAGCCCTCTGCTAACACAGGACTGTTCAATGGACATGCACTGGGCGTTTTTAGACATAGCAAATTTTTCACCTGGAGCTAAATATTTGGGTTCTGCAGACTCCCACACGGGGAGTTTAGATGGTCTCCCCCCACCGACCGGAAGTTGCCCAGGCACCGTTGCAAACAGCAGCACCAGCAAGAGTACAGGAGTAACTGTGGCGGAGCCACTAGGCAATAGCGATCATAATATGATCATAATTTCTGTAGGGAAAAAGATAAACAAAAGTACAGCAGTAGCATTTAACTTTTAAAAGGGAGACTATGACATAATAAGGAAACTAGTTAAAAAGAACCTAAAAAGCCCAGTTATAAGGGCTACAAGTTTGCAAGAGGCGTGGAGACTGTTTAAAAACACCCTTCTGGAAGCCCAGATTAAATGCATCCTTCAAGTTAAAAAAGGAAGCAGGAAGACCAAACATCTTCCACTGTGGCTATATGGGGAGATGAAGGAGGCTATTAGAGCCAAAAAGGCATCCTTTAAGAAATGGAAAGCTAGTCCCAATGAAGATAATGCAAAAGAGCATAAACACTGGCAACATAAATGTAAAGTGTTAATAAGGCAAGCCAACAGAGATTTTGAAGGGAGGCTTGCTAAAGAGGCAAAAACAAGCAACAAAAACTTTGACTGGGATGCAAGCCGGGGTTGTGCCTCACCTTCGCTTTCCCCCCCCGGGGGCTCCATCAGGCACAACCTTGCCGGCCGCAGGGCCTGCCATGGCCTCCCTCCCCCGCACGCCGGGCACCCGCAGCATCAGCAGATCTGCAGGAGGTTGAGGCAGGGCCCAGGCAGAGGGCTGATGAGGCCGCGCCCCCTAGACGCCATTCAGCACGCCTCCAGGTGTACATGGGGGGCGGGGCCTCAGGTAGAAAACCCAGCTCCGCACTTCAGTCGGTGCTGGTGATTGATGTGGAGAGACCTGCCGAAAGCAAGCTAAGTGACTGAGAATCCTTGTGCGAGATAAACCGGAGTGATTTGACAGAGTGCGAGTGAGTGCTGGAACCCTTCCCTCTTGGACCCTTGTGTGAGTGTGACGAGCGGGGGTACGTGTGGGCTCCCTCCCCCCTTCTCCTTGTGAGCATTTCCCCTTTCCCCTGCGCCTGGGTCCCCCTGCCTTTCTTCCCCCCACTACTGCTACACCGTTTCTTCCTCCCCCTCAGATGTGGGTTATCAGTGGTGTGTGCATGGGAATTGGCCCGAGGCTCCCTGTAATTGCTTGGCGTCCTATGATGATACAGATCTTGCCTCAGTGAGGCTTATTGATCCACCCAATATCCTGACGGGCACTTATATCTCGTTAGATCCTTCCAAGCGAGAGCTCGGGCGTGTGATTGGTAGTGGATGCAAGAGGTTGGATCCCCTGAAGGTTAGGCCCCGAGTCCCCTTCCCTGTGTCCCCCTAGCACCGTAACACTGTAGTGAAGTCAAACTCCCATTAATGTCAATGAAATCTGGATGGTGCTTCTAGGGCCACAATTCTCTAGCTACTTACTCCAGAATAATCTTATGGAGGAAACGCTTTGGAAAATCCTACTCAGTGGGTTTGAAGTGTGAGCCTAAGTGCTTGCGGGACCGGGGACTGGTTTGGGTGAAACTAACAGACTGCACTAATAGTCTGTGTGCTGAAAAAAGCAAACCAGATGCTAATAGTGAGTTGGTATCCAGCAGCAGATCTCCAGAAGTAGCAGGCTTAGCTGGCCTGTAGACATGGGGCTCAATGACCGAGCCCCTGCCCTTTACTCACAGCACTGCAAGTTTTAATTTTATGCAGTAGTAGTAGTATTGTTTGGCCAAAGGCCGTAACAAAGCTTATATAAGTTTTACACAGTATATGTTTGAGGGATAAACCTGCTTACAACGTGAGTGGTGAAGCACAGAGTTCTGTGCTTTTTTTTACCCCAACCTTTCCTTGCCCTTGGGGGAAATCACTTTGGGTGTCTTTAGATGGACCCGGGACTGGCCGCCCCTGCATCTGCTCACACCCAGCACTGCCTGGGTCAGTTTTAAACTGACCCAACAGTTGTCCTGGCCAGCGGTCCGCCTGTGAGAGCACCACAGAGTTGTGGGCAGATTGCCTGACATTCTAGGTTGCTACCTGCAACTATGGCATTGCCCAGGGCAACCACCAGCCCAAGGTGAAGCTGCAGCTGCTGTCTGCCAAGCAGACAGACCACAGCTTCACCTTGGGCTGGCGCCCTGGGATTGGCTGGCCTATCCTGCTGGCGGTGCTCCGGGATGTTCCAGAGGACTGCAAGCGGGACTGGTCTGGAGCAGGCAGTGCCTGCTTTGTTTGTGCTCTGCCTCACCATCTGGCGGCCTGCCTTTAGACAGAGTGGCCACCCAGGGGTGAGGCGCAGCACAATTGGGGCTGTGCTCCATCTATTTACACCCTTGGTTACTTTTCCATCTATTCTACTAAAGATCCCAGGCATGTATGAAGGACAAACCATGGGATAAACCTTGGCTTTACAAATGCCAAACGGAGAACCAAGGCCTTCAACTGTGTTAGCCCAGTTCCAATTTATTAATTTTTTTAAGAGTGTGCGTGACCTTAAAAGAAAACATGAGTTCAGGGTGCCAGAGTTAAAAAAATTTAAAAGACTTGCAGCATTGCAACTTCGCATTTTCTCACAGTCTATTGCTTGGTTCAAAACAGACCAGATTCCAGGCTAAATTCAACTACTGCAAATCCAAAGGAGCAATTTATTGCCAAGTGCAATTATCCTGGATTTTCACCTGGGGTAAGTCAGATCCGGATCTGGCTCCATCTTTCTTTGGTGCTTTGTTTAAAGCCAGCCAGCAGCTGCAAAGGATTAGTGCTAGCTCTGGAGCCTGAGTACTTTCCCAGTGGCATGAAACTGACTAGGAACTTACATTCCTAGTTTCCTAGTTAGTTTATCCATACATCTAGTTAAAATAGCCTCTGATGCTGATGTGTGTGAAATGCATTACAACTACCACAAGAAATGCCCAGCTACTGACAATCTGTCCTGAAAATGCCCACTTTTTCTCTGGGGGAAAACTTCTTTTCCCCTCAGAGGTATTTCTACTCCCACCCCCATTTATTTCTATGCAGGACTCTGAGAAGTAGTTTAAGATCTCAAATTATCCACAGAATGTTGGTGAGCCAACTGAGGCTGAATCCAGACAAGACTGAAGTGATGATGGTTGGCCAGCCTTGTGACCTAGGAGGACTGGGATGTCTGTTATTGGGAGGGTCCAGCCTCCTCTGGTTACTCAGGCTTGCAGCTGTGGGGTGCTCCTAGATCCCTCACTGCACCTGGAATACCAGGCAGCAGTGGTGGCCAGGAGTACTTATCACTAATTCCATCTGATAAGACTGTCTTTTCTGATTCGGACCTGGCTGCCATCATCGATTGGCTTCATAATATGTAGTCCAGACTACCGCAATGCACTCTATATGGGGTTGCCCTTGATAATTCTTCGGAAGCTGCAGTTGGTGTAGAATGAGGCTGCCCAGCTCTTGTCAGGAGTGGATCGCTGTCAGCACATTACGCCTGTGCTTTGGAGTCTGCACCGCCTTCCAGTACATTCCCGGGCACAATTCACGATGCCCTAAATGGCCTGGGTACCAAGTATTTGAATGATTGCCTTTTCTGCTATGTTCCACTGTGATCCCTGTGGACAGCCAGAAGCACCTTCATGCAGGTACCAACTCTCCACCAGGTCCATAGGGCAAGAGTGCAGAGAGTGACGTTCACAGCAGCTGCTCCAGTATGGTAGAACTCCCTTCCCACAGAGGTTTGTCAAAGCCTGAGCCTTTTCTGGAGACAATGCAATACTTTTTTTTCCAGTCAAGTATGCAGCAGGCAGGAATAGGGGTAGGGGGTTGTAGGGGATGTTTATATGGCTTTATGTACTTTTATTCTTATTTTCTTGCAGCAGTCACTGCAAGAAAGTTAAATGCACAACCACTTTCCATTATAAACGGGACTGCTGAAGCCCCAATTTTGAGGAAACCGCTTGGGCTACGTTTCTGAAACTTTATCCATGGCTAAAATTTGTGGGGACCATCATACGTGCAAAGTGTGAACAAGATCCATACAGAAAATAAAAAAGCTATAACTGTTTAAAAGGTAATTGGTTGTGGTCAAAATGCACAGCATCCTGACGATTTTGAATCATCAATATCTCCTCCCCCCTGATGAGTTGAGCCCCCAAACTTCACAGGCTTGGAGCATGAGATCAATGCCAACTGCTATTGTAATATTATAGTGATTGGTGCAGCCAAAACCAAGTTATTAATGATTTAAAAATCACTTCTGCAGGTTCGTGCATGCGTGCTACAGGTGCCCATGCTACTGCCGGCAGGGGGACAAGCCCAGTTGTGAACTTCAGCAGCATGAATGAGGAGAAGGGACTTGCCTCCTCCCTCCCACTCGCTCTGCTGCTACTGATCAACCCTGTGAGTCTCATCCCCTGTGCTGTTCTCAGGGCTCACTAGTCTACCAAACCTGCTGCCAGGAAGGGGAGCTCCCAAAAGGCTAGTCCTGTCCCCGCTCAGCTTCCCAGACCCTCACAAGAAGCGTCTCAGGACTTTCAGCCAAGACCAGCCCCAGGCATGTGCATCGCACATGGCCCTGCTGCGTGCCTGGCCCCGTGCCTGGGCTAGGCTGGAGGAGGCCCGGGTGCAGGGAACCCCCACATCACGGTGGGGGTGGGGGGTGGGTGTCCCCATCCCTCACCTGCCTCTGCCTGCTAGTAGTGCTGCAGCGGCAGCGGCGACACTGATCAGACTGGCAGATAAAGTTGTTTGTAAACAAACAACTCCTCCCCATTTGAGTGATCAGAAGGTTGTTGCCTTGTAAAGAAAGTTCTTCGAGATGGCTCCCAGCATACTCACAACTGGGTTGTGTATGGCATACTCACCCTATTCAAATAATAGACCACGTGATGGTCTCAAGCTCCTCTAGTATAAAAAGCACTCTCCTCCTTAGAATGAAAGTTCCTTCCAACTCTTTCTAGGAATATAAGAAAAAAATTCCATGCGGGGCTGGAAGGGCAGGTGTAGAATGTTTGACGCCATCTCCAAGAACCTTGTTTACAAGGCAACAACCTTCTGTTCTTCTTCGAGTGGCTCCTCACAGGCTGCTTTTACACGACTCTGCCGGGTGGGGGGGTCCATGAGTGCGCCAGTGCATGGGCAGGGCATACACATGACTGCACATGCATCCCCACTCATCCGCACCCACGAAGCAACTGCCGTTTTCCCCAGTTGCTCCTTGCATGGGGACAAGTGCGGATGCGTGTTAAGCAGGTGGGCGCACGCACCCCCATTCACCACAGGCGCGCACGCCGCGTCATTCACACAGGGCTCCCCACCCAAGGCGCGACATTTCTGGTCACCAAGCAGTGGCGGCTCCCCCTGCAGGGAGTTTGGAGCGCTGCCCCCAAAGCACTGTGGGGGCTACCGCCGCGACAAAACTGTTTTAAAAAAAAAAACCTGCGCCACCGCTTATGACAGCTACAGCAGCCTCTGAGCTGCTGCAGAGGCTGCTGTAGCTGTCACTGAACTTGTTCTCCCTTCGGGGACCCACCCACTCTGCTGGGAGAGGGACTGGGTCCCCAGGGACAAAAAGGCTCAGCTGCTCATCCGCCCAAAGCGTTTTCCTATGGAAAACGTGATTTGGGCGGCTGAACTCCTCCATCCACAGCACGCATGGGACGTGCTGTGGAGGGAGGGGCAAAGCCTTTCCATTGCGCTCAATGGGCGCAATGGAAGATCTCGCCAGGGCGGTTGCGTTGACAGCCCTGGCGAGATAGCTTGACTCGGGGGACTGAGGAAGGGAGGAAGCACGCATGCGTGCTTCCTCCCTGCCTCAGTCTGTCCCCCGACAGTCTCAGTGCGCCTGCGCGCTAGTTCCCGCTCCCGCTGCCTCCCGAAGGACTCGGAGCAGTCAGAAGGTGAGAAGA
>QEPC01002403.1:3817590-3833773 GCA_003113815.1 Sphenodon punctatus | reverse complement strand
CATCTTCATGAATGTTAGACCCCTTGTCTCTCCCTCTGTTCCCCTTCCTAAGTCTCTCCCCCAGCTCCTGTCTCTCAGATTGTAAGCCCTAGGGGCAGGGACCATGTCTATTTTATTACCTTGTAAAGTGACAGGTACACTGCTGGCACTATATAAATGTTTGTTAATAATAATAATAATCATCTTAGGTAGGAATTTAGGATGTAAAGCAATATCTATTATATATTGGAAAATCTGTAAATATGGTTCTGAGATTATTATGGTTGCTGTTTCACTAACTCTTCTTAATTTTTTTCATTTTATTTTTTAAAATTGATTATAAAATTTGTGTACCACCCCTCCTGCTAAAAGCATCTCGGGGCAGCTAACAACATATTAAAACAGATTAAAAAAAACACAATAATACAATTAAAAAACCCACAACGAAACATATTACCCCCTACCCCTCCCTAACCCAACCCACCCAGCCCATCTCCCTCAGGAAAGGCACGGCAGAACAGCCAGGTCTTACATTGTCTATGGAAAGAGGGGAGGTCGGTGGTCAGGCGGACCTCCGGTGGGAGGGAGTTCCATAGCCGCAGCGCGGCCACAGAGAACACCCTCCTCAAGGTCAACACCCGAGAAACTTGGGGGATCTCAAGGAGGGTGCCCCCGGCCAACCGCAGGGGCCAATCCAGGATCCAGCAGGTGAAGCGGTCCTGCAGATAGACTGGGCCTTTAAAGCTGTTCGGGGCTTTAAAGGTCAACACCAACACCCTGAATTGGGCCCAGAAGACCTATCAGCAGCCAGTGCAGAGAGCGAAGCACCAGTGTAATGTGCTCCAACTGGCCCATCCCAGTTAGGAGACGAGCCGCCGCGTTCTGCACCAGCTGTAGTCTCCGAACCAGCACCAAGGGTAGCCCCACATAGAGTGCATTACAATAATCCAGTCTCGAGGTAATAAAAGCATGGTCGATCATGGCCAGATCCGAGTCCAAGACATACGCACCAGATGCAATTGGCAAAATGCCCCCTTCGCCACAGCCGCCACCTGGACATCCAGGTGGAGCTGTGGGATCAGGAGCACCCCCAGACTCTGGACCTGAAATACCAGGGCAGGACAGACCCCATCAATGATGGGGACCACCACTCCCCTGGCCTTCCCCACAACCATCACCTCCATCTTGTCAGGAATTAACTTTAGGCGGCTCACCCTCATCCAATCTCCCACAGCTGTCAAACACCAAGTAAGCACCGAGACTGCCGGGCCTGAGTCAAGTCACTAACAACTCATGATCAAAGGTATCAAATGCAGCCAAGAGATCTAACAGGATCAACAGGGTCAAACGACCACGGTCCAACTCACGGGAGAGGTCATTGACCAAGGCCACAAGCATAGTCTCCGTGCCATATCCCAGACAAAAGACAGACTCTGAGGGATCGAGTAAATTAATCCAGTCCAGATACTCCTGCAGCTGCCGGGTCACCACCCGTTCAATAACCTTCCCTAAAATGGGAAGGTTAGTGACCGGCCAATAGCTGGCCAGGATGCCAACGTCCAATGATGTCTTCTTGAGCAGGGGCCGCATCACAGCCTCCTTGAGACAGTCCGGCACCCTGCCCTCCCCAAGGGAGGCATTGACCAGCCAGGACGGGTATGGATCTAGTTCACAATAAGTGGCTCGAATAGTCCCAAGAACATCCCCCGCATCCGAGGGCGACACATCCCGAAATTCATCCCACAAAGCAGGACTAGATGGAGCTTCTACTGCCTCTGGCTCACCTACTGCTAAAAATGTTGCGTCAAAGCTGTGGTGGATTTGAGAAATTTTATCCACAAAAAAGTCCACAAACAAATCACAGCGGTTATTTGATTACTCTAAATCCAGGTAGAGGGACGCCGGACTGACCAGCCCCCTCACCACCCAGAAAAGCTCCGCTGGGCGGGACTTAACAGACGCAATGAGGGCAGCAAAGAAAACTTTAGGCGGCTCACCCTCATCCAATCTTTGCTGCCCGTATCGCCATGGCGTAGGTACACAACCAGACTGTACGCCGCAATAGGTCAACTTCAGCACGCAAGTGACGCCACCGTCACTCTAACCACCGCCCTTCCCGCTTCATTTGCCGCATCTGCTCCGTATACCACGGGGACCTGCGCTATCAGCGGTTCGGGAGCAGACGCCTGGGAGCCACCTGGTCGATGGCCTCCACCAACACGGAATTCCATATGGTCACGAGGTCACTGAGTGAGCAGCCATCGAGATAAGAGGAAACATCCCCTAGAGCGGTCTGGAACCTTCCAGATTCCATAAGCCGTTGGGGGCTAACCATCCTAACCGGTTTCGTACCCTTCCAGGGGCCGACATATGCCAGGATACTAGCCCAGAGATAATGATCCGTCCATGACAAGGGCCCCACTAACGGATCCCCCACCTCAAGGCTTGTGCAAAATATCATGTCCAGGGTATGTCCTCCAGCATGTGTGGGGCCCACCATTCTCTGAGACAGGCCCATGGTAGCCATGGCGGCCATGAACTCACGATCTGTCCCTCCAAGACTGGCGTCAGCATGGATGTTGAAGTGTTGACTGCAAGACCACCTCCAGCACCAGTTCAGGCAGGGAAACTGCCGTACAGGTGGGTGCCTGGTATATCAGCAGTATCCCTACTCTGTCTCTGGCCAAATCCCACACCAGATGAAGACCCTCTATACCCATGATAGTTTGTAAAGGAAATCTCACAGAGAATGTATCCTTAAAAATAATGGCTACACCATCGCCCCGGCCAAGGCTGATGCTGTACAAAGTACCCAGCTGGAACAAGGTTAGCCAGTAGGGGTGGGAATACCGGTAAATCCGGAATCCGATAATACCGGTGCTGGGCGTACCGGCATTATCGGATTCAACCCGGTAAATCCGGTCCCGTTACTGGATTCCGGGTACCGGATTTTTTTACATTGCAGCCATTTAAATGAATGGCTGCAATGTAAGTCCCACCAAAAAAGTAAAAAAAAAAAACCTCCCCGAGTCCAGGCTGCGCGGGTGGAAGGGGGGACACCCCCCACCCACCCTGCCCAGCCTGGATTTTTGTTTAAAAAAAGAGCCCACCCCCCAGCACAAGCGGCTGCGGCGTCCCCGCAGCCGCCGGTAAGTATAGACCCGATCCCTGGGGGGGGGGTTTAACACCCCCCCAACCCCCCAGGGATCACCCCTACTAAAGTTGAGTGCTTTGCTTACCTTTGCGGAGCTCCGGGTGCGGCGGCGGCGGGCGGTCCGGCGGCCTCAGCGCCGGCTGTGGCTGCCGGCGTCAGAGACGCTCTAGGCCTTCCGGGGAACTTCCGGGTTTCCCCGGAAGGCCTAGAGCGTCTCTGACGCCGGCAGCCACAGCCGGCGCTGAGGCCGCCGGACCGCCCGCCGCCGCCGCACCCGGAGCTCCGCAAAGGTAAGCAAAGCACTCAACTTTAGTAGGGGTGATCCCTGGGGGGTTGGGGGGGTGTTAAACACCCCCCCCAGGGATCGGGTCTATACTTACCGGCGGCTGCGGGGACGCCGCGGCCGCTGGTGCTGGGGGGTGGGCTCTTTTTTTAAACAAAAATCCAGGCTGGGCAGGGTGGGTGGGGGGTGTCCCCCCTTCCACCCGCGCAGCCTGGAAGGGGGAGGGGGGAGGAATTAATTGTATTTCATTGATTTCAATGGGGACACAGTGCCCCATTGAAATCAATGAAATAAAACCGGTACCGGATACCGGATTTAATCCGAGAATCCGGTTCTTTGAGAACCGGTAACCGGTAAATCCGGTATCCGGTAATGGCCCCGGGGTCCCACCCCTATTAGCCAGTATAGGCCCTGACTCAGTGTCCAGCCAGGTCTCCGTAATATATGCGAGGCTGGCCGCCTGGTCCAGGATAATCTCCCGGACCGTAGTTGACTTATTGGCTACCGAACTCACATTTACCAGCAGCAAACCAAGGCCAGGGGCCCTCTGATTCCCTATCACCTCACCATCTGCTTGGGGGCCATTAAGCGGGACAGGAATATAACATCTGTCCCGTCTCACAGATCTAATTCACCTCCCAGAAGGACCATAATTCCCCCGGCCCACAACGACCCCTATAGCTGCAGCCTCCCCCCGGGTCCACCCCCCCCACATGGAGGCTGTCCTGCCAGCCCTCCGAAGGAGACCCCCCACCCACTAATACACCCCCTACCCTCTTCTTGCATAGGAGGGTAACCCCCCTCCCCAAAAGGCTGCACCCCTTCTTCACACCGAGGGGGCCAGCTCCTCTGTCTCTCACCCAGTCCCTTTGTCCCTCACCCACACAATACAAACAAGACATCCCCCCCCCAAAATCAACTATATCGGTTACACACTGTTAGTACCCTCCCGACCCTGCTCATGGCCACACCTAAGGGCCCTTTGACAGTGGCCCTTAGGCGTGTGGCCTGTGGCACACGCCTATGGCTCGCCCCCTCCCTTCGTACCTTCAGATCCCTCCTCAAGACCCACCTCTTCCGCTCTGCCCTCCCCGACTTCTCACTCTCCTCAGCTAACTCCTGCTGATACCCTCCATCCAGTACAATCTGTTACCTAATGTCTGTGTATTCATATCCTCACCACATGGACCAGCCAGCCATCATTCTTGATGTAACCAAGCCAAGCACGTGCACCTGGGACCTCACATCCTCGTGAATGTTACACTCCATGTCTCTCCCTCTGTTCCCCTTCCTTCATCTCCCCCACCCCCCACCTCCTGCCCTCAGATTGTAAACCCTATGGCAGGGACCGTGTCTATTCAATTACTTTGTAAAGCACCAGGTACATTGCTTGTGCTATATAAATGCTTGCTAATAATAAATAATAATAAAAGTAACGTGTAAAATCCCAATATGATCTCCATACATTGATGTAAAAACATATGAGGGGTTAGCAAGTGGGAAATAGGGATCCCTAGGTACCAGGATGTACTGGGTCCCAATTTTTTTCTTATGGGGCCTGGGGGCTTTGAATCAGAACCAGATCTGTAAACAGAGAGTGGCTGTAAGTTGTATGAAGTAATGAGACTGAGTTTGCGAGTGATTCAGGCTTCCTGATCGACGAAGGACTCTGTGAAGCTGAAGAGATGGAATGTGCTCACCCACAGGAATCAGTCCAGTACAAGAAGTTAAGTGAACTCCTTTGCCTTCTTCTCCAACCTCCCCCAGTATCAACAGCGGTGATCTAAAGCATTGAAAAGGGCTGCTACTGTAGCAAACCTGATTATGTTAAAGTGCAGACTCCAGATACCTGCATTTCCTGATAGGAATTTCTGGAAGTGCTCTTGCCTGTTCCAACAGCATCAGTAACCACTGATTCCAACCCGGGGAGTGCTTCATCATTGCACAATCCCTAAAACTTAGGATCTGCACTAGGAGAGACATCTCCTTACCCTGCTCGTCCAATTAAAATCCGCCACACCTCTCAGTCCCCCAAAAGCAAAAGAGCGAGAGATGAGTATCAGGCTCCCAAAGCATTTTTGTGGCACACTCACAAACCAGCACAAACTAAACACTCTTAACTAACCATTGGTGGGAAAACAGAGGATTCACCTCAGTCAAATTTGGCTCTCTCACACCCGTGTAAATCAAGACTAAACCCATGATATTCAGTGAGGCTACTCAGGATTTACTCGTTTCCAAGAGCAGTTTTTGGTCCTTAATTTCTAGGGTCCAAATTCTGTTCTTAATCTAAGACTGAACTGTCCCAGTAGGGAATCTCAGAGACAAACTGTCATCACTGAAATAGTAGGGATGTATCTGAGGGCGAAACCTGACACCGCCCAAGGCAGCAGAGTCCCATTCTATGCTAGATTTGTAGGTATGGGGAGATCAGAGTGGTGCTTCCCTGCTCACTGCTGTCAGCAGTGCCCCTCTTGCACACGTGTGCCCTTCTGTGTGTGTGCTTCCTCTAAGCAGAGACTCAGGAAGAGGCAGCAAAATGACCCCAGACGAGCTCCCTCCAGTCCAGGCTAATGGAAAGGAGGCTGGATCAAATACCAGTCACCGGGAAATCCTACATCCATTATAGCCAAATGGAAGCTAAACTACTGACTTTAGCTTGGTTGGTCCCTGTTTGTCAGCTCCCGCTGATGAGGACATCCTTGGAGGCGGGCAGAAGGCCCCGGAAAGCTCTGAACAACTCCCCCCCCCCCCCACGCCGTGCCGACACAGGACACTAACGTGGCGGTGCAGGGAGCAGAGCTGCCATGTCCGGTTCCCAGGGCAACCAGCCCAAACGCACACGCAGAGCAGCCCTCCCCCTCCCGTCAAGAAGGGCCAGTAGCAGAGCCTGTGCGGCGTACCACAAGGCTCCAGGCACACCGGGAGGCGAGGCCTGCGCTACAAACACCGGCACTGGGAATCGCTCAGTGCCGGGAATCAGAGCCTGAGAAACTGGCCCCCTGAGAGCTATGTACTTGTTCCCTATTTCTGCAGTGTGTATTGTCTCCTTGTGTATTGTCTGTGGTCAGTGCCTGTTTCCCCTCTATGTTGCATTCTTGCCCCTGCTCCTGCCCCTCGGGCGGGCCCTGAGTCGTGGCCTTAGGCCAACCTCTGTTTCTGTGTCTGCCTTACCCTACCCTTTCCCTAGCATAGTGAGTGTGAGAGAGAGAGTGAGTGTGCCCCCGTGTACCCCTCCCCCACTGTTGTGTGTGAGTGAGTGAGTGAGTGTAAGGTGACTGTGACGAGCACAAGCCCCTGCCCCTGGGTTTCGCTCCT
This sequence comes from Sphenodon punctatus, assembly GCA_003113815.1. Taxonomy (NCBI): domain Eukaryota; kingdom Metazoa; phylum Chordata; class Lepidosauria; order Sphenodontia; family Sphenodontidae; genus Sphenodon; species Sphenodon punctatus. The sequence goes on along the minus strand of QEPC01002403.1, from coordinate 3,827,039 downwards.
TCCCCCTTGCAGTGTGAGAGTCCCCCTTGCCTTCTCCTCCAGAACCAGTCCCCTGCCCCTGTGGCCCTCCACAACTCCCCCACTTACCGATCTGCTCCCCCCTTGGCAGCGAAAGTGTGTGACGTGTACCTGGTCTCTCACAACAAGCTCTGCGCCCTATGATGATAAAGGCCCGGTCTCTTTGAGATCACAAGGGCCACAACACTATCCTGACGGGCATTATCTTCCCGAGGGCCACCTGCAGAGTGTGAGCTTGGAAGGCTTGTGTGAGTGCGTGGGAGCCCACTCCCCCTTCTTCCCCCCTTCCCCAGTGACACTGTTTTATCCACACACCACACAGGGAGTATGTCCCCTCAGGGAGCAGCAGCCCTCTGGTTCCTGTGAACTGTCCCTTCTCCTTTCAGCTGCAAGCTACTAAACACCATTTCCCTCCCGTCTCTAAAAAGCAATCTGCCCTGCCTCGGCTTTTATGAGATTTCCTCGTGACTAAGATTAAACCGACACACTAAACAGTCTCTCATTTCACACACACACACACACACACACACCCGCCACCCCCTGTTTTGAAAGAAATGTTAGCTGGTTTGAGACTAGGAGAAGTCCATCAAAGCCCGCACCACTTTTAAATCAGCTCTGCTGGTTCATTACAGGGAACAGAGAGACACTCTCCAGCTAGTCAGTGCCAGGGAGGGCTTGGTTGGATGGATGGATTTGTTCAGTGCCCACTGTCTGACCTGTGCAGGTGCCTCTCCTGCCCTGTGGAAAGCTTGTAGGAACTGCTCGGCGGTTCCTCTGCAGAAAGGGGATGGTGGTGGCAGTGGAGATCTGAGATAAAAGGGACCGATTTGGAGGGAAGAGAGTCCTAGGGTTATGGGTTTGGACCCCAAGAGAGAGAGAAAGAGTTTGTCCGGGTATCTCTTCTGCCCTTTCCCTCCTCCATAAAACCTTGATCCATGTTTAGGAACTGCAGGGGGAGGGGGGAACTAAGCAGCTTCCTTGACTGAATTCCTTGTTTCCTCCAGGCTGCACAGTGTGTCTGCCGCCATTGGCCCAGACTCCTTAGCTTGACATGTCCTCCTGAGCCTATGCAGAATTCTTTTTTACCCAGCCACACACATTTGAATTGGGCATCCTGAAGGCATTCACAAGTTTGGGTGTTCCCAGATTTTCAGACATTGCATTTGCATAAGCAAATTTAAACCATGCTAAAATCCATTTCAAGATTTAGAGCCTCTCTTTATTTCCAAGAGGATGCATTGCTGAAGATATAAGCTAGTTTCCATAAGACTCCTCTGAAACAGAATTTGCCTCTATTCTCTGCTTGATTTCAGAGGGCGAAGCTCTGCAAACACATCATTTGCAGGAGGCTCAGGACATTTCCAGTCCCCCTCAGTAGGTATAACAGCTAGGATTCCCATCAAGAAATGTGGATAGTATCTTCTGAGAACTTTGGCTTTAATGTATCCTTAGAATTATTCCAATGGCTCTCATTCTGGCTAGCTAAGCAGGACGTGTGGAGAGTGAAAGTCTATCTAAGAGAACCTCCTCACCTCTGGTGCGCCTGGGCCGCAGTGTCCCCTCTGTCCCCACTGCTGCAGGGCTGTTGGCCTCAGTGAGAGGGAGCATCAGCGCAGCTAGAGGCAGGGGTGGCACCGTAGGGCACCGGCAGAGCTTGAGGAGCAGCAATAGAGGAGTGGGATGAAGGAGGGGGTGAGTCCTCCCCCCCCTCCTCATTCACCAACTCTGCTCACACTCACCGCCGGGCTTTTCCCTGTGCCCAGAAGCATGGACACTGCGCATGCGTGAGCCAGTAGAACAGATTTTTAAATCTTTAATAACTGGGGTTTGCCTGGACCAAAGACTCTCAGACTCCGGGGGCCCAGCTTGTCCATGGGGAGGCGATATCCATGGTTCAAAATCATTGGGATGCATTTTGACCACAACTACTTAACTTTTAAGCAGTTATAACGTGTGATGTTCTGGCTGGATGTTCTTCAAATTTTGCATGTATGACGGTTCCCACAACTATAAGCCATGGATAAATGTTCAGAAGTTTAGTTGAAGCAGTTTCCTCAATATCGGGGCTTTAGCAGTCCCCTGTTTATAATGGAGAGTGGTTCTGCCTTTAACTTACTTCTAGCTACCGCTGGAAGTAAATAAATAAAATTAAAATGCAGGGAAAACGTACGGCCTACAGATAAAAATATTATAAAACAGAATATCTGAAATTAATTTCCTCTTCATTTATCTGCCAAGACCCAAGTTCAGAGTTTCTAGTGATTCCCAAGTAGGAATCAATTCTGCCCCTAGAGCAGCTAGTAGAAAGGATCCTGTTCCTGGCTGTTAGGTGCTTGTGAGGTCATCTGCTCTCAGAGGAGAGAATACAGTGAGCGGGGTTTTGGCAGGTTAGGAGAAATATTTCAGCGTTCTTGTACAATGGCTTTATTTGTCCACAGCTGTTGCATGAATGACTGAGAGCCAGACTCTGCCATGAGCTAGGCATGTACAACTGCCATTAAAGGATTCTCAGCACCTGCAGCAAAGGACAGAATCTTGTTTATTTCCATTTGCAGGAAAGCGTCTGTCCAATCCCTCTAAGTGCTTTTGCAATAACTGAATCCTCTGCCCAGTCCATAATCTATCTGCCAAATACAATAACGTACAGTGAAACTCCATCCTAACATTTATTATTTGTATTATGGGAGAGCAGTGGTGGGGAACCCCTGGCCTGGGGGCCAAATCCTGCTGATGGCTGGTTTTTATTTGGTCCCTTTCCAATTCATGAATCCGGTCCTTGGATCTGACTCCTGACCTCAATTGCTGAAAGAATGAGCTCAGTGGATGGGAGCAGAGATTTATTTATTTATTTACATTTTTTAGTTGCTCCCTCATGAGATAAGGGCATGCACTCATAGACGGGGGATGGACGCACAGCACAGATCTGTGATCTGGATCAGTGGCACAGAAAGGCTGTGCAGGCCCAAGCTCACATCTCAGTTATGCCCCCCCAAGGACAAGGGGGTTGGGTCTCCCTAATTAGCAGCCCTCCTAACAGGGTTCCTGGCCAGCCTCGGCCTCCCATCCATCAAAGGTGGTCGCACCACCCTGACTCTCTGAGAATCCCTCCAAGTGGCAACAAACCCTCCAGGAAAAAGGTTATAAGAGTGGGCAGGGTCAGAGCCAGCACTTCATCCCCACCCCCTCTATTAGGGCCCTTGGCAAGGCAGTGTTGGCCCCACCCTCCCCTGACCACTCTGAAAATATCTTAACCGAGTTCAGACTGCTTACAAAGGGTCACCCTAGAGTCCAGGGCCTGGGCTCAACGGAGCTACACCCTGGCCTTGCCCCGTCCCTTCCTTGCCCCATCCTGAGCACACTCCGTAAGCATCCCAAACTCCTATCCAGCCCACAGAGATTTATTTTCAAAGTGGCCCCCCTCCCATGGCAGATCTTAGAGAACGGGGACCCATTGTCCTAGGTGCTGTATGATCTCAAGTCTCCTGCTTCCAGTCCAGATGCTTATCCATTGACCACGCAGTCTAGGTTGAGTCTGCATCTGAAGTTTTTCTCCAGACACCATCTAACATAGTTTGCTCTAGCCGTATTAAAATAGATTTGCCGTTATGAACACTTGTACACAGTGGCCCTAGCTGGTCATCATTCTTTGCAGACTGAGATTCTTCTTCATCCCCACAAGATGACTGGCCCTCCTTCATCCAAGCCAAGCCGTGATGACCCCTGCTTTTAGCCTTCTCTCTGTCAGCCAGTTCAAGGGAAACCCAGCTCCCTGACTCACTTCCCTTCTCTATCCGGGTTAAGTACCCTGCAGTGCCCCCTTCTCCAAATCAGGAAACGCTTTCCTAATCTTTTGCTCAAGCTGAGCAGCTTCCTCCCTACCCCATTCCCCTTCCCAGCTGGGCCAATTAGGTCAGGTACTTGTATTGCCCTCGGAGTCGCATTCTGTAGCTCCTTATGTGGGTCCTCATCCCGCAAACACTCTGAGGCAATCCATTACAGACATGTACATTACACATATATGCACCTGCATGCATCCACATAAATAGCCCTACACATCCTGCCAGGCAAATGCATTTTCATATCCCTCTGCATAAACCAAACTACCACTGCGTAGAAAGAAGCTCTAAACAGCCCAGGAGTGAACCAGAGTGGTTGGGAGGGGCCCCAAGCTGCTTATAAAGGATTGACTGATTTTTAAAAAGGAACCACTTATTAAAACTGGAATCTTTATATTTTCTTTCATTTGAGGATTATTATTTTATTTATTTTGGGGGGACTTCAAGTTTAGCAGCTAGCGAGAGATGGTGACATCTCTCATGGGTTAAGAAATAAATTTAAAACATTAATCTATAATTATCTTCCCAACTCAAAAGTTTGTTGCAATGAGCTATTAATGCCTCTAACCATTTTGGCTGCATAGGATTTTCCTTGCCCTTTGCATTTTGAACACTCAAAGAAAAAAGGAAAGAAAGCGAATGGGATAGTTGTCTGCTTCCTAGCGGCGCATACACAGCGCCGGTCACACGAGTGCGTGCACGCCCAGCCCTGCTGCGCCTCCAATCCCCATCCCAAACGTACGCCTGCCTTCTGCCATGACATGGCCACACACGCCGGGCGTTGCTCAGCTCACGGCTCCACCATGGAGCTGGCTCCACAACCACAGAAGGGGCCTGTCCACGCCGGTTGCCATGCCCATGTGGGGTAAGGCTTCTCCAGGACATTTCCTCGGATTTTTTCTGCGGACACGTAATGTAGCAGGCAGCTGTTTGCCGCACCATAGGGTGGGACAACATGTGGGCAACAAGACCATCAAGCGGCCCAGATCGTCCTGAGAGAAAGCCGGTATAGTGGAGGAGGGTGTCGAGAGGCTGGCGCCGACACCGGTGAGAGCGGAGTTGGGAAAGACTTGTTGGGCAGGGGGCGAGCTGGGAGATGGAGTATGGACAACCCCCCCCCCTTGTGTCTTTCTATGGGGGGAGATGGCAGCAGGGGCCCCCTGTGGAGGAGGAGATGATGGACGGAAGTGAACAGCCCCTCCTTGCTTATATACTGGGCGAGGTGGCTTGTGGGGGTCCGTGTTTTTGCCCCTTGCACCCCTCTACCCGGCAGCGTGAGTGTGCCCAGACCCAGGAAGTTTCAGCTGGCGGACGAATGGGGAAGCAGCTGGTGCCACCGCCGCGATCATCAAGGGGGTGGGGCCGGGGACAGCTGATCTCCGAGCTGCCCCTACAAGGGTCAGGGGCACGTGCCGAAGGGGCACATCCAAAGCGGTGTGCTCTTTGGCGGTGCCCTTTGGCAGTGCCCTTTGGCGAGGCCCGACAGCGGGACCGGGGAAAGGACATTATAAGTATTTGGTGGGAGAGGGAGTTGAGGCAGAGGGGAACGTGTATTGTTGGGGAGAGTAGGAGGGGATGGGTCCCCCTCTGATGTTATTAGGGGAGGATATGAGAAGTAACGAGGGAGTTAAAGAGATGATTATGTTATTGAGGGGTATGGGTATGGTTTTTGCTGTTCTATGAATTTTGTTATTCTATAATGGAAGGGTTATGGTTAGTTTTTTGTGATAGTTATTATAGTTATTTTTGTATTTAGAGATTGTGTGATGGGGACCTCTCCCCCTGGTGAGAACAGGAGGAGGGGTGTGTGGAGGCCCACCCTCGCCCCCCGTTGGTGGCAGCGGGGTGGGGGATGGGAGTTGAGATGGAAGGAAGTTATGGGTAGTGAAAGGGGGATGTTATATACAATAGCATGTATTGGGATTATTGATTTTTTTTGTATTATTGGGGTTTATGTGGATTGTTTGAAACTATTGGTCCTGTGGATCTTATGATTGTAAAATTTCATTTGTTGTGAGCCGCCTCGAGCCGTTCGTGGGAGAGTGCGGGATATAAATTACAAATGAAATGAAATGAAAATACAAAGGTCCCGCTCACAGACATCCCTGGCCCCTCTGCTCTCACACGGAGACCATCTGGTGGTGCATGTTTGATTCACCTATTCAGAATTCAAATATGCTTCCCACCCTCAACAAACCCCAGCAGAAAGGATACAGCCAAGCAAACACAAAGAACTGAAGTCACCCATCCCATGACACAAAACAGGAAGAGCAACACTCAAATTAAGGAATTTTCCATGATCCCAGGCATTGTGCAAGAGCAAACATCAACAAGCAGCCGAAGCTAATATTGGCTTGCAAGAATTAACATTGCAGCAGGAACAGGAAGAATTTGGAATCTCAGCTCACAGCCAGCAGTGTAGGATGACAGTGAGCTCCATAGGGCCTGAAAGCCTCAAGCCATAGACAGAATGACTGGAATTATTTGCAGCTATTCAGTATGAAAAACACTTTGGTGTTAATGACTTCCTACGGGAGGAAGTGAAGGGCCGGGGTTTATCAGCACTTCACCAGCCGTGCGTGTCTGGCCTAGACTGGGAAATGTAAGGTTTGGAGAAAAGCCCTTCCGTCATCGCTCTGAAGGCAGCCAAAAAGGCACAGCCAGCAGGACGCTTGCTCTGGGAAAAACCAAACCAAAACCATTCTCCTTCCATTTTGCACCAGGCTGTCTTGTCATGTTGGATTTATCCACCAGCCATTATGACAATAAGCTTTTAAGTCATCTATTAGCAAACCCATTTCTAAAGCTGTATGCTCCTGCGGAACATATCTGACTGCATCCTCCCAGGCCTTGTCTAAACTCTACTCGGAGCTGCAGCTTTACCAACAGTGGGAGCTTGGGGGTAGGCACAGCTAGGATTTATTATTAGCCACTTCAGTGGTGAAGGGATAACACGAGGAATAGCAAGAGCAGCAGAGCCAGATTCAGGCAAATGCCTATGATACAACTGCACAGGGCCCCAGATGCACTGTTGGGGGGGCTGCACCAGAGTCCATGAATGAACTTGAAATGACAATGTAAGTGGAGAAACACTGGAGCAAAATGCAGACCCACAAAGCATCAAATGTGAGGAGTCCTGGCTGATGGAGGGCCTAAGGCAATTCAGAAGGGGACCCCTAACATATGGATCCCATAAACTAAAAATAACATATGCATAACATATGGACTCACAGGTCCTGAAAACACAGGGAGTGTTAATCTGAACATCAAAACACCAACAGGGAACGTTTTTCTAGCGGGCAAGTCAGTGTGTGCCCGTCAAACATTAGAAGGAGGCCCACATGATCATTCTCAGTGTGGAACTCGCTCCCCTGAATGCCCGTCTCAGTTCCTCCCTCCAGACCTTTAAAAAGCATCTAAACACGTATTTATTTTCTAGGTGCTTTTAGGTTCCACTGGTGGTGCCCTCATTGTATTTTGCTCTCCCTTTTTGCCTGCCCCATTTAAAAACATTTAATAATTGTTTTAAGTTGTTCTAAATTGTTTTATATTGTTTTATAGTGTTTATATGGTTTTACCTTTTTTGTGACATGCTCAGAGTGCCGTGTAAGGCAGGGGGTCACTATAAAAATAAAATTTATCAATTATTATTATTATTCTACACAGGGCTCCAAGTTCCCTATATCTAGCACTGGGCAAGGGATAGTGGGTGCCCCCCCCAAAAAAAACACACTTTTTTTCTCCTGATACCCCTTCTGCCTCTCCCTCCACCCACCAGAGAAGTAAAATAGCTTCATAGCAAACTATCAAACAATAGCAGATTACAGGGATAGCATGAATAAAGCATATCCAGGTAGAGCCCTACTCAATCCAAAAAAAGTGGGGCTGAACTAATCCCAGACCTGATGCACTGAGATGACCCTGCCTCCTCCTTACAGAGTGTTATGATGTCACAGCACTCTGTAAGGGACAGGGCTATGGAGTTCCCCTCCCCTTTCCAACATGGCCACACTTAGTTCCTATGGCTCGCCATGATATTGTGATGCGTTGTAGGGGGCAGAACATCCCATTGCTAGGCCTGGCTTGATCCCGAGGGGCTTTGACAAAGTGTTTGCCTGAACCCACTGGGACCAGTCAGGGCTTGTTAGGCTCAGGTCAAATTGCAGGCCTTTATATCCATCTTCAATAAAATGATAAATATGATCAACATTATTTTTCCCCATTCTATAAAGCATAGTGGTGGGGTGGTGCTATATGAAAGAGACAACATTGAGTGAAGCAGGATTAATATCGTAAAGGAAGCAAACAGTATTCTGGAATCTCTGTGGATAGAAATTCCATGTATAACGGGGAAGTGTATAGCGGTCGGCCTATACTATCATCCTCCTGACCTGGACAGTGAGACTGACTGTGAAATGCTAAGGGAGATTAGACAGGCTACTGAAGTTGGAAACACAGTAATAATGGGCGATTTCAATTACCCTCATATTGACTGGGTGCATGTCTCCTCGGGGCGGGATGCAGAGATAAAATTTCTAGTTGTCATAAATGACTGCTTCCTGGAGCAGCTCGTCCTGGAACCAACTAGAGAAGGAGCCACTCTGGATCTAGTCTTAAGTGGAGTGCAGGATTTAGTGCGAGGGGTAACAGTGCTGGAGTTGCTGGGCAATAGTGATCATAGTATAATCAAATTTGACATACTCACAGGAGGGAAAATGCCAAATAAAACCACTGTGGTAACATATAACTTTAGAAAGGGGAACTATGTAAAAATGAGGAAACTAGTTAGAGGCAAACTTAAAGGAGCAGTTGCAAGAATTAAATGTCTACAGGCAGCATGGAGACTATTTAAAAACACCCTCTTGAAAGCTCAGATTAAATGTATTCCACAAATTAAGAAAGGTAGGGAGAGGACCAAATGGCTGCCTGTGTGGCTAAATGGTGAGGTGAAGGAGGCTACTGGAGCCAAAAGGGCATCCTTTAAAAAATGGAAAGAGAGTCCCAATAAGGTAGATAGGGAAAAGCATAAGCGTTGCCAAAGTAGATGTAAAAAGTTAATAAGGCAGGCCAAAAGGGGAATTTGAGGAGCAATTTGCTAAAGATAATAATAAAACCTTTTTCAAGTACATCAGAAGCAGGAAGCCGACCGCGCATGCGCCGATCAGGGTAGGCAGGAGAAAACCGAGCTCCGTACCCTCCGCGGAAAAAAAAAGCCAACAGAGTAAAAAAACAAGAATAAAACTACAAAAAAAGATTAAGGTATGCCTAACAAACAGAAGGGGAGGCAGAAAAGTGCTCAAGCAAATGGGCTTGAGCAGTATTGCCACCGGAGGGACAGAGCGGGGCCCGTGGAGCGGGCTGAAACCTCGGGCGGCTTAAAAATGGCGCCAAGAAACCCCGATGCGGGGGAGGAATCAGCGCCGTCGGAAGCCTCAGAACCGGCTGGGGAGGGCGAGGAGCAGGACCGGGGATTCCCTGGGGCAAGCCCCAAGGGAAGGAAAAAAGCAAGTAATAAGGAGGATGAGCTGGGGATAGGGGAGAGGAACCCGAGAAGCGGCAGTGCAATCCCCGCTGCACATGGTGAGCGGGGACAAG
>QEPC01002403.1:3782732-3797471 GCA_003113815.1 Sphenodon punctatus | reverse complement strand
ATTTGTATAAAATATAAATAAAAATAAATAATATAACCTGCTGAGGAAATACATATCTCTAGCAATTCCATTGAGATAAGCTTCTCTGATGGGTGGCAAGGCAGCCTGTCCAGAGGAATGGGGGGCCCCCATGACTTCATGCTGGCTGGGGACATTTATCACCATCCCGATTCTGTTGTTGTCCAAGCCTTCTAGAGTTCCAAAGTGTGATCTCATGCTGGAAATACTGGCAGTTTATTTACACAGATGTTAATTGCAATTATTAATTTTACCCTCAAAATATATTGTTTTTTTTTGGGGGGGGGGGGCTGAGCTCAAGGCTCTGGTACAGTTCTCCCTCCTTCCCCTCACCCCACCATCTTGTCAGTGCCACTGGCTAAGGGGCCACTGACCGTCTTACACATTTGCCCCAGATCAGGGGTCAGAGGATCAGATATTTATGCAGACAGGTTAATCTGATATCCCCTTTTATTACTAGAGTCCCAGTAATGTCTATGTGGCCAGCTACTGATTTGAGAATGTGGGCAATTAGCCTTTTAATTGGTTCATGCAAGACTGGCTTGAAGGCTTTCTTAGCCTTGGCCAGCACTGACACTTTTAATAATAATAATAATAATAATTAATTTCAGCATTCCCAGCTCCTGCCATTTTATGAAAAGTCTCTGATTATGGTTTTTTTTAGACTAGTGCCTGCCCACCCATCATGCATCTTGCAGGGCCACATTGGCACCATATGCAGCCCTGCAACATGCATGATGGGTGGGGACGTGCTTGCCTAAAAACACCCATTGTGTGTGGTTTTCTCAAAGGGTGTTTTCAGACAAGACATTCTCCTCCCACTGCCCATCCACTATACATGTTAAAGGGCACCCATATGGCAACCCTACAATATGTATAGTGAATGGAGGGTGTCTTGTCTGGAAACACCCAAAGCCCCAGCTTCCAGAGTTCATGATGTTTGTCAGACGTGGAGAAACCTTTCCTTCCTAGAGGCCACTTTGAAAATTTGTACAAACTCTGCAGGTTGGATAGGAGCTGGAGGTGCGGGTAAGCCCAGGGTGAGGGAAGGAAAAAGAAAGCCCACATCATGGATCCATCCCTTGTCCTTGAGTGCATTCCCCCAGCTCCATTACTTTCCCCTGAGCTCACACTTTCGGTGCTTAAGGGTAGTTTTTAGATCCAAGGGCTAAATCCAGGCATTGTGGAGGGGTCAAATAAAAAAGACCTGAGAGTCAGATTTGGCCCACAGGCTGGAAGTTCCCCACCTCAGTTTTTTCATCAAGTTTGTAATCCTTATTGTTGCGGAGAAAAATTGGGAAATATGCTCCAAGTGCAACCTAAAGACTCAAAAGCTAGACTATATAAAAAGAGGTGGGCTGTGGCTCAGGTGGTAGAGTGTGTGCTTTGCATGTATAAGATTCCAAGTTCAGTCCCTAGCATCTCTGATTCAGAATCTCTGATAGCATGTCTCGGTGAGGCCTCTGTTGAGGATCCTGGAGAGTCTCAGGTTCATGGGTGAGGCCCTGGAGAGCTGGATTTGAAACCCTGCTGCTGTGTCAGGTTGTGACAATACTGGGTTTAGATGGACCATTAGTCTGACTCAGTTAGGCAGCAGCTCCCTATATCCTTATAAGATTTGAGGTTAGTAATACTTTGTTCCCCTTGGCAGTGCCACCCACAGAAATATTGGGGACTGAGAAAAGTTCTTAAGTCAAATCCTGCCTGCGCTTAAAACCATTTGTAGGGCATTAAAAAAAAGAATCAGCCAGTCCAGGCCCCTATGGAATGCATGGGCTTGGGACAAAATTCCTGGTTGTCCCCATCTCTCCTTGTGGATGGCAATGCTCATGGTGTTGCTAGAAGTGTCAGCAATGCTGACATGAGCAAGGATCATCAGGGTTCCTGTCTGCCATGTTGCTTACCCCAGAGCAATTTGAGGTTTAATAGAACAAATCCTTCAGGATCTCTGAAGAATTCTGAATTGAGAAGGATCCAGGATCCCTCAGAATCTCTGAAGAACTCTGCTAATGCAGAGTATAAAAACTGCTAATGCCTCTAGAGTTTGGGCACCCAGCATTGCTACCAGGATTGAAACGACTAGGGCCTTTCAAAATTGGGAATGAAGTATTCTTTTCCTTTAATAAACACTCAAATTCAAATGTACATTCTTTGAGACTTGGCCTAACTTAATTTGCTTAATTCGACCCACAAACCACTTACTCCAAAGTAGTCCCATTGAAGCGCCACTATTCTGGAGTAAGTGGTCAGTGGATTGCAGCTGTGTGTTAGTGACATCTTAGTGAGTCACTAATGCAACACCAGGGTGTCCCAACCCAGGGCTCCTTCGGTGGGGGATTGCATCAAAAGCAGGAGGGGCATCCCCTGTTTGTCAGTGAGCCCCATCTGCAGCACAAGTGTCATGTGAATTCAGGTCATCATGGCAGAAGAAAAGAAGGGGGTGGGGATGAGTGGGTCAGGATGGGAGAGCGGAGGAGGGTGGGCAGCTGAGGTCCAAGCCAGGTTGAGGGGGCATGAGCAGACTGGGCAAGGACAAGTGGCCAACCAAGCTAGGATACGGTAGGGTGGACAATGTTCAGTCATTGGTGACACAGCAGTTTCAGGGCCAAAGTTGGTGCGAGCTTGAAACACTTGGGAACCCCTGGTTGAGTTTGAAGTCAAACCAGTTCTGAGTAGTCAATAACTCACATCAAACAAGACACTCTGGGTGCAATTCAAATCCTCGATCCATTAACGTCAACGGGAGCTGAACAATTGACTTTAGTCGATGACTTCTATGGCCATGAGTGCGGGGAAGGCAGGTTAAAGGGGCATGTTTGTACCCCACTGGCTCCTGCCTCTTCCAGGCTGGAGTGCAGGATGTGGCCATGTCAGAAAGGGACAGGTACAAAAGGGCTCTCACCTCTTTACAATGTGACCACATCCCTTTCCCAAGTGCTGTGATGTTACTACACTCAGTAAGGGGTGTGGTTATGTTGGAAGGGGAGCCCTTTGCCATGCCGTTCCAAGCACCATGACATCACGCTGCTTGGAAAGGGGCATGGTTATACAAGAAAGGGGTGCAGCAAAGGGGCTGTCCTGTTGCCCCCAACCCATCTAAAGTAAAGTCTCCATGGCTGTACCCTTGCTTTGCCACCAGCTATATAGGCCTCAATTCTCAGCAAGATTACTCCAGAGTAAGGGCTTAGAATATTAAAAAATAGAGTATAAAAACAAAACCCATAAAACAGAGCATAAACACCCCATAACCCCACCCCATCCTTCCTGGGCTTGCAGCCTTAACGACAGTAATCTGAACTTTATTTAACCTTGATGGGTAACAGAAAAATGCAGAGTAGCCAGTTAGAAGCTAACAAAGTGCAAATTAGCAAAGTGTGGAAAGCAACACTGCTCTTGACCACTAAACTTGGAATTAAAGTTTACAACCACCAGCCTAAAGTCAAATTTCCAACTGCCTTTTTATGAAATGTGTCACTCTGGAATTTTGATCGGAGTGTTGGTTTCAGCCACAGGGTGTTTTGTTTTTTAATGTAGTATAGAGAAGGATAGAGCTGAAAGAGGGTACCCTCAAAATCGAGTAACCTGTTGAATTTCCAGTATCATATTGGACCCATGCAGTACCAGATTACAAACCGATTGCGTACCTGATGTCCCTAAATGTCAACTTCCAGTACCTTTATTTAGACATTTGTGTTGATATATCGACTCCTGGTATCTATTTATTGGGTTTTGTGAAGTTCTGAGCATTTTTTGCCAACGTCCGGTCCTGGGAAACTACTTCTGGTTTCAATCGGTTTTAGGGATTTATTTATTTTCTTAAAGTACTTATATTTATGGGTTTTCCATCACAGAAAATGAACTTTCCTGTCCTGGAAAGTCAACTTCTGGTCCCAGGAAACTACTTCTGGCAGAGGAAGAGGATTGGGGCTGAAAGACAAAGGCAAAGTGTGGGTGCATGGAGCCTAAATTGGAATTGAGCACAATATGTGACTGTACAACATCTTTACTGTTTACATGGCACATAAAGTAAGGCGGGAGCCTTAACTAACAATTTCCATGCTTTTTAGTGCATGGTTGAATTTGCAAGAGCTTTAACTCGCATTGTAAACCGGAGGTTTTTTTATTATGGAATTTCATGGCTTTTTGTAATGGCTATTGCCACACCCCACGCACGCACACACACACCCTGCTCCCTGTTTTTTTTATTATGGAATAGATCTAAAGAGGAGCAGTAAGTCATTGGATTTTTGAACAGTGCCTTCCAGTTCTAGCACTGCCAGACAAGTCATTAAACACTGTCTCATTAGGCAGGTCAAAGTATTACAACAGTTGTGCAGTCAACACATGTTTTGGCCCCAGTACATCAGCCAACAGATGAAGGCAGCTATGAAAAAATAAGGCCTTGGATCCAGTGTCTTCTGTAGGTTACCCTCTACTGCAACACATTTTAATTTCTAAGAACCTATTTAAAGATTTACACTGGTTAATATCTGTAAAGGCGAACAGCAACACCAAAATTTAGGGGTAGGGAACCTCCAGCATAATGGGTGATGTTTTTTATTTGGCACTTTTCAAATTCCTGGATCTGGTCTGTGGATCCATTCCATAAGGAAAAAGGGCATGCACTCAATGGTAAGAAATGAAACTATGGTATGAACCCACCTCCAGCCCAAGCACACTCCTTAAGCACCCTCAACGCCTGTGCAGCCCCCAGTGCCTATACTACTTTCCAAAGTTGGCTGTGTGATGGAGAAGGTTCACTGCCCTTACTTTAAAGCATAGAAACTGCCTCAGTTACACCTGGTTCCCCCAGACAAAAACCTCTTCTGTTGTAATGACATTGGAAAAGTCACTCTTCTTTTTGCTAGGGTCTTTAACAGTGACAGTAACTCAAGATGCAGCTCTCCCTTCGTCTAAATCAGTTGGGGAGTGGTGGGAGAAGGGATGCTACACCTGAGGCTCAGATTCCTGGATCACAATTAACACACTGCCAGTATTCTATTTTGCTTAAATAGAATGCAATCCTTCCACCCAATAATTAAAGTGACCCCTCAAAATTAGATAAGCTGTAAAGGAGACAGAGGCTACTTTCACACGAGACGCTAAGTGCAGAATTGTAATTTGCTCCTACAAGTTAACTGCATGTGTGAGTGCACTATTCCACATTCCTCCTGTGCGTTATGCCTTTAGCGCTCGCGCATTACCAGGCTTTGAAATCCTATTCTTACAGTGACGGGCATTATGGTTGAGCAAAATTGGAAACATGGGAACACCTGTTGGTATTACAATCATGGAATCGCAGGCGTGGAAACCAGCAATACAGCATGACAGAGCATTGGTTCATTCCCAGCTAGTTAATTTCAGCTATCTTATTAATTTCACCTTGTTCTGCTGCCATCTTGTTAATTTCACCCAACTCTGAAGCAGGCTTGTTAATTTCAATCCACTAGCCGCTTGTGGATTTCAACCCTTCTCTGAGATCAGTCAGGCAGCCGGTGCAAGGCAGAAGGGGGAGGACAAAAATAGAGCGAAATTTGCACTTGTGAGAATGGTAGATGCTATAATTAGTAAAACATGCAAAGAAAAAAATCACGAGAGATGCATCTTGTGAGAAGGGTGCCCAGAAAATAAATTGCAGAACTTTAAGATCATGGGGAAATCATGGAAACAAGAAAATTGTGGGAGATACTGTCTCGTGTGAAAGCAGCAAGAGGTTGCACCTCTAGGGAACGATAGCATAAAACAGGAAGTACTGGCAGCTTCTGGGAAAGGGGGTAGTGGTAATCACTTCCCTACCGTGACTATCACCCTTCCTGGAGTAGCAAACCTCCCTTCTCTCCTCTGAGCAGAGATAAGTACTTCTCCTTTAAACCCGCTGCTTGTGTGAACAAAGCGAAGGCTAAAGCAAGTTAGGAAATACATACTTTCAGTAAAAGTGTTAGAACAAACAATGTGGGGAGTGGAGGTGGGGGATTGGTTCAGAATTTCCACACTCCCAGCCCTAACATGAAACAGTCATTTGTAGAAATCCATAGTGTATGCTTGCCGCATATTAATAAACATCTTCATAAACACACCAAGGGTGCAACTCCTCCCATCCATTAAAGTCAATGGGAGCAGAGCCACTGTTTCTAAAGGATGGAGCAGTGTCTCATTTCCTATGTGTGTGTGAATTAAAGGTGACAGCATGTACTGCATTCTCATGGGCTTTCAAGCAGTTATCACAGTGCCTGCAGCCCACCTGTATTGTCAATGATAAAAATCAAATGGCTGCAAGCCACCTACCTTTTTGGCATTAAACATGTTTTCTGGGGAGAATGGAGCAGGGGGTGGGGGAAAATCTAAATGGACCCACTGTATGCCTGTAAGAATGATTCCTGGTATCAGGGAGCTCATCACCTACTGTACATGATGCAATTTCTTTCCAGAGCCCTGCAGAAATCAGCGTATACAGAACCAGGAAGCGATGCTGCAGGGGTATTTATAGCCTCAAATTTTACTGGCTCCCTTTAACTCCAGTAACAGTTGGCTGCCATTCAGCCTTGTGCTTTCTCCACAGCACAGTCAAGCATATGCACTTGGAGCATTTCAGTGGATAAGTGCCCTGGCTTTTTACCTACAGACGATCTGGCTGAAAAGCCACCCATGAGTGAAATTAATTTGGTGGCCTCAACCTAGCGGATCCTCAGTCACGTTACAAAATTAACTTGTAAAAATGAGTGTCTCTTCAAGAGACACCTGGGTTGGAATAGAAAGGAGAGCATCAGGTAAGGATTGGGATTAATTGGAGTTCTCTCACCCACAAAAACAGTGCAAAGGGCACTCCTTTGTTTTCTTTTCATAAGGACATAAGTAGTGCCATAATGGTCCCTGGAGCCCAGCATCCTGTCTCTGACAGTGGCCAATCTTGGTCGCTTGGGAGAAGTACCCAGTCAGGTCACAATGGGTAATCTATTCTTGCTGTCCACTCCCAGTTTCCAACAGTAAGAAGTTACATCTCCTAAATCTACTGTGCTAATAGCCATAATGGATCTACTCTCCAAGAATTATCTATCCTTTTTTAAACCCAGCTATACTACTGGCCTTAATCACATCATCTGGCAACAAATTCCACAAGTTTGTCCCATCTGCTGTGGCGCTTACAGAAATCATATCACATCAAGACCACTGACTGGCTGGGTTTCATTGCTCCCATGTGCTCCAGCCATCCAACTGTTAAAGTCAAGGCTATAGTCTCTTGCATACTTAGGGTGTGCAGTCCACCACCACTAAAGTCAAGGCAAGTTTTGCCACTGAAAATAATAAAGATTGCCGTTTTAAATTGTAAGCTCTAAGGGGCAAGGAGTGTATTTCTGTTGTATAATAGCATCCACAATGGAGGGATTCTGATCCATAATATGGGACCCTGGACACTACAGCAGTATAAATAACGATTTAGGGGTGATGCTCCAGACCTCAATGTTTTCCTGCTTCCAGTGATACTATAAACATGCTGAAAAGTTCCTGTTCACCAGTTTTTAAATACAGTAGAAAGTCCCCTATCCAGACACCTCAGGGGTCATGCTTTTTGCCTGTATTGGACAAAAACCATGGTGGGAGAAGGTTTTACTGTACCACGTTTAAGGGGTGACAGGGGCATATGGCATGTCTAGAATAAAAAAGAATTCCAATTAGGGAGGCCCAGATAAAGGGTTTTGGTTTTACTGAATATATGTAATTTACATTAGGGAGAGGGATTTCAGATTGAATTTCCATTGAATTTAAGGGTGCAGGATTGCACCTCACATTTGATAAATGAAATAACTGGTAAGATAACTGAATATTTTAATATCTCAGACATTTTAATCTGCACAAACAAACCCAGTATTTAAAACAAGGAACTTGCTTCCATCCAGACTTGGAAATTCTCCCATAACAAAAAGGCATTAAAGAATAAAATTACACGAACCCCTTTCTACACAATATGCAAGTTACAATTACAATGCAAGGAAGCTCAGTGCTCAGCAGAACATGGATACCAGATCTGTGAATCTACAAAAGCCACTTAGGAGCTTCTGTAACTGGAAGTAGATGGGTCACAAAACCTCCATCAGGAAGATTTCAGTGCAAACTGCTGGGTTTGAGGTAGATGCCCAAAACTTTTAACTAATAAGGGGTCCCCTGTTTGTTGGTATTTTATATTCAGTATACATGCAAGAGTCTGTGTAGGAGGGGCCCAAATCCTACTCCCCAGTGCGATCAACTGGAGTTTTGCCATGGACTCTAATGGGGAGAGCACCAGGCCTTAAGTGAATAACCATGCAGTTTGGCAGACTGCAATCCCAATAACCAGAATAGCAGATCGGCTCAGGAGGGGCATAGACAATCCTTAGAGAGTCTCCCCAGAACTTACAGTCCTTGCAAAAGCAGTGCTGTAGCTGACATACTGCCATGAAAGGCACTTTAAACAGAGCTATCTGACCACTGTCATTCCCACCTCCCTGCCTGTACGTGCAGTAATGGGGCTTCTATCAGGACCTGAGTGGCACCCCACACCCTCTCTTTACAGAGCCATTCTGCTATAATTCTTCTATAACATTTCATTTCTCCATCTGGCTTGAAGCTCCATCATGGTTGACGGGAGCCTGGGCTGGCCTCGGTGTAGACAAGTGTTCTAGCTCATAACGTCCATCCTCAGGGGGCTCCTTGGAGTCCAAGCAACCCTGCTCCGCTGCTAGCTTTTTACTCCTCTTGTGCTCAATGATCTGCTGGAGCTGTTGGCCAGCATAGTCTGGCTTGATAGTTAGTGGCCCAGCTAGCACTGTTATCCCAAGGATGTCTGCTACCATGTAGGGTCGGAGCCAGCCCACTAGCGGTGTACTGCCAGGAATATAGTGGGCTTGCTTGTGGTAGAAGAGGAGTCCATCTACCTATAAGGATTAGAGCAAAAATGACTGGTTAGCATTTATATTAGGGAGAGGGATTTCAGATACTAGTGTGCTTATGGAGTGGAGGGTGGAATCCAGGCTGCCTCAAGGAGGCGGTGGTGCGGCCTCTGCTCAAGAAACCATCTTTGGACGTTGATTCCCTGGCTAGCTATTGGCCGGTCTCTAACCTTTTTAAGGAAGGTTACTGAACGGATGGTGGCTCAGCAGCTGCAGGGGCATCTGCAACTGGGTCAGTTTTCTGGATCCCTTACAGTCTGGCTTTCGGTCAGGTTTTGGCACTAAGACTGCGCTTGTGGCCTTGGTCGACAACCTCTGCCATGAGCTGGACCAGGGTCGGTCGACCCTCTTGATCCTGTTAGATCTCTCGACTACATTTGATACCGTTGACCATGGGATGTTGGCAGCCCACTTGCGGGACCGAGCCAGGGTGAGCGGGACTGTTCTTGAATGGTTCCATTCCTTCCTGGCTGGGAGAACTCAGAACCGTGTGGTACTGGGTGACTGTTCATTTCCCTGGGACGTCATGCGTGAAGTCCCGCAAGGTTCTATTCTGTCCCTCCTCCTGTTCAATGTGTACATGAAGCCTTTGGGTGAGGTCATCAGAGGCTTTGGTGTGTGACACCCAACTTTACCTCCCTTTTGCAGCTGACCCAGGCCCGGCAGTCTCTGTGCTTACCCAGTGTCTGATGGCTGTGGAGGACTGGAGGGTGAGCCACCTGAAACTGAATCCCGACAAGACCGAGGTGATGCTGGTGGGAGGGGCTGAGGGAGTGGTGGCACCGTCATTGACGGGATTTGCCCTCTGTTGGTCCCTCAGGTTCGGAGTCTGGTGATGCTCCTCGACTTGCAGCTCCACCTGGATGCCCTGGTGGCAGCTGTGTCGAGGGGAGCATTTTGCCAACTACATCTGGTACGATGGCTTTGGCCATATGTGTCTGACTCCAACCTTGCCACCTTCATTCACGCTTTCATTACCTCAAGACTGGACTACAGCAACGCGTTTTACATGGGGCTACCCTTGGTGACAGTCTGGAGACTGCAGCTGGTACAGAACGTGGTGGCCCGCCTCCTTATGGGGATGGGTCGCCGCGAGCACATTGCACCAGTGCTTCAGTTCCTACTCTGGCTGCCCACAGTTTTCCGAGCCCAATTCAAGGTGTTGGTTCTGACCTATAAAGCCCTATATATGGCCTGGGCCCGACTTACCTGCAGGATCGCTTCACCCCCTCGGTCCTGGACCAGCCCCTACAGTCAACTGGTAGCACCCTCCTCAGGCTTCCCAGAGTATCGTGAGTGAAGACGATGAGGAGGGCATTCTCGGTGGCCACACCGAAGCTATGGAACTCCCTCCTGACCAAGGTCCACCTAGACCTGGACCACCCCTCTTTCTGTAGACAGTGTAAGACCTGGTTGCTCCACCGGACTTTTGATGAAGAGGAGAGGTGATGGGTGGGGATTGGGAAGGGGGGGGTCTTTTAGCTTCGCAGGGGGAGTATTTTATTGAAATTTTTATATTGTTATATTTTTGTATTGATATTGCTTTATATTTTATGCTTTAGTATGTTGTGAGCCACCCCAAGCTGGATAGGGCGGCCTAGAAATCAAAATAAAATAGACATTCTACCTTAATGCTTACCTGGTTTTTGAGTGGCCTTGATCCCTTTTTGTTCATAAACTAGACAAAGCAATTGCAGAAAAGAAACCAAGGTAGAGAAAGGTGGGGTTTTAAGGAGTTACAACCCTGCCAGGTTGGTACCACATATTTATCCTTCTGCAAACTAATCACATTCACTGATGAAAGGATCGTTTCAATCTGCTCATTGAAAGAAACTGCTCCAATGTTCAGATTGAAGCCCCAGTTTTCCACCAATAAGCTTAATTTTCTAATTAAGTAGCACACAAAAGGCCCTGCACTGGATTTTAAAATAAATGGCATATTTTGGAATCAATTAATCAGTGAGGATGATTAATAAGGGAAGTAGGCGGGGAAGGCAGCCCTGATCTGTGTGCTGCTCTAGTTCTTTCTGCTTCCCCCTGCTCAATGTATTAATGAATCTCAGTGTCCTTCACTCTCTCTACAATCAATAGGAGTTAAGGGCACTCAGCATTTCACAGGAGCTGGTCCTACCGTTTCCTCACTGCAGCACTAAAATTGCTTGACATTTTCCCTATTAGCCACTTTCCATTTATATGTCCCCTGCACGCTAAAGGATTTTCTGTTACCCCTTGCACTGGCTCCCACAGGAGCACTCTGTGCAGCTAGACTTCACCTAGGAATTTCCTAACGTTTGAGGCTCTGCTACTTTTGACAGAGCCTACTGTGCTTCAAAGGCAATTAGTGTGTCAGCAAGAGAGGCTGAATAAGCAGAATTAACGGAGAGGAGTGGGGAGTACTAGGTTATCAATCACTGTAGGGCTCTGGCTAGATCATTCACAAGAACAGGAGACTCCTGGTTTATATTCCCTGAGCACAGAACCATAGAATTCATACTCTGCACTGGGAAGATCCCCAAATACACAGAACAAGACCTGAAAAATCTGTGCTGACTCAAGGAGCCACTGCTTCAGGTTTACTGTATTCCTATACTCCCACTGAGTACATTCAAAGGAACAGGGTGTATATCGTCACCAAAGGAGAGGAATCAAAGATAGGGAAGAGATTTCAGATCCATTTTGTTTAAAACTCCAAGACACAGGGTAGGTATCAATAAAGGTGGCTGATTGTCCCTGGCTTTGACAGGCTGTCTCCTTCATTGCAGCCAAGAATTCTCTGCAAGTCCTCCCATCTTCTCTAGCCCTTTGCTGTCTGTTCACCCTGAGTCACAGTACCGACGCCAGCCAAATCAGAGAAATGGGCTGAAGTTACTGGCTGGGCAGGCCTGGAGGTGATGGGAAACAATGAGTAGTGGCATTTTATGGCTCAAGTGTTTGAACTCAGGCAGGGACCTGAGTTCACTGTGTTTTTCCCCCACTAGCAGCGGTGGGGAAAATGCACTGAATGTCGATGTGTCTCTGGAACTCAGGTTCCCAGAGTCAGGGCCAGAGTCTAACACCTCATCTAAGTGGCTGGATTGGTACCTGCAGTTCTTGCTGACTTTAATCAGTGGGTGCTCAGCATCTTTTGAAATAAGGTCATTTTATTTAGCTGCCAGGGGTTGGATTAACTAACTCAACTGCCTAACCGAGTCAGACCAATGGGCCATCTTAGCCCAGTATTGTCACAACCTGACACGACAGCAGGGGTTTCAAATTTGAGTCCAAATTTGGCTCTTCCAGGATCTCCGACAGAGGCCATCCTGGCGTGCTACCTGAGAACCCTCCAAGCCCCCAGCAGGGGCCTCCCCCATGCATGCTACCAGGGATCCTGAGGTGGAGATGCTGGAGATTGAACCTGGGACCTTATATATGCAAAGCACGCGCTCTTACCACTTGAGCTATACCCCTCCCCCCCCAAAGCCACTAGAGTACAATTACCATCAAATCCAGCAGGCTTTAGAACAGGGCTTGTATCAGGATTTAGTACCAGAACTGAAACTATTGTCCAGACTCAGCAAAGTCACATGTAACATCATTTTAATGGATGTAAGAGATATAGGCTGGGGGTCCATGGGCCACTGCCTGCATGGAGCTGCTCAACCCATAGCCCTGGAAATTATCAACATCCTCATGGCACATCCCCACCCCTGGGACTTACTACAGCTGCGAGGGAGAGTGGCCCATACTGCTCCCATTAACAGCTGTATTTTACAGCCACCAGGGAAGTGGGTGGAGCAATCAACTGCTAGTGGGGAGCAGCATGGGTCCCCCCCCCCCTTGCAGCTGCAGAAGGCCCCAGGGCTAGGGTGTAGCAGCACTGGCAGGTTCCCAGTCTCAGGGCTGTAAAGTGGAGGTGGCAGCAGCAGGAGACGCTGCCATTGTATTTCCAGGTAGGGGGGGGGGGGTTGAGTTTAAGAGGGTGGACTGGACAGCCTTTGTGTGCGTGTGCGACTGTGGGCATGTGCGAAGGAACTTGTGAGGGTATCTTGTAACATTTGCAATGAACATTTGAAGGGGTTTGATGGCATTTAACAGGGGCATAAGGGGATTTAATATGAGAATTTGATTTAAGTTGAGCACGTATGGCTCAACTTGATTGTGTCCCAGCCAATGATTTAAGCACAACACCCCTGAAACAGGTCCTTCTGAAGCTAACACAAAAGGGGAAGGGAGCTTTTCTCTGCTGTATTTTGCTGCTTGGACAAAGCAATGTGGGTTTTTAGAAAATATAGTGCATAAGCAGGACTCTGTGCTGCTCAGGAACTTGAATGATTTTTAAATACACTTTCTCTTGCTGGTCTCAGTGCTACATTATTGGGACTTCACAGGCTCCATGTGGCAATATTCAACGCTAGAGAAACTGTTGCCTCTTTCTATAGGGTTCTTGACTCAGGAAAGAAGTCCAAGAGCTACAGCAAGGGCCAATTTAGACAAACAGTTAGCTTGATAGCATGGTAAATTAATGCAACACCCTTTTCAAGTTGGAAGCAAGTTGGAATTGGGTTACAAGAGCAAGCTTGGCCGTCCCAATCTCCTTCTCTGGATACTTCTTCATTATAATTAAAAGCCCCCTTCAGGTCAGCACAGTTAGTTCCTGAAACCAGAAATCTAGGATCACAATTAGACAGGATGGCTTGGGTCAGGGCTTTTGGTGCATGACAGAGGAAATTGATGCATACCCTTTTACCAGGCTCTCACAGGACTATTATTTATTTATTTTATTTATAATTTTATACTACCCCTTCCTGCCTGTTAGACCCATACTCAGCATTAAAATGCATATGCAATTTGTATCTATCACAGAGAGTTCAGAACCTTACCCAGGCAAGCTAGGGCACTTTGTTAGTCTTTTGTGCATAACCCCATTTCTAACTAATGCTTCAATGAAGCCAGCCTTTCTAAATATGGTTGACTTTTTTCCTCTCCAGCTTGCCTAATTGTGTGCAAAATATTTATACTGGCATCTGACGTAGGTGTTTATAACTTAGAAAATGTCCATCAACCCAAGGAAACTGGAAGCAGCAAACAGCTGGTCAATGAACATTCTATAAGGCCGAGTCTAGCTTTCACCTAATCCCCCTTTCAATAGCCAAGTTATTTTAAACACACATTAACCAGGGTGTTTGGAGATCATCATACATGAACGGCACCTTCCTATAAGATGAAAAAAAAGCACACAAACTGGTTCTCTTCCTCCCCCAGATTTTTTCTTTTTAATCACATGAATAGATTAGGTCTCAGGAGGCCTCGGTAAATGACACACAAATGTGAGGGCACAAACCAAAGTTTAACAACCTTGGGGCTCGGCAGGGGATTCTGACAAGAATTGGCTGCAGCTGCACAAGCCGCCTAGGATCCCTTGCAGCTCTGTGACTCTCCTCTCCTCCCCCCAGGTAAACTACCAGCATAAAGGGAAGCTGCCCTGAGGGCGGCACCCAGGGCGAAGAGCCATTGGTGGGCTGTTGGCGGATGGAGGCGGCTATGAGTCTTTACATCCGGAGCCACCCCTAGACAAGTGGCCCAGCTTCAGTAGGCACCGCGGACCATGGACCGGGGCGCTATATTTGTTTTGTGGGGATTTGTGATTTTTTTTTGGGGGGGGGGAGGTAAAAATTGGTTAGTGGGTTGGGTAGTTTGGGGTAGGTGGTGGTGTGGGGGTTATTTAGGGGGGTTAGGAGTGTGCTGTTGGGGAGGTGGTGGGATTGTTGGCTTCCCCCTTGTGGCAGAAGGGGGAGGGGAGTCCCTGGTGTAAGCGGGG
>QEPC01002403.1:3740086-3781436 GCA_003113815.1 Sphenodon punctatus | reverse complement strand
TTTGGGGGGTTCGCCCTCCCATGTTCTCTCAAGTGCGGAGTCTGGGTGTGCTCCTCAATTCACAGCTCAGCCTGGAATCTCAGGTTGTGGCTGTGGCGGGGAGTGCATTTCGGCAGTTACATCACATCCGGCGGCTTTGGCCGTATCTCTCAGACTCCGTCCTCGCCACTGTCATCCATGCCTCCATCACCTCGAGGTTGGATTACTGCAACGCACTCTACGTGGGGCTGCCCGAGAAGTTGGTCCGGAGGCTGCAGCTGGTGCAGAATGCCGTGGCCCGTGTCCTTATGGGAGCAGGCCGCAGGGAGCACATGACACCAGTGCTCTGGGCTCTGCACTGGCTGCCTATAAAGCACTGGGCCAGGTTCAAGGTGCTGGTTTTAACCTTTAAAGCCCATCATGGCCTGGGCCCTAGTTATCTGCGGGATCGCCTCACTCCCCATGTGCCCGTGCGACCTTTGAGATCGTCTGTGGGAACCTTTTGGAGGTTCCCTGGGCGAGGTGGGTGTCCACCGATATTAGATCTTTTTCAGTGGCCGCCCCTGTGCTGTGGAATTTGCTCCCGGAGGAGGCTTGGTTGGCTCCCACTCTCCTGTTATTTCAACGTTTATGTAAGACCCATTTTGCCAGGCCTTTGGTGAGGGGTAGGGTGGGAGGAAGTTTTTTCCCCCTGCATATATGTGGAATTTTTAACTGTTTTAATTGTTTTATTGTTTTTATATTTGCTGTTCGCTGCCCCGGGGTGGGATAATTTTTTTAATAAAAATATAAATAAATAAATAAACAAACTCTGCTATTTCTATCTTTTGCATTTCTTGTAACATGGGAATGGACGCTTCCCCACTTGCAGGTACTAGCCTCAGAGACATGAGCCAGCTGCACAGCTATCACGGGACTGCTAGCAGCGGCAGGGGCAATACCCGCGGCAAAACTGACAGCGGGGGAAGCAACGTGTAAAAAAACGTAAGGTGCCAATTGTTATTGATCAGAGGAAATCTAAAAAGTGGGTGAATACTCATGTGAATGTGCCCCAAGAGAGCCATTTGACTGCCACTGATGTCATCACATGGTACTCCTCGATTTCAGTGAGAAATTAAAGCACATGATTTGCTGAACCAAAGCTTGCAAGAACATGCAGGGTGGCACTCTGGGTCCCTGATTTTGGATCTAAATCCCTGGCTCTTTCGTTATCCCCTTAGCCTTGCTGAACCTGCAGCTTCTGGCACAACTAAGCATTTCCCAATCAGAGACAGCATGACTCCTCCCATTGCTACACAAACCTCATTAAAACAACAAGAATTGCTCTTCTGGGCCCCATTCATGCACCGTCACCAGACTACTGACTTCTCTTGGACTATGCAGTGATACGGAGGTGGTGGAAGGTGAATGGTCTGCAATACAGAACCTGAGGAGTCTGCACTTGAGTTTTCTTAATGCTGATGGGGTTATTAAAAGCACAGATTTTCTTTGAAACGTGCAAACAGAGGATTAATGCAAAAGCTACTGCTAATGTGGAACTAAATTCAAGAATATCTCAACAGCTTTATATAAACTTCAAAGCTTTGCCACCCCTTTAGAAGTGCAAGTTGCAGTTCTCATGGAACACAGAGAGCCGTTAGGGAAGCTATTCTATTGTTCAAGTCACTCTATCCAACACAATTAGATTTATCTGTGTGGGTATTTGCACTGAGCCCATCACCATGGTGACAAGACACCGGCTACTACTTTTGGGCTATGATTCACAAACCACTTACACCAGAGTAGCTACTCCGGAGTAAGTGGTTCATGGATTGTAACTTCTATGTCTTCCCAGTAGAACTGTACTACCCTGCTTCACTTGGGGGGGGGGGGAAGGGAGGAGGGTGTCTCCCGGGATGGGAGAAGGTGCAAGGGAAAGAATTAGTACTTTTGTTTCAAATGGGCAAATCAGATTTAAAACCAGTCATCTACTCTGAAGTGGTTACAAGTACAGGTTGGCTGAATTGACATGAATTCTTTATCACTGTTGTAGCCAGTCTGCTCCCTACTTTAATTATTTCCCCCATAGGGTCTGGTTATTGCTGGATACAGCTCAGAGTTCCAGACCTCAGACAACCCAGATCTTTGTTGCTAAAGCAAAGCAAGGAGAGGTCTGTTAACTGGTCAGATTAGCCTCGACGCTTTAGTAAGTTTCTCTCTGTATTTAACAGCTTACCTACCCTAGCAGGGATAGGAAATCTGTAGCCTGTGGGTTAAACCCTACTTTAAATCTGGCCCACTGTAGCTGCTATTGAGGTGTCTTCTGCTTCCTGCCACTGTGCAAGCTTCAACCCTAGGATCTCCCCAGGTAGGCAGAGGCTGAAGCTTACATGGAGGGCAGACAGGGAGAAGACTGCTGCTTCGTGTCAAACATTTGACTGGCTAATGGGCTCCACCAAAAATAAAGTTGGGGAGAAGGAGAAGATTCTGCTACTCACTGATAAATTTTAAATTGTCAATGTGGTGCTATGACAGAAGCAGCAGTCCTTTTAAGGGCTCCTACTTGTCACCCTGGGCCCACTTCCTTTGGGGGCTACAAGAGTGACAGACTCCAGAACCCTCTCTATCTGCTGTAGGAGGCCAAGCCTAAGGATCTTCCAAAGCCCAGAAGAAATTCAGGGACTGGGAAGGCTGGAAGGAGAGTCCCCTTCTGGAGGCCACAGAACAGCAGTCCAGACCTCAAGGCTGGTGGAGGAGGACACAGAGGACAACAGAAGAACCGAACAAGTTGGGATCCTGCACAAGACTTGCCCCAAGTCCTACATAGCACCCAGTTAGGCGAGCCAGATGCAGGATCATGGGCCTGCAGAGAAGCACCAAAATAGTATTGGGGATTGCTGTAAGCTAGGGTGGCCAGATGTGCACATTTTAGAGGACACTTATGAGAAATACAGGTTGTGGGGCCGCACTGGAGACAATGGGGCTCCCCCATTGGCTTTCCCATCCCCACCTAGAGAGTAAGAAAGAAGAATTGGTAACCTACCTTTCGGTAATTTCCTTTCTCTCTTACACTCCTTAACCTCCTCCTGCTGGGTAGCTCTGCCACTTGACCGATAGGAGGCAGATGAGTCTTTTCTTGCACGCATGTGCCTCCAGAGCTACTCGGCTACCATTCTCCAGTCTGTATAATATCCGAGTGCCGCTGTAATCCTACTTCTTGTAAAAAACAAATCTATGAACTGGAACAGGAAAATTAGGAACCTAAACTCTGATTCCTTAACTGTCTTTAGTTAAAACTGACTGGTAATTGACTACCGGAATAAGTTTGGATGGCTCTCCCCTCTGTAGTTACCCTTAGCTGTCTGGCAGGGAGGGCTGGAGGAGGATAAGGAGTGTGAGAGAGAAAGGAATTAACCGAAAGGTAGGTTACCAATTCTCCTTTCTCCTCTTACCTCCTCCTCCTGCTGGGTTGTACCCAAGCATTCGCCAGGAACTATTTCGGGTGGGTGCCAAAAACACTGGGAGAGTCCAGTACCGCCTGCAGCACCCACCTACCAAACGCTGCCTCTGCTGATTGAAACACGTTGATCTTCTAGTGCTTCACAAACGTGTGCAGAGATGCCCATGTTGCTGCTTTACAAATTTCCTCATAAGAGGCTCTCGCCTTGAAGGCGTATGATGTGGCTGCGCTGCGTACCGAGTGGGCCCAAATTTACAGGGGAGGGATCCTTCCCTTAGCCTCATATGCCTCTATGATCGACTGCTTCGCCCATTTGGACAGTAGTGTCTTAGAAGCCTTGAGCCTCTGATATCCCGGCCTGATATTTACAAAAAGAGCCGTGGATTTTCTGGACCCCCGGGTTCTAGCTAGCTAGATTTTCAGGGCGCGGCACACATCCAACGTATGCCAGGACTTCTCTTTGGGGTGAATCAGGTTAGGACAAAACGAAGGAAGTACCAACTCCTGGGCTCTGTGAAACACTGAGTTGACCTTCGGAAGGAAAGCCTGGTCTGGTCTCAATGTTAGAGTCCTGCTGGAACACACAAAAGTTCTCCTCCATCGATAATGCTCCCAGCTCCGATACACGTCTAGCTGATGTCACTGCAACTAGAAATACAACATTTAGAGTTAGAAAATATAAGGAGACATGTTTAAGGGGTTCGAACGGGGGCTTCGTCAAAACCTCCAAAACCAGGTTAAGATTCCAGGAGGGCACTCTGTGAACTACTGGGGGTGACAGGAGCCTGGCTGCCCTAACGAACCTCCTAACATGCTTATGAGAAGAAATGGCCTTGTTAGTGGATGCTCTAAGCACCGAGTCTATTGCAGCGACCTGCCTTGCTAACGTGTTGGCCCTAAGACCCTTATCCAACCCCCGCTGCAGGAAGTCCAGGACCTGTGGAACCCTTGTCTTGCACAGGTCGTGCCTCTGCTGCAGGGACCAAGTAGCGAACGTCTTCCATGTGGCCTGGTAAGCTCTCCTGGTGGCCGGTCTTCTGGATCTCTGGATAGTGTCAAGAACCGCGTCGGTGTAGCCTCTCTTTTTTAACGCAGAGCGTTCAGTCGCCATACTGTTAGTTTTAGGGTCTGAATTTCTGAACATAAGACTGGCCCCTGGGAGAGGAGGTCCGCCATTAGCGGAAGCCGCCTGTACTGGTCCTGGCTGAGCTCTATTAGCTCTGAAAACTAGGGCCTCCTGGGCCACCATGGTGTGACTAGGAGTAGTGCGTGCTCTTTGCGTGCTTTGGCTATTGTTCGTGCAATTAGCGGGAATGGTGGGAAGGCATAAAGCAAGCTCTCGGGCCACGGCTGATTCAGTGCATCTGTTACCTCTGCTTCCCTGCATGGTGATCATGTCATGAAGCGAGGTAATTGTGTATTGTCCTTGGTGGCAAATAGGTCTACTTGCGGTAGGCCAAACCATCTCGTTATGTCCCTGAACACTGATCTGTTGAGGTCCCACTTGTGGGGTTCCAGGATTTGACGACTCAGCCAGTCTGCCCTTACACTGTCCTGGCCTCTGATATGAAGGGCCTTCAGTGATGCTATGTGCGTCTGTGCCCATGCGAACAACTTGACCGCCTCCTGGTGTCACGATGGTGCTCTGGATCCCCCCTGGTGGTTGATGTACGCCTTCGCCATCACATTGTCGGTGTATATTAACATGTGTGACCGGGTGAAGGTGGGGAACAGCTGCCGTAAGGCAAGTCATATAGCCTTCAGTTCCAGAAAATTGATGTTGCTGTGCATCCCTCTGTGACCAGAGACCCTGTACTGATCGGGTCGCTGTGTGTGCCCCCTCAGCCCCTGAGGCTGGCTTCCGTGGTCAGAACTTCTCGTCGGTTCCGTGAGCGGCACGCCCTCTTGGAAGGTTGTGGGCCTTAACCACCAGGACATGGATCTTTGCAGGGGTCTTGGGATGGTTACCCAGGGATTGTTCCCGCTGGTAAGCTCGCGCTGGAAAGGCCTTAGCAGCCTCTGTAAGGGGCGTAGATGGAACCTTCCCCACGCTACCTGGGCTGTGCAGGATATGAGCAGCCCCAGTAGTGTTGCAAGTTGTTTAAGCCTCATTCGTTTGCTCACTCTGAGGATCTTCACCAGTTTCCGGAATTTCTGTATCCAGGACTGGGGGACCAGTGCGAAGTCGGAGTTAGTATCGATGATGGTTCCCAGATGCTCCAGTCTTCGTGTCGGTTTGAGATGACTTTTTTCCCTGTTGACAAGAAATCCGTGCTGCTCCAAATAAGTGATTGTCCTGTTGAGGTCCGCCGTTGCCTTCTCCGGAAAGTGGGCCCGGATCAGCAGGTCGTCCAAATACGGGTGAATGTGTATCCCTTCCGCTCAGACTCATCACGAGCGGAACCAACACCTTCGTAAAAGTCCTGGGGGCCGACGACAGGCCGAAGGGGAGGGCCCTGAACTGCCAATGCTCATTGTTGTAGGTGAACCTGAGCCACCTCCTGTGCGACGCCCAGATCGGGACGTGCAGGTACGCCTCTCTGAGGTCCAGAAACACCAGCCAATTGTCCTCCTGGATGCTACGACAGATGGACATTACTGTCTCCATTTTGAATTTTCTTTTTCTTACGTGGCAGTTGAGGGCCTTCAAGTCCAAAACCGCTCTCCATTTTCCTAGCTTTTTGGAGACCAGAAAAAGAAGAGTAAAGGCCTGAGTAGCGGTGGTGCGGCGGCACCCTTTCTATGGCCTTGGTGTCTGCTAGCCTTTTGATCTCGCCGGCCAATGCATGATGTTTTGCCCTGTCCTTTGATCGTGGGGATGCGAGAAATCTGTGTCTGGGGGTGCTCTCCAGCTCGATGGAATAGCCCCTTTTCACACAAGAGAGTACCCAGGAATCTGTGACTGATTGGGCCCATGCCATGTAGAACTGCTGGAGTCTGCCCCCCACCTGAGCCTCGGCATAGTCACGCTTCTTGCCTTGCCTGACTGGACCCTGTACCTCTTGCTCTGCGCCTATCACATCGTCCTGCTCTCAATCCCCTTCCCCTGAAGGTGAAGTTGGGGGCATACCCTCTCTGTGACTGGGCATGGAACCTCCTGGAGGTGCCTCCAAACCCCCTGAATCAAAAGGAATGCCCCCGAAAGGAGCCTCTCTTTGTACTCACTTGCTGGAGAGTTTGAGGTTTGTCTTTATTGGAAGCCTCCTCCAGCACCTTTTCTAAACAAACTCCAAAAAGTTTAGAACCCTTGTATGGGCAAGCAGCCAGCAGGTTGTTTGCTGTTACATCCCCATCCTAGGAACGTAGCCACACCCTACGCCTGGCCGCTATGTTTATACCCCTTGTCTGGGTGCTTCCACTCTTCGAGGACTAAACGCTCGAAGGCCTTATCAAGTGGGAGTGCCTGATCCCTTCCATGAAGTGTCAGAATGTAATGCCTAGTCTCTTCCTCTTGGGAATTTGAAGAGTCCCCCTTGGAGGACTTCTCCTTAAGCTGCAGCATCTTTACCACCTGGGTTACGAGCTCATTTCTGCACTGTGAGGGAAATTGTCGCTCGCTGTCTTTTGGGTTAGAGGTAGACTCCTCCCATTCCCCCTCCTCTAAGTCAGAATTTTCTTGCTCTGACTCTGTGTCTGAACCAGACTCTGTCTGATGCTGGTCAGTGAGGGCCTGTGCAGACTCTGCAGGCTGTTCCCCCTGCTCACTCTCCTCTGAAGAGTGAGAGGAGCCCTGCAGACCGTGTGTGGCTCCCTCTAGTGGCCGTTTTGCCTTCTTTTCTGGCGCCCCTAACTTTCCCGCC
This sequence comes from Sphenodon punctatus, assembly GCA_003113815.1. Lineage (NCBI taxonomy): Eukaryota > Metazoa > Chordata > Lepidosauria > Sphenodontia > Sphenodontidae > Sphenodon > Sphenodon punctatus. The sequence continues at coordinate 3,774,218 of QEPC01002403.1, read as the reverse complement.
TTGGAAAGTTTTTTTTACTAGGCCTGTCTGAGGGGGTCTCTTTCTTTTACCCTTTGGTTGCGCCAGTCTGCCCAGCACGACCATAATTTTTTCCATTGATTTTGCTAGACAGGCTACTTGTACCTGGGTCTCCTGGCTGTCTTGTGGGGACGCTGTTGCCTCAGACCCGGCTGCAGGGCCTGATGGGGCCGGTGCCACCTGGCCGTGACTCATTCTCCTCGTGGGGAGTTTGCTCTTGACCCCGCTGCTTGTGTTTGTGCAGCTCCCCGCTGCTCTTTCACTTAGCAGCTCAAGGGGCCTAGCCACGCTGTCCCTGTTCTTTTATTTTTTGTGCCACTCAGAGGAACACAGAGTCCAGCCGCACTGTCACTGTGCCTCAACCCTTCCTTTTACTTTGTTGATTAGGGGGGGGATTGTGCTCCAGGGCCCAGCCGCGCTGTCCCTGAGCTCTCCTGTTTCTGCTCAATTAGGTTTGATCTATGCTCCAGGGCCCAGCCTCGCTGTCCCTGAGCTTTGGGCGGAGGAGAGGGGGAGGGGAGTTGCCTCAGCGCGGGCAACTACCGAGTTCCGCCCAGGGGAGAAGCGGCACCTCCTTGAAGGAGGCTTGAGCCTCAGCTCATAATTTTCTAAGAGGGGTTGCCGCCCGATCTGTTTAACCCCTTTTCTTTTCTTTTTTTTGTCAAGGTCTCGCGGAGCCGTGCAAAGCGCGTCCTACCGGTCACAAGGCAGATGATGGACTGGAGAATGGTAGCCGGGTAGCTCTGGAGGCGCATGCGCACAAGAAAAGACTCATCTGCCTCCTATCGGTCAAGCGGCAGAGCTACCCAGCAGGAGGCGGAGAAGGAGGTAAGAGGAGAAAGGAGGTTTAAAATTCATGTGGCCACTAAGTTGCTGGAGTGTATGGCTGGATGTCTGGAGTGGGCCAGCCTTCATCATAGCATATTGCCACAAATATATATTTATCCCATATCTGTTCTAGTGCAAGCAAGAAGCATTGTATCTCTTGCAAAAAGGCAAATGCATTCTTGGGCTGCAGTAGCTGAAGCATTATATCTGGGACACAGGAAGTACAGTAACAGTACTGCTCTACTTGGCAGCAGCCATACTGTGTTCAGTTTGTGGCATCACATATTAAAGATGAAGATAATTTGTGAAAGGCTCAGAGGAGAGCAACAAAGAAAGGAAAGGGGTTTGAAACTAAGATTAGGAGGACAGGTTGAAAAAATTCAGGAGGGTTTAGCTTGAAGCACAGATGGGGAACCTCAGGCTGTGGCCAGTTTTTAATTGGCCCCTTTCCAGCGACTGGCTCCGGCTCCAGCTCCAGCTCCCAAACACTGAAACAGAACGCTATGGGGAAGGGAGCAGAGGTGAGGGCAGGTACTCAGGGATGGGGGACAGATTCATGATCCGGACCTTCCACTTTCTGAGCACACACTTATGCACCCCTGCCCCCACCTTTGAGGTGGCCCATGAAGTTTGTACCAATTTCCAAAGTGACCCCTGGGAGGGAAAAGTTTCCCCACCCCTGGCCTAGAGAAAAGAGGAATAAGGGAGTGGGGAGGGAAACATAAGTTTTTCCAAGGCTGCCATAAAGAAGAGAGGAAACAATTGTTCTCTTTTGCCACTAATGGAAAAACAAGAGTGATGGCTTAAGATGTAGAAAGGCAGATTTGGGTTACATACGTAGAAAACCCTCTTATCTGCAGGAGAACCATTTTTACCCACATTGGAGAGATGTCCCGATAAAGGAAACTGGGCACTTACCATGTGATTTTTAGTTCTATGGGGTCGCCAGGACATACATACAGGTTAGATCCCACCGTTGGCCACTAGGAAGCAGACACACGCTTTTGGAGTGTGCACAGGTGGAAGCTAGCCCTCCATCTCCAGTCCTATGAAGCTAGAAAAACTCTCTCAAACGAAGTTTCAATAAATAATTTCTAAAGATAAACTACTGAACAGTGTGTCAAAAAATTATTTTGTCCATAAACTAATTAGAAACTCAAACAAAAATCTGCAGTAATTACCTACCCAGGGTGGGCCAATGGCTGTCCTGGAAGCCCCATAGAAGGAAAATTCACAAGGAAAGTGCTCAATTTTCCTTTCTCCCTTGGCCTCCAGCACAGCCATCACTAAGTACTTAGAGGATATAACAAAATAGTAAACAGGAGATTCCTCCTAAATGGGTCGGGTACGAGTATAAAAAAACCCCAGAAATCACAGAATGGCTTGGAGGATCCTTCTGCCAAAGCCTGCCTCCACCGATTGCCGGGTATAGATTTTGTAATGTTTTATAGAAGTATCGGCGAGGACCACATACCTGCTCTGCAAATTTTCTCATAGGTGGAATGAGACTTAAATGCCCATGAGGTAGCTGCTCCTCTAAGAGAATGGGCAATGATGACTTGAGGGGGTAGTCATATTCCTAGCTCTGTAAGCCTCCTGTATGCAACAGGAGATCCATTTGGAAATATTAGTCTTAGACACCCTTTTGCCCTTATAGACAGCGTGGTACTTCACAAAAAGGGAAGAGGACTGTATAGAATCCCTAGTCCTTGCCAGATAAACCTTTACCACCCCCCTAACATCCAATTTGTGACACGTTTTTCTCCTTGGATGTGAAGGACAGAGGCAAAAGGAAGGCAGGATAATTTCCTGCGACCTATGAAAACCCAATTTCACCTTAGGCATAAACACAGGGTCTAACCTTAAGAGAATGGATTCCTCTTTAAAAATACAGAATTGCGATTCATTCGAGAAGGCGTTTAGTTACGAAACCCTGCAGGTAAATGTGATCGCCACCAAAAAGGCTACCTTTAGCGTCAAGAAGTACACGGAAACCTCTTGAAGAGGCTCAAAAAGGAGCTTCGTTAGGGAATTTAAAACCAGATTCAAATCCCAGGACGGGAAATGGTGGGCTACAGGAGGACTCAGTAGTTGGTAGCTCTCCATCTCTCCTTTCTTAGCACACAACAGGTGGTCTCTCAGGTCACTGACGTTCACTGCGGAAAGTTTTGGAGCATAAAGAAGGCATGTAAAAGCTTCCAGTTTTTTCATTAGCTCTGAAGACCGATCCCACTCTTGGCCCAACTCAATAAAGATCTGTGCTTCTTCATTGGTGGTCAAGATTTGTAGAGCACTTGCCTTCCCTTTGCCAGCAAATGCACTTACACTATCACATCCAGTGAATGCATGCATTCCAATTAGAGCCCTACATACATCTCTATCGAAGCTTGACCCGATTTTCCAGATGTCAAACACAGTAGTGTGTAATCTACCACCACATCTCAGGAACAATTGGGCCCCAATGTGGTCATAAAATCCCAGGCACGTAATGAGTACATCGGTGTCTACAGAGCTGACCACAACTGCTTCCTAGCCCTCTCCAGCAGCATGGGCTGCATGCAGCAGCAGCCGACCATCCACATGCACTGGAGAGAAGGCAACTCCTCACTGCCCTCATGTATGATTTTATAGTATTTCTCATTACCTGTAGTGAAGAGCACCATCTCCCCCAACTTCTCTCTGTACTCTGCCTTCTGCCACTCATTAAGTAGGAACATGATCAGACTAGTTTTGTTGTTGGCTTTCAACAGAAATTTCCTCCACTGTCTTATAAATTTGTGAGCTGGTGTTACTCTGTAGGTTATATGTCCAACCTCTTCCCCAATAACTGATCTTTCACCGGTCTTGATGGACATCTCCTTGTAAGTGTCAAAGACAACATCGATTCTTTTACTCCGGCTTCCTTCCTTGATTGCCATGCACAAAATTGATTTGGCCACCTGCCCAAAGGTACATTCATCACCTTTCACCTTCTGCATCAGGCCCATTCCATCAACTATGGTTGCAAAACTTCCTGGTACTTCCTCTGCTGATGTGAATTCATCTTCAATGAATTAGCTAAAGTGGCTTTGTTTGTCTTTCTAGGTAACCCTTCCAGTGTTGGCAAGACCCACAGCAATGGTCCCAATGGATGAGAAAGGATATCCATCATCTGCAGATCATGGGCTTGTGGCCATCACAATGATGTGACCAAATAGTGACCTGTCAGCTTTCAAAACCATTTCCCTCCCTTTGGACCTCACTTCCTTTTTTTATTGCACAGGTTGCAGAAAGTTTTCAGTCTGTTCATTGTCACAGGGTTGTGAAATTTCTTGGTGGGTCATTCTCTAGCCTCTCACACTGGAAGGTGGCATAGCCCTGCTCCCCAATGACAAAGGCATTAATCAAATCAGAGGCAACGTCCCGAGGAGCTGCCTTTGTGGTAGAGATGATCATGAGATCCCGGTTCTCAGCAAATGGGTTCACCCAGCTTTTTATGAGGCTCACAACTGCTGATACAGCTTCTTCATCCTTTTGCACTCTTGGCTTTTGCAGGTCTGCATGGTGAGGTTCCCCTTTTGCTGCCTTGCACCATATCTCTCAATTGTCCAAGGAAAGCTCCAATGTTCTGCTGTAATGTAGTACCTTCTTACTGCACCAGACCGGAGGCTGAAACATGTTGTGCCCCCTGGAATCTGTGTCCTTGTTTACTGTAACTTCAGTGGCTTGATCTATGGGGATGTGCCCAAAGGGATTGTTGCCAGAGATCTGAACGGAGAAGCTGCCACCCTTGAACGCTTCATAGACATCAGGATGTGTGCTTAGTATGCTGGGTATCTTGCATAATTCAGTTTGTCATAGGCAAAGCACCATGGGATCAATAACCTAATGGCATGGAGGTGCAATTCCCAGTTCCCCTCGTGAGAAGCACGCAGAAGGACAAGCAAGATATCTTCCATCATGTCCATGTACGACATCCAAAATCCCGACAGCTCGCTTTCCCGTCACAAAGATGTTGTAAGAATTCTTTCCATAGGTTCCTCAACTCAGAAAAGTTTTGCCTGTGCAATAGGCTATCAAAGTTGTTTTGGCACAAGTCCTCAGCCATGCTGCCCACTTCCTTCAAAACTGTGTCAATGTCTAGCTTTCCCTCCCAGGGTTTTCCTTGCACCCAAGGAATGAACTCTGTTCATGCCAGTCTCATAAGAACTTTCATAGATGTACTTCTGCACTCTGGCACCATGGTTGTACATCTTGCCATCAAGGACCCGGCTGACAGTCTTCCACAAGAATACCTGATATTCTATGCATATAGTATGAGACCAGCATCCTGAAAGCGCTTTCCTAGGAGGGACAGGGCATTGAAGACAATATGGAATGTCCCCATTCTTAGGATAACATTGGTGTACAGGTCTTTCTTTTTCCAAGCTATTTCTGTGGTTTTGCATACAGAGCTTGATCCAAGACTACCACAATACTTTGCAGTTGTAGTTTTCTTCTGATCCACTCTGACTGGTTTAGAATTTCTGACACAGTGGACAACTCAGTGGCTGGTGCATTAATGATGGGTAGGTAACCAATGACATCTTCCGAGATGCTTACTGAGTCTCTGGTACATATATTGAACCCTGTCCATCCTGGGATTTTTCATTTCTCCATATTTACCTGCCTTGCAACCACCCAAAGCAGGTTCTTGTCCCGTGCAACCTCTGCTGCTTCAAATGCTCTCATTTAGGCTACCAATGGATGTGGTCCAACCCGTTCACCAGTAACATATGGTGGAAGCTGTTCATCTTCAGTGGAAGCAATTCATTGCTTACGTTTTGGAATGCATGGTAGAGCAGCTTTGGGTAGAAACGGTCCATAGATTTTCCTCTGTAACGCAATTCCATTCACCCTATGAGATGTCCCTTTGCCTGCAAGAGTCTCTTCAAGCCTGTCTATGTTGTCCCAGGCTAGGTTTGTGAACACACTACTCCGAACGGTGACTGGCAGAAGAACCTGCTGATTCATGGTAGCTGCTAACTTCTGGAGACATAGGGCGGTGTCATTTCCCTCTATTTGTGAGTATGATAAGCCATGTCCAAGTCTGTTCAGTGTCTGGATGAGTTCAATATTGCCTGTGTTTTCACAGCATACAGCAGCAGCAGCAGATGCTTCAGAGGTTTCTGTTGGCCGCATGTCACAGCATAGACTATGTTCTGACTAAATGACTGTACCAGCATCTTGACCTTTTGTGATGGGGGTCTTGCTTCCTGGATCTCCACAAAGTAGGCCCCAAAAAACCCTCTCCCGTTAATCAGGAACTCTGAAGGAATCTTTCTGAACATCAGAGGGGTGGTAAGGCCATGGGATTGATTTCTTGTCTTGTAGTATTGCAGATTGGATACGTGAAGATGTCTGGTCAATTATGTTTTTGACATCAGCAGTTCTTGTATTCTGCTGTGTAAGTTCTCTTTTCAAATTCTGATTTTCAACACCTACGTCTTGCACTGTTACACTGTCCGGAACAACCACTAACCTCCCATTTTCGTCTTGGATAAAATGGAGTCTCCTAGCTCTGATTCTATTTTCCTTCAGATGTGTGATTTAGTGGACATCGTGAGGACTGATACTTCTCTTGACTGCATTTCAGAATCAAGCCTGGCAGCCAAATAGGTCATCCTAACAATCAGCTCGTTGGGCTTCATAGCAGTTCTTATGTACCGGAACAGCCCAGCATAAAAATCTGTTTGAATTCTCTTGTCAAATGTCTATTAAATCTAAATAAAATAAAATTTTAATGTAAATTAAAAATCTATTAAATAAAAATAAAAAATAAATAAAATGTGTAACTGCACGACTTGTCGTTGTTCATCTCATTGTCTGTCTTTTTGTTTTCTGCTAACAACACTATTGTATTTCTTGTAGCAAGCAGGATGATAATGTGCCTCTGCCACAACAATGTCCCAACTGGTAATTGCCAGAATTCTTGCATCTTCTTTTTTTGATTCATACACACTTATTTTTGGTCAGCTCTCATTTCTACGACCTTGATCAGTTTTTCATGTTTCATTCCTCAGCAAAGATCATTTCTCTTGTCACAGAAAATGCAGACAGGTTCATAAACCCTTCCAGCTGATGGCACTCTTCTATGTAGCCTTTTGGAATGCAGTCACTGCTTCCAGCCCCATCACTCAAGCTCTCATCTGCTTTCCACTTTAGACTGTCCAATAGCCTTGTCTTGGTGAACGTGGCCCTACAACCTTTATGATACAATATGTCAGGTATTTCCATATCTCCACAGTTTTGGCTCTGTTGAGTAATGGGGCATGATTTCTCACTTGAGTGGCTTCAAGCAAAGTTAGCCAGAATTCACAGCTCTGTATCCTGACCAGTTGGCCTACAGACTGTGTCCCTGATGGTTCACTGTGAAGGATTACCTCCCTTGAAAAGGTTAGTGATCTTTGAATCGTTCCATTGTTTTGTCACCACTAACGAGCTATCTGAAATACAAAATAAAAACAAGTCAACAACATAACATCCAATATGAATACATGGTGCAGTTTCAATAATTACATATAATAGTGCAGCTGCATCTCCTGGACTGTAACAGCTTTGGAGAAACGAATATCTACATTGCCATAACTCATGGGAATACCAAGTCATGACAGTCATAAGGGTGTTGAGGGGGATTTTTTCACCCTGTACCCTCACAAACAGTGTCATCCTCACATCTGTGGATCTCTCCAGAACCTGCCTGCCTGAGTCCTCGTATACTGACATCGCCATGCAGCATCACTGAACATGTCCAATTGTACATGACCAATTGTATGGTCTATAACTGTATGTTTATAATCTGACCACAGCTAAACTTCAGAGGTGGTCGTTGCACAGACTGCACCCCCACGTCTTGTTTTCTATCACCCTGTAATTACCCAGCACATACGAACGCCTTTGACCTCATCTTGCCCCCATCCTTTATCCCTCTCCTAGCCCTCCCCCTGCCTACATTTCCACTTGCAAACTCAGCCATCATTCCTGCCTGAGGAAGGACCCTGTGAGGTCTGAAAGCTTGCATTAAGTTGCGGCAATAGAGGATATAATGTGGATTTAAAGTACTCTCTCTCTCTCTCTTCCCTGAAAATGGCATCAAGCTAGCCACAATGGCTGAAGAGTGAAAGCAGAGCTTTGCCTAGGAGAGTGCAAGGTTTGCTTTTCATATACATGTCCCTAGCCCTGGAATCAAGCTCAAAATACTGAGAGATACACCCTACCCTGTTCCATTCTCACCCTGTTCCATTTTTTGTTGGAAGCCGCCCCGAGCTGTTCTCAGGAGGGGCGGGGTATAAATCTAGAAATAAATAAATAAATATACCTAAGGGCTCCTGAACTCTGGGCATTTGTCTACACTTGCAGCCTGCACTCACTGTTAGTCCTGCAGGAAGTTCCGGTTTAGTTGTAAAGCACAGTGGTAATTGTCATGTGACCACACAAAGCACTCTCGGTCTTGTAGGAAAGGAACCTAAGGAACTCACTGAGAAGGGTGGATTTCTCATCACAGACAGCCACTAGCAGTATAATCCTGAGAAGATGGGGGTAGGGTTTATGTAAATTGTGATTACACACAAACCCGTTAGTGCTGAAAGTCTACCACCTATTTCCCATCTCATGGGGTACAGACCTTGTCAAAAATCACTATCAGCATTACTCATCGCAGATGGCGAGGATTTGGGTCTGGCTCGAGAACTATTAAGGCCCCGTCCAATCCCGACTGCAGGAATTCTAGCATGTGTGCTACCCCAGCCCTGACTGGTCCAATCTTTGCTAAGGAGAACCATTTTGTGAATACCCTCCACGTGTGCTGGTAAATGCGCCTTGTAGATGCCTTTTTGCTGCGAATAAGATATTCCTAACTGTTCTAGAATATCCTCGGGGTTTTTTTGTTTTTCTTTTTTTTAAAAAGAGTCCTCCGTTCAGTCTCCAAGCTGTTACTCTGAGCATCTGGGGATCCTGATGAATCACGAGACCTTGGGAGAGCAGTCTGTCAAACATCAGCAGGGGGGAGAGGAGGAGTCTTCTAGAGCTCCAACAGGTCAGAAAACCACAACCTGCAAGATCAGAATGGTGCCACTAGAATCAGTCTTGCCCTCTCTGTTTTCAGCTTGGCGATGGTCCGGCCCATGAGAGAGAACGGGGGAAAAGTGTATTTTCTTTGGCCATGCATGCCTGGTTTAGAGCATCTTGCCCCTTCAAGTAGCGAGACATGAACAAATCCTCCTTCCTGTTTTGGGAAGTGGCAAACAGGTCTACTGGAGGCTGATCGAGAGCGTTCGCTATCAGTGTGAATGCCACCTGGCAGAGGGACCACTCACCCGGTTCTACAGCCTTCTGGCTGAGCCAGTCTGCCTGTGGATTCAGTTCCCCCCAAATGTGGAGTGCTCCGATTAATTAATTAATAATAATAATAATAATAATAATTAATTGATTATTATTATTATTATTATAAACATTTATATAGCGCCACCCATGTGCCTGGCACTGTACAAAACATAGAAACAGACGTGGTCCCTGCCTGTGGCTTACAATCTAAAAGACAGGATGGACAGGTTGTTGTTTTCTGACCACTACATGATCTTCGAGGCTACTTTTTGCAGCTTTTTTTTATTTGGAGCCTCCCTGGTTGTTGAGATACACCTTGGCTGTGGTGTTGTCAGTGAAGATTAGGACATTTTGCCCCGTTATGACCCCTGAGAAAAACATTAGAGCAAGGAACACTGTCTTCAATTCCAGACAGTTTATGCTCTGCTTTGCCTCCTGGTGGGACCACAGACCCTGGGCAACTCTGTCCTGTAAGTAGGCCCCCGAACCCGACAGGCTAGTGTCTGTGATTATCACTAAGCATGCTGGTTTTGCCAGAGGAACTCCTGGGTTGATCCTCCGGGGACATGTCCACCACAATATACTTTCTTTCAGCTCTCCTGGGATTTCAATCCAGGGACTGAGACTCTCAGAGTGTCCTGGTGAGGCCTGAGGACCACTTGCAGCATCCTGGTGTGAAATCTGGCTCACTGGGTCAGGGTTATGCACGAAATGAGCAGGTCCTGGAGACTGGCTAACTCCTTTAGTCTCATTCTGTCACTGTTTTGCACCCTTGCTATGAGGGAGGTAATTTTTTGCGACCTGGTTTGTGGAATGAAGACCCTGTGTTTGTTAGTATCTAAGATCACACCAAGGTGCTCTAGACACTGTGTGGGCAGTAGGTGACTCTTGAGGAGGTTCACCACGAACCAATGGTCCTGTATATATGCTATGGCTCTGTCCCGATCCTGCTCTGGGGACCTGATGAGCAGGTTGTCCCGATAACCATGGATGTGTAGACCCTCCAGCCAGAGGTTAGCAATTAAGGGTATCAGTACCTTGGTGAAGGTGTGGGGAGCTGATGAGAGGCGGAATGGAAGGGCCTGGTACTGCCAGTGGTTTGCTCCGTATGTGAACCTCAGTCATCTGCGGTGCACTGGATGGATCAGAACGTACAGATACGCCTCCTTAAGGTCCAGGGAAGTCATCCTATCTTTGATACGGCAAGACAAATAGTTTTTAAAGTTTCCATTTTGAATGGTTTCAACCTTTCCGAACCTGTTAAATTTCCTTAGGTTTAGGATTGTCCTCCAATCTCCCATTTTCTTTGCAACCAGGAAAAAATTTGAATAGGGACCCTTCCCCCACTGGGATAGAGGAACTGGTTCTATGGTGCCCAACTTGAGTAGCCTTTCGATTTCTGTTGACACAGCCAAGCCCTTTTCCTTGTATTCTGAGATGAAAGATGGCAAGAAGGAATCTGTAGAGGAGTACAGAAATTATATATTGCGTATCCGTCCCTTACAACTCTTTTTACCCAGCTCTCATTGATGGATTAATCCCAAACATAGGAGAAATTTCCTCCTATGCTCGGGTCCTCCAAGCTGGGAGGAATAATGGTGTAATGCCTCTGATTTGGGTTAGGAAGATCTTCCCGTGCCATATTTTGTTCTGCTAGCACCCCATGTGCCCCTAGGCCAAATCCACCTGGGCCTGTGGGACTCCTGTTGGCATCTGAAGCCCCTGGAGTAGAACCATGTGTATCCACATCTGAAGGAGAACCCAGATGAACCTCCTCTGCCAAAGGAACAAAAAGGACCTTCTGGGGGTAGGACACTCTGCAATGTGTTTTTTGTTTTTATTGGATACCTCCCAGGACCTTATCGAGAGACATACCAAACATTTCCGCCCACTGGTAAGGACCTGAGATTAGCAGATTCTTTGCATAGTTGTCACCTTTCCAGGACCTAAGCCACAGCCTCCTCCTTGCAGCTACATTGGTTGCTACTGCCTTAGCTGCCGAAGAAAGAATATCAGTCAGTGAATCTGCTAGATAAGTGATGGCCAAATGAATACAGGCTGCAAGAGCCGTCGTCTTCTTTTTTGGCAGGTGACGATCCTTACCCCTAAGAAACCACCTCATGAGGGTTCTGGCACAGCAGGAAGTCATAGTGGCCCCTTATCTGTGTGGTCCTTAGGGTAAATCTCACCCTCAGCTGGGAATATGGATTGCCAGACCAAGGAAGCTGCCGCGGAATCAATCTTTGGGGTTTTAAATACTGCATCCTTGTTCTTGGTAAAAGTACACAGGGACTCCTGAATGTTGGTGAGTCACATAGTTTTGGTAGGGCATTGCCATTCTGCCCAGATGAGCTTTTCAAATGCTTTATCCAACATTATGCCCATCTCTGTTCGATGGTCAGGGGATGTAATCCCTAGAGGAGTTCTCAGTGGCAGAATCTCATTTGTCCTCCTTTCTAGACTCGTCTTTGAGGTGGAGGGCTTTATGCATTTCTCTATGGAACCATCTTTGTACTTTAAAGGGAATTCCGGATCCTGAACCTGAAAGTCTCTTAGAGGTTTAGCTGGAATTTGGCCTTCCTCCAATTCATCAGAATGCTGAGAGTTATCATCTGTGGCCCCTGCAGTCTCCTCTTCCTCCTCTGAGGAGGATTTGGAAAGAGAGAGCATTTCTTATCCCTCTGCTTTTTTGGAGGGGTAGACGCCTCTGATCCTGAGGAGAAGCTTAGCTCCTCCAGGGAATGTTTGGCCTCGAGTTCTCCTTAGAGGAGGATTCTTTATCAAGATGGACATCCAGGTTAGGCCTTCTACGTTTGCTGGAGACTGGGTGCGTCCCTGGCTCTTTGATTTCCCCTTAAAGGGCCTCTTGGGCTTTTGGGGAGAGGAAGGATGGGCTGGTTGTTTGCCCCTGTCCTCATTCATCTGCTGGATGGCACTTAAAATAGTCTGAAACATTTGTAATTGGGGGTCTCCACCAGGAGAAGATTCCCCAGGGGAAGACCCTTGACCCTCTAAGGCCTTACAGCTCGCACTCCTCTTCCCACTGTTGTTCAGCTTCCATGGGTCTCTTTTTGGGAGTCATTAGCTAGTATGCCCATTAGGGTGTGAACGCTGGCTCTTGTTCTGGTGTGGGCCGGTGAGGGAAAAGGGCAGGAAACTATGGGGAGGAGAAGGACTCCCCCTCTCAGTCCCCAGAAAGTGTGGAGACACGGAGTGAGAGACATTTGGAGCCCTCACGTGGCAGAGCTTGGAAGGCTTACATGTACCCGGGACAGCTGCTGCTCCAAGCAGGGGCCCTCTTAGAAAATGCTGACAGCCCGACCTCTGAGGGAGCCGGCTTCGCTCTGCTGAATCTGGAGCAAAGAGGACTGCCAGCTGGGCATCCCCTGCGCTTGGCGTTCCCAATCTCCGTGCCTGCTGGGATGGTTCAGGGTGAATGCAAGAGCTCCTGGTCCCAGGAGGCTGCTATTCAAGGCTTGTGACTCTGTTCCTGGCCCTAAGGCTGACTATTTGCCACACTTCTAGGGAGCTGCGCAGTCTGCTTCCCATTTGGCCCAAGGCAGACACTAGACAGGAGATGCAAGGCTAGCTCCCACCTGTGCATACTTCAAAAGTGTGTGTCTGTCTCCTAGTGGCCACTGGCAGGATCGAACCTCTGTGTATTTAACGACGACTGTCCTGGAGGCCCAGGGAGAAGGAAGGTTCTAATGTAAAAGTAGAACAGTCTGAGTTTTACACAGTCATAATGTGCCCAGAATAAGGAATGATCTAGATACAGGGGCTTCTACTGTAGTAGGAAATGCTTCCTAACTCAAAAACAATGGAACATGGAGCTTCCACTTCACTTCATTCATCATATTTTAATATATAGTTTGATTATGGCTATGTGACAGTATGTTGTTGATTTTTATGTATTTGTTTTTAGTTGTTACAGCAAATGCTGGATACAATAAACTTGAACTTGAAGTTAGCGTTCAGTGGTCTACCAGGGAGACACTTCCTAGTAATCAATGCTGCTGAGCAGAACACCAACCCCAAACACAGCCTCCTTACAGGCAGGACTCTGAGATTTCATTTCCTTAAAACCTGTGAAACCCACAGCTGTCCTGCCAATGTGCTACCACACAGGGTCACTGAGTTTCAGCCCCCACAGTGGAGACAGATGGCCCTCTTACCTCAAAGGGGAAGTCCATGGCCAACACCGCACACAGGCTCTCTTCTGTGCAGGGGAAACTCTGCAGGCCCACAAACCTAAACTGAGAAAGCAGGAGAGGGTTAGATTCATTAAAGCATCGTACATGTTGTTCTCTCTCATGGCTCAAAATGAGATCTTAATGGACCCTCCATTAATGGGATCTCCATTAAGCTGGTTAACCCATTCCAAATCATAAGGTGGAGCGTAATAGGAGTTTTAGCTCATTCATCCAACACCCTGCCCATTGCAAACTCACACTTTGTTCCTTAGTTAGCATTGGCCCTGGTTTGATAGCAATGCATTCACACAACTGTGAATCCCCCTACATTTCACAGGGAGTGGTAAACATTCTGCACAGCACTCGCAATGTGGAGAGGAGGGGTTGAGCCACTACCTATTCAAAAAGAATTGCGTGAATGAGGTTTTTGCCAGCTCAAAGTGAACACGGTGACAGGGCTTGATTTTTGGAGGCCACAAGCACCTGTAGCAGCAGTTAAACGTAGTAGAAGCTTTGGGAACTCAGACCCTGACATCTGGCCCATAATCTTTCGATTACTCCACATCATAGTGTCCATGAACATCAAAGACATGAGAAAATTTATTGCCACTGAAGCCAATGGAGATGCACCAGTTTACATCTCCAGCAAATTTGGCCCCAACTTATCTCTCATCACAAAACTAGTGCAGCCTGGTTTAATATGACTACTTATGCCTGGTGCACTGTTTTGGCAGATACACCATAAATAAACTATGCTATGCCTGGTGTACATGAACATACAGATCAGAGATGCTGCCCACAAGAATTCACTATCAATGGGTTTGAGCCTAGAAGAATCTACTTGCAGAGGCAGTGCTGGTGGCTGCGAGAAGTCATGGGGATTGCTCAGAGTGGCAAGCACAGCACTCAGCAGTGAACACTGTCAGGAATGGGCCTCATGGCTTCAACCTCTCCATCCCCCATGTATCTATCCACAACTTAACTGCACAGCAAGTGGAATTTTTTTTTTCATTTTCTTTGTTTTAAATTAAGAAAAACTAGTACAATTAGGGGATAACGGATGAAAAATTAATTGGCAGCATAATTTAAATCAAAGAACAGGAATTCCCACTCCCCCACTTGATGTGCAATTGTTTAAGAGCCACTAAATATGGCTGCTTTCACACCTTACAAAATGGGCTATTATAATAACTTGAGATAATACCGGCCGGGTATTATAATTCTGCAATTTTTGTAAGAGCTACCAAATGTGGCTTTTACAATGACCCGAGATCTTGCAGCATAAAAGGGGACTAGTGCATTCACACATTACAAAAAAATTGCAGAATTATAATACCCGGCCGGTATTATCTTAAGTTATTATAATAGCCCATTTTGTAAGGTGTGAAAGCAGCCTTATTTAGTGGCTCTTAAACAATTGCACATCAAGTGGGGGAGTGGGAATTCCTGTTCTTTGATTTAAATTATGCTGCCAATTAATTTTTCATCCGTTATCCCCTAATTCTACTAGTTTTTCTTAACTGGCAGCAGATTTAAAACAAAGAAAATGAAAAAAAAATTTCCACTTGCTGTGCAGTTAAGTTGTGGATAGATACATGGGGGATGGAGAGGTTGAAGCCATGAGGCCCATTCCTGACAGTGTTCACTGCTGAGTGCTGTGCTTGCCACTCTGAGCAATCCCCATGACTTCTCGCAGCCACCAGCACTGCCTCTGCAAGTAGATTCTTCTAGGCTCAAACCCATTGATAGTGAATTCTTGTGGGCAGCATCTCTGATCTGTATGTTCATGTACACCAGGCATAGCATAGTTTATTTATGGCGTATCTGCCAAAACAGTGCACCAGGCATAAGTAGTCATATTAAACCAGGCTGCACTAGTTTTGTGATGAGAGATAAGTTGGGGCCAAATTTGCTGGAGATGTAAACTGGTGCATCTCCATTGGCTTCAGTGGCAATAAATTTTCTCATGTCTTTGATGTTCATGGACACTATGATGTGGAGTAATCGAAAGATTATGGGCCAGATGTCAGGGTCTGAGTGCCCAAAGCTTCTACTACGTTTAACTGCTGCTACAGGTGCTTGTGGCCTCCAAAAATCAAGCCCTGTCACCGTGTTCACTTTGAGCTGGCAAAAACCTCATTCACGCAATTCTTTTTGAATAGGTAGTGGCTCAACCCCTCCTCTCCACATTGCGAGTGCTGTGCAGAATCTTTACCACTCCCTGTGAAATGTAGGGGGATTCACAGTTGTGTGAATGCATTGCTATCAAACCAGGGCCAATGCTAACTAAGGAACAAAGTGTGATTTTGCAATGGGCAGGGTGTTGGATGAATGAGCTAAAACTCCTATTACGCTCCACCTTATGATTCGGAATGGGTTAACCAGCTTAATGGAGATCCCATTAATGGAGGGTCCATTAAGCTCTCATTTTGAGCCATGAGAGAGAACAACATGTACGATGCTTTAATGAATCTAACCCTCTCCTGCTTTCTCAGTTTAGGTTTGTGGGCCTGCAGAGTTTCCCCTGCACAGAAGAGAGCCTGTGTGCGGTGTTGGCCATGGACTTCCCCTTTGAGGTAAGAGGGCCATCTGTCTCCACTGTGGGGGCTGAAACTCAGTGACCCTGTGTGGTAGCACATTGGCAGGACAGCTGTGGGTTTCACAGGTTTTAAGGAAATGAAATCTCAGAGTCCTGCCTGTAAGGAGGCTGTGTTTGGGGTTGGTGTTCTGCTCAGCAGCATTGATTACTAGGAAGTGTCTCCCTGGTAGACCACTGAACGCTAACTTCAAGTTCAAGTTTATTGTATCCAGCATTTGCTGTAACAACTAAAAACAAATACATAAAAATCAACAACATACTGTCACATAGCCATAATCAAACTATATATTAAAATATGATGAATGAAGTGAAGTGGAAGCTCCATGTTCCATTGTTTTTGAGTTAGGAAGCATTTCCTACTACAGTAGAAGCCCCTGTATCTAGATCATTCCTTATTCTGGGCACATTATGACTGCGTAAAACTCAGACTGTTCTACTTTTACATTAGAACCTTCCTTCTCCCTGGGCCTCCAGGACAGTCGTCGTTAAATACACAGAGGTTCGATCCTGCCAGTGGCCACTAGGAGACAGACACACACTTTTGAAGTATGCACAGGTGGGAGCTAGCCTTGCATCTCCTGTCTAGTGTCTGCCTTGGGCCAAATGGGAAGCAGACTGCGCAGCTCCCTAGAAGTGTGGCAAATAGTCAGCCTTAGGGCCAGGAACAGAGTCACAAGCCTTGAATAGCAGCCTCCTGGGACCAGGAGCTCTTGCATTCACCCTGAACCATCCCAGCAGGCACGGAGATTGGGAACGCCAAGCGCAGGGGATGCCCAGCTGGCAGTCCTCTTTGCTCCAGATTCAGCAGAGCGAAGCCGGCTCCCTCAGAGGTCGGGCTGTCAGCATTTTCTAAGAGGGCCCCTGCTTGGAGCAGCAGCTGTCCCGGGTACATGTAAGCCTTCCAAGCTCTGCCACGTGAGGGCTCCAAATGTCTCTCACTCCTTGTCTCCACACTTTCTGGGGACTGAGAGGGGGAGNGGTGGAAGCAATGGAGGTCAGGAGGTGGGAAGGAATGGCGTGCAAGGGGCAAGTGGAGGAGTTGGAGGAGGAGAGCAGGGAGAATATTTCCTCAAGGGAGGCGGGAGGGAAGGAGGACAGGAGAGAGGTGGGGGGGAGGAGGGAGAAGTGGGGAGTGGTAAGAGGATAGGACTTGGAAGTGATTTCCAGGCGAATCTTGTCAATCTTAGAGGTGAAAAAGAGGGCAAGATCCTGAGCGGAGAGAAAAGAGGAAGGAGGAGGACAGGGGGGTTTGAGAAGGGAGTCATAAAGGTGGAAAAGAGGTGGCGAGGGTCCCGGGAGCAGGACTCAAACTGTATTTTGTAAAACTCAGACTACATTAATTTGAAAATAGTAACCTCCATCTCTATTTTCATGTTTTACAGGTTATGGTTTTCTGTTGACATTGATGCATAAAAGCTTATAAGAGGAGACAGCAACATGGAAGATTTAACAGCAGAGTGCAGCACTACTGAACAAGACCAATTTGAAGACAGTTCCTCCCAATAAAGTTCCACTTTAGCCTCAGTGCTTAAACAACCTTGCCTAGCAGTGGACGAAAAGAGGTGCATGATATGCTTACGCACATACAAAGGAGAGTGCTGTACAGAAACCAACAGGCAAAGTTTACCTAAATGCAGCTATGGTAGAGCTACAAGACAGTGTCTATCTGCGAATGAAACATTTTTCAAATCTCAGTGACAGTGGCTGTACAAGTTGGCATGAGAAGTGCTTCAGAGATTACTGTATTAAATCAAAGCGTGCACCTGAGGTTGAACCATTCACAGATACATTGCAGAGTGCGAAACCATGGCCAAATCAAGCTGTTCAAAGGTATATGGGAGAGCAATTGTTTGCATGTATTGCACGAAACAACACTGGAACTCAGATTCTAAATTACATTTAGCGCAAACCTTGATGTTAGGTAATGAAATGAAGGAGCTGCAAAATTTCATAATGATGATGCAACAATGCAAATACTAGGCATCATTGATTTGGTAGCCTTGTATCATAATTCTTGTAATAAGGCATACTTGTAGGATTACCAGAACAAAAAAGGTGTCACATTCTACCTTTGTGCTCTGAAAAGATGGAATCAGGAAAGGGTAATACAGACAACTAACTTTTACCAGCTGCTGTTGGTGAAGCACCAGGGTAACAGTGACATTTTACACATGAACTCAGTTGCAGATCTGTACAATCAGACAACTGGCACTGCACTCAAGAGAGCTGGTGTGAAGAGTATAACAACTGAAGCAGCAGCTCTTTCCAGAGTCACACAGTTTTCACAACCATATCAGAGAAATTTGCTGGAATTAGTGTACTGCAAAACAATTGATCATGCTGTATTGGTGCAAAAAATTGTTCAGTTATACACACAATGAAATGAAAACTTAGCAGGAATGGAAATGAAAATGTCTGATGATTCTCATCTCTCCGATGAGACTGTACTTTACCAGGCTGCTAAGATCCTGAAGAAAGCTGTAGAGTGTAGCAGAAGAAAACAGTGGTACAAAAGCTGGTGAAATTGGTTTTGTTTCCTAATAATCTTGACGCTACTGAAGAGACACCACCACAACAGCTTGTTTCCTTCCTTACCTGGATAATTGACTCTAAAGCTCGAGAAGATTTGTCCCATTGGTACAGCAATGAACACACCCAAATAACTGTACCGAGCTTATCCCAATTGTGTGTGCAGTGACTAAAGGGCATGTACTGACAATCAATGCTGTTAGCCTGTGCCCTTTACCAAACATACAGAAATGAAGAATTTCTTCAAAAATTGAATCAGTTAGGTTACTGTGCATCATTACAGTTCACAGGAAGAGATACTTGAACACCAGGTTTGATCTTGTTATGCATGTTTATACGGAGATGTCCATAAGGGATCAAGAAAGACAAGTCGTGAAAGTGCAATGAAGTCTTTTGCTCAGATGCTCCCCTGAAGAAGAGCTTACTCAATGCTGTTAAGATAATCCCAGAAGAATTAAGTCTACATGGCTCCCCCTAAAAAGGAAAAAACTCGGAGGAGGCAGGAAACCTCCAGGAAACCCAGAACTCCTCTAAGCAGAGTTTTAGAGAAGAAATAATTAGACAAAAGGAAGATTGCATCTTGGAAAACATAAGAAGTTCCTCAGAGGAACAAAGTTCCTAGGAGAAGTGTTGATTTTAGCCTTCATCTACACAGGGAAGAGCAACATGGTAATTAAATACATTAAAACTGAATCTTGCCTTAGTGTGGGAATGTTTAATGCTGTATTAGCTGCTCATGGGTCAAGTGCAGAGTTCTTTAGCATGCCCCTTACAGCGCAGAAGAATGAACTGTAAGATACAGAATTTGTGCCCACTTCCCAGTAACTTTCAACTGCCCTTCCCTCAAGAATTCAGTTGCGTGTGACTGCATCAGGGCTGGCTTTATGCACAGATTGCTAGGCCACCTGCCTTCACACTCCTCCAGCTGGGGTTTTGCACTACAGGTGCTCCTGGTGTCTGCTAAACAGAAAAAAGTGGAAGCCTTCCCCCAAAGTCCACAGTGCAAACCCTGAGCTGGGGAAGGGAGCACCTCTGCTTCCCCATTAATCAACTGCATAGTGTGAAAGCAGCAGCAGCACACCCCTCCCCCCACCACCTCCTCAATGTAACAGTCCAGCAAAATGACCTAGGAGTGCTCCCTTCCTCAACATGGGGGCTTGCATTGCTGGACAGGGGAGGGAACAAGCCTAGTTATTATGCTGCCTTAGGTGCCCAACTACCCCTAAAGCCAGCTCTGGAACGTATCCTAGCTCACCAGGTACTTTGCAAAATACCACTCACTGACAAAGCTACATGAAGCAATAAAGAACCCCTGAAGCACAGTTTCCAGCCAGACCTCTCTCAGGTGCCTCCTTATCAGCCAACATTTCCTTTCTTCAGAAAGGATGTCACTCTTGGCTGCCATGCGGATTGGGGCTACTACTTTAGCCAGATGAGTAGGGTGCTGCCATCTGGAGGTTGCAGCAGTGAAGGCATCAGAACAGACCAACAGTTCCTAATCTTTGGAAGCAACTGCACCTTTTCAACAAGTTTATGGGTGAAAACAGACATGACGCTAACTCCACTTTAACACCATTTTAACATTTCTTATGCATGTTGCAGGGCTGTATTGGTACCCTATGTAGTCCTGCAACATGCATAAGAAATATTAAAGTTGTGTTAAAGTGGAGTTAGCGTCATGTCTGTTTTCACACTGTCTCCATTTTACGTGTCTTGACAATAGAATATTTTCTACTGGAGAACTAAAGCCTGAGCCAGATGAAAGAATTCCAAATCAGGAAGGGTATTTGCATCAAAGAGAAAGATGCAGCACAATGAAAAGATCAGTTTAGCTAACAAAATTAGAATGTAAAATAGCTGTGTAATATTTACTTCAATTTATAGCTCAGAAACCTGTTGAGTGAAAGTAGAATGTGGGAAAAGACTTGACCAGTTCAATTCAAAATGCCCAAGAAGAGTTAGGTGGCAAGGTCACATGAAGAATGAAGAAGACAGACATCATACAAAGCAGCATAAAGGCATTATGGATAAGAAGAATGAAACAGATGGGTCATGTTGAGCGAATAGACAGATCAAGAGTCTTAAAGCAAGTAAACCAACTGTGTCCAAAGGATCAGAAATGAAATCAAATTGGAAGTCTTAAAAAAGACATGAGAAAGAACAGTTAAAGAGGATATCAATATGATGACATGATAGTAAAGCCACAAGGAATTGATCTAAATGGCAAAAGATGGTTGTTGCTTTATGTATCTGCCAAGAGGTGTGAAGAGCATATGTATTATACAGGTTATGACACAGTCCAAGCAGTATCACTGTTTTCCTATCAACTGAGTGTAACTTTACTTCATCACTGGGCTTAGGCTATTCCAAACCAGATTCTTATTGGCTGTTGCAAACTGGTCATGCAAAGTTTCAGTGAGGAAGGACACACACTGCTCAGTTGAAAGAAACAGTGATGTGTCAAAGTATACACACAAAATATATACAGAATCTCATTGCTAAAGAGAAAGTGTGGAGTCCCAGTATCCAGGATCAGTTGTTTGGGACAGGGCTCAGTAAGGGCTAGAAGCTTTCAGCCCATCACTGCCAATGAAGTATGTGGACCCTGAAACTACTCAATACTGTACAGAATCTGATCCCAATTCAGACTTTTAAATTTCAGGCAGAGTAAATCATGCAGCTTGGTAGAGTTAGAGCCAATGCTTTACAATTGTTGCTTAAAACTCAAACCCACTAAAGGCAAACAAGTGGCTTAGAGCTGATGAGGATCCCAACACATCATTTATAGGGCCAAAGTTGTAGTTGGAAGCAATCCTATTGAGGGGAAACTGATCTTCTTTCTTTTATTCCAGTGGGGGTATTAAAAGTGTCTTTGCAATCAGATAATACCCTACAGCCTGGTTCTCATTAGCAATGGGGGATGGAAAGAGCAGATTGGTTCTTCTGAAAGGCTCTGCTTACATCGGGAAGGTGGTATTTCATCCCATCAGAACACTGCAGAGCCAAATGGGAACATGTAAAGGTTAAAGGAGTGCCCTTGGGAACACACAGGATGAAACCTGAGAATTAAAACTACACTCGGCTGGACTTACTGGATTAAGCCTGTTCTTCTCTCCTAGTTCTTTCTCCTCTTGAATCTTTGAGTGAAGCCAAAAGAATCTGAAATCTGTCTGAAGAAGGGAGAAGACACATAGGTTAGTGACTACCCATCTTAAGTACTCAGAAAAACAGGGTGCCACATGTCTGTATCTGTGGCTTCTTTTCATCCTCCCCTCTGGGTTCACTGTAAGAGACTAACTTACTTATTTTTAATCTTACAAAGCTAGCTTCCCCTTACACTTGTCCTGCTGGCCACTGGCTTTTCACCAGCACTTGTACAACTGCTCTGCTGGCACACACAAAAGGAGGGAGTTTCATTCCCCTGCACACACATGCCTCTGCAATTACAATGCCTCTGGGCTTACTCTCCTCAGAGTAAGTCCCTGCAGAATTTACTCCAAAAACAATGCACTGGTTTCCTGTACCTTGGCCTGCTTTATTCTTCCAAGTACACAGTCTCAAATGCAACAGCTTCAAAATCTTGGCAAGTACCTCCCTAGGCTCCCAGCCCTTCATGCATCTTCCTGAACTCAGACTTCCTAGATTAGAGGTAGGGGCTTCCCTGAGCCTCAAACCTCCAAACCTGGGCTTCCCTAGGTCAAGCACCAAAGCCTTGAGGGAAGATCCCAAACTCCGGGCTCTGCCTCTCCCTAGTAGTCTCCTTTGGTCTGAGCCCCTGCTCAGCCTTTCACGGTCTTTCCACCCGGATGGCCATTAGTTTCTTTCCAAGAACTAGCTGGGACAATCATCCTACACAATTGGCCCATTAGCCCCAGCATCCCACACCTGGGCTGCTTAACCCCTTAACTGGGTCTCAGATCATGAGGCAATCAGGGAAAGAGAACTCCTGGATCAGGTGCACTCCAGCTCCTCCTGCTACCTACCTACATACATTAAAATTGCTACCCATTATTCAAAAAGTATCCATCCCAGGAGTGGCACAGTACTCCATGCTGCTCACTGTGAAGCAGTTCAGAGAGCAAGCAAAAGAGCAAGACTCCCTGCAGAAAGGGTGGGATTGGAATAGGATGGCTAGAGTGTGGAGAGGTTCAATACCTGACAGTCATAAACAGGATGTCCCCGCCAGCACATCACATCAAGGATGTAGTACGTCTGGTTCACCTCACTGTAGATGCAGTCCAGGATTGTGTAGTCTGCACAAACACATAGGAAATCAATCCACAAATATGGCTCTATAACAGTTTTGACACAAACAGAACTTATTCTAGTTTGGGCAGGAAGAAAACAGTCAGAACTGTGGAGAAGATTGCCTTGAAGAACTCTGTGTGGCTCAAAAGCTTGCGTGTATTCATCAACAGAAGCTGGTACAATGAAAGGTGTCATATCAACAACATTCCTCTCTCAAACGTGGGAGTAACCCAGCAACCACACTCTAAATAACACATCTTCCTTTCCTAACTTGAGAAGTGACTGCATTCAAGTCCAGCAGTTAGCAAGCTTTGAGGGACACAGGAAAAACACCATCAGACTGTTGGCAATTGGTCAACATCACTAATAAACAAACCTGGGGAAAGAACACTACAGACCCATTGGAAAGTATCTCGCATCCTCCATGATCCTTTTTCAAAGCTACTCTACCTCTGAGACATGATTATTTAGATTTATAACCCACTCTATCCCCAGGGCTCAGGACAGAACTTTTTTTTTTAATATAGTTCATCCTAAGGCGAGTCATTATTATGTCCATTTTACAGACAGTGACCCAAAGATGACAGTAACCTACCCAAGACCATCCAGTGAGTTCATGGCCAAGATAAGATTTTGAACCCTGGTCTCCCATATCCAAGTCCAACATCTTCTCCACTAGGCTACACTTGCATGTTATGGACTGGATGCAAAAATGTAACTAGAAAATTCTATCACTTGTACAGGAATTTAGACGAGATGATGGTAACGGCCACTTCTGCCTTTGGGGGGTGGGGGCTGACTGTTGAGCAAGTCAGAGTTACTGTGGCTCCATGAAATGTTACGAAGGACAAGCTAAAGGTACATGCTATCCCCAAGGAGGCTAGATAGTGTTCCATGGCAGAGAATGACAAACACAGATAGCTCAATGTCTGGACAGAAGACATCCAGGTTAATGGCCCCATGTCCAATTAAGCAGTTAAGACCACTTTCCCTCCAGAAACAACAACAAAAAAAGATTCTAACTGGAGAGAGAGTGTCCCCAATATTCCACATCATGATGTGAATGAAAGGATATGGCAGCAGAGTTATCCTTCCCCACTAGACAGTACAACCCAGCTAGGGCAGGGGAAGAGTCACTAAATAGCAAGGCAGTGTTAGGGGATGCCATGATCAAACACTGAGGGACAGCAAGTCAGATCTCGCCTCTGTATTTCAAAAATACCTTTCCCTGCTACTGAATTGCGCCGGTTTCCCCCTGGCAGGAGAGAGGGGAACCTGTTGACACAGAATCCACTCTTCGTGTAAGCTGCGGTGGAGCCCTGCAAGGAAACCAAGGAATCAGCCCTGTCCCCGCTGTTTTCACATCAAAAACCTTTGATTATCCCCTAAGTATTCACACAAAGAATTGTTCTGTCCCATTCACCCTGCCAAGGGATGCTGCAAGAGTGTCTCCCACCACAGCCAATTTCAAACATGCTCCCATAGAGGCAAAACTCCACTGATTCAACTTCTAAAATCGATATCTGATGTTAAAAGAAAGGACACACACACACAGCTCTTTCCCAGACTGTGTAAAGCTAGCACACGCTGCAATATCTTACCCTGGATGCCACAACCAGTGCTCTTTTCCCCACAGGACACACCACCAAAAGCCACTCTTGCCCCAGATCTGGAGGGACGTCTATCAGCCACTCAGACAGCATCAGCTGCAGAAATATGGAGGAAATACTGTTAATGTTTCTATTGGAAAAGGGAACAAAGGCCTACAGGTGAGGAATGAAAAAGACAGATAATGGCTCCTGCTTTCAGGCATAAAAGATGGTAGTCCTCTGCACTGGGAACTTGTCGCTCACTGACTTTTTGAAGGCATCAGGCATCCAACTGGACTGTTTTCTGGATGCTGGGCCTTTTGCTCTTGAGCATCAAACAGTCCCACAGACTCTATGGGACAAGCCAGGAATCTTGAAAAATCTCACATGGAGTTTACTGTTGATTTATTTAATACATTTATATCCCGCCCCATCCTGCCACTGGCAGCTCGGGGCAGCAAACCACCATTTACAACAAAACATCAATAAAAATAGCAATTAAAAAACAGTTAGTAAGAACAATCTGTTTAAAGCCTGAGATGTCAGTTAGTGATTACGTTTCTACTAGCGGCACTTACAGGGCAAGGAATGTGCTGCTGCTTGGGAAAATATTTTCACTCTCTTACATGCTATCACCAGCCCTGGGTTACAGGATTAGATAACGGTGGGGTTCTGGAAGGAAGCTGAAGTGTCAATTTAGCCCAGCTCCCTGCAAAGCAGCACATCACACTAACAGATGTTTGTCCAGCCCTTTCTTAAAAGCCTTCAATGAAGGAGATTCTATAACTTCCCTCACAGACAGACAAAACAGTTTCATTCCCCTGCACACACATGCCTCTGCAATTCCAATGCCTCTTTAATGAGAGCCAGTGTGTGCGCACACATATGCCCAGCATTCACTTCTGCACATCCACCCATCCCCAAGGTTGCTCGCTTGAGAGCAGCTGCATGCTCACACCTGATTCGCTGCTTCCTCATGCTGTTGGCCAACACTCACCTGATTGGCATAGCGCTTCGGCAACTTCTTGCCCATATCAACATCCATGTCCTCATTGCCTGCATCTTCACCTTTCTTTTCCTTCTCCTCCTTCTCCTCCTCACTATCAGTGCCAATCCAGTCATCCTCTGCCAGTCTCCTGGCATGGTTCACATAGTCCAATCGTTGACTGGAAAGGAAAGAGAGATGAGTTTCTCTCTTACAGAGCAGACCCAAATATCTATGGCCCTTTTCACATGGGCACCCCACGCCCATGCGAACACTGCAGCACGTGTGGGGAGGATAAGTGGGTGCCCGTAGGAACGGCACCCGCGGTGGGTGGGAGTGCGTGTGTGCTTCCGCGCTGAACCCATCTCCACACATCACCCATGCACAGAGCAACGGGTTCCAATGCTGGTTGCTCCATGCGTGGAGGTGGGTGGAGATGGGTGTGCACCCATGGGAATGGGCACACACCCATTCCCCCACCCACTGCGGCCCATTTGAAAAGGCCCTATAAGCTCCATTTTCACCCTCCTCTACACCCTGGAATGCTGTTTTCTGGTCTGGTGGACAAGGGGATACATAAATGATGAATTGGAGAAAAATAAATCTACCTTTTCCATCAGGCTTTCCCTTAGCTCTTCCCAACCCCCATAGATTGCACATCGATTCTTCTCCTTACCCTCAGGATCCTCCTCTTCCTTGTGTAACTAAGCTAAACACATGCACCTATAATTACTCAGTTTCATGAATGTAGCCTGTCTCTCCAAACCTTTTCCATCTTACATTGTAAGCACCTGGGAACAGAGATCTGTCTCTAACTACAAATGTTCAGCACCAGGCCCATTGCTGGATCTCTATAAAAACAAAACACAAGAAGAATGAACACACACTTGCTAAGGGAAGGGTCACACTGGCTAAGGAGGATCCCAATTTGTGGCCTTTTTCTAATGGCCATGCACTCATTAGACATGCTATCAGAATGTCAATCATATCCTTCACTGAAAATCAAGTTTCAGTTGTGGAACAATTCTGCCCATCTCAGACCTGACGGCACCCACCCTTTGCTTTATCATATCCGAGGCACGACTGTGTCACCCCATGAACACCCATAAAGTCTTAAAAGTCTGTGAAGGGACTAGATGGCCAGTAGAAATGCAGTACATTGGAGCATGTTCACAGGTAGCATGGGGCAAAGACAGCGGGGAGTCTTAGGATACGATCCTCCCCCACTGAAGTCAATGGAAGCAGAGCCATTGACTTAAATGGATAGATTGCACCCTTGGCCATTCTCATAGCACATAAGAACATAACAAGTGCCATACTGGGTCAGACCAACAGTCCACCGAGCCCAGCATCCTGCCTCCGACAGTGGCCAGTCACAGGAGCCTCGGAAAAGCACCCAATAGGTTACCATGCTATCCATTCCCTGTGGGTCATCCCCAGGCTCCCAACAGTAAAGGGTTTTGTTCCCCAATCCTATCTGGCTAATAGCTGCTAATGGAACTATCTTCCAGAAACTTGTCCAAACTCAGCTATACTGCTGGCCTTGACCACCTCCCCTGGCAGTAAATTCCACAAGCTAATTGTATGCTGAGTGAAAAATTACTTTCTTTGGGGAGTTATGATCTGCTGTAATGCTATTAGGATGTGTTCCTAATTATGTTGCTAAATTTAATTTTATTTCTGCTTGTTGCCTATTTGGTTAATGCTGGAAGTCAGGGTTTCTGATAAATAGTAGTAGTATTGTATTTTTTGAATGTTTGTTTTTCTTAGCGACTTAGTTGCTATTTATGTTTTGTTGTATTGTTATATGCTTTTGTTGGCCAAGGCGAAAGCCCGTGCCAGAATAAATTGAATTGAATACTTTATTTTGTCTGTTTTTACTCTGCCACCTGTGAGTTTCATTCAGTGTCCCCTAATTTTAGTACTAGTTGAGAGGGTAAATAACCGTTCCCTATTTACAAGTTCCACACCACTCATGATTTTATAGACCTCTATCATATCTCCTCTCAGCCGTCTCTTTTCCAAGCTGAAGAGCCCCAACCTATCAAGTCTCTCCTCATACGGGTGCTGTTCCATACCCTGGATCATTTTTGTTGCCCTTCTCTGTACCTTTTCTAGTTCCGCTATGTCTTTTTTGAGATGGGGCGACCAGAACTGCACACAATATTCAAGGTGCGGTCGCACCATTGATTTGTATAGAGGCATTATGACATCCTCAGTTTTATTCTCTATTCCCTTGCGAATAATTCCTAACATTCTATTTGCTTTTTTGACCGCTGCGGCACACTGGGCTGAGGATTTCAGTGTATTATCCACAATCACTCCCAGATCCTTTTCCTGAGTGGTAACTCCTAGCTTAGTACCCAGCATTGTGTACTCATAATTTGGATTATTTTTCCCAATGTGCATCACTTTGCACTTGTCCACATTAAATCTCATCTGCCATTTAGATGCCCAGGCACCCAGTCTTGTAAGATCTTGCTGCAGCTCCTCACAGTCTGCTCGTGTTCTGACTACTCTGAATAACTTGGTGTCATCTGCAAATTTGATCACCTCACTCTTAACACCCTTTTCCAGATCATTAATGAATACATTGAAAAGAACTGGTCCCAGTACAGATCCTTGGGGCACACCACTTTTTACATCCCTCCATTGTGAAAACTGGCCATTTAGTCCCACTCTTTGCTTCCTATTCTTTAACCAGTTACCAATCCATAGCAAAACACTACCTCCTATCCCATGACTTTTTAATTTTCTCAAGAGTCGTTTATGTGGGACCTTATCAAAAGCTTTCTGGAAATCCAGGTACACTATATCTGCTGGGTCTCCCCTGTCCACATGCTTGTTTACGCCCTCAAAGAATTCCAAGAGATTAGTGAGGCATGACTTCCCTTTGCTAAATCCATGCTGACTCTTTGCCATTAAGCCATGTTTATCAATATGCCCAGTGATTCTGTTCTTAATGATAGTTTCCACCATTTTGCCCGGCACAGACGTCAAGCTTACCGGTCTGTAGTTTCCAGGATCACCTCTGGAACCCTTTTTAAGTATTGGGGTTACATTTGCCACCCTCCAGTTCACATATTGGAACCACATATTCCATCCCCATGCCTGGTTTCTAGGCATAGATTGTTTTTACACATTATACAACCACATGCAAAACCTGCATTTATTGTAACATAATTACCACCACAAATTTCCTGCTAGATGTCTGCTACATGCTACTCACTCACATCACAGCAAGATCTAAGGCCATTGCAAGGCCACAGTCCATAGCAGACCCTTGCACGTAGCTACTATTATGCCTACATAGGGACAGGTGGGGAAGGGCATGGTGGCAGCAGAGTTGCCACTGCTGCAGTGTTCTCCCCACCTGTCCTCTGCGGAGTAGAGGTGGGTTCAGGGAGCTGCTGCTCCTGCCACCACCACTTGTTCCTCAGGAACCACAGATTCTCTTGTGACACCAAGGGAGGGAGGTCCCTCCCAGGCAGCAGCAAGTAAGTCACTCACTCCTGCATCACTGCTCGCTGGTGCCCAGGGCAGTGGTGAGAAGCGGCAACCACTCCTTGCTGCTCCCTGTGACGGGGTGGCTTCTCTTGCTGCCTCCAATTTTGGGAAGCAGCAAGCAGAGCCAATGCTTCACCTCCTGTTGCAATTCACTGCTCCCTAGAATAGCAGGAGCCCCCAGTACAAGCCCACAACACCCCAGTACCAGCCCACAACGGTGGCAGTAGCAGGGGCAAGGCCCTCCCCACAACAGCTCAAGGGCTGCTGCTGAGTACCAACACCTACCCATGAACTGTTACATGTATACACCTGTCTTCATATCCAGGATTGCCCATGATAGCAATCCTGAACACGTAGGGACATAATCAATCACCTTCTCCAACCCTAAAGGCATTCAGGAGGCCCTTCTAGACATTCAGCATGGAATTAGTCCTCAATTCCCATAGACTTGGAAAACCTCAAGTCACATGGCACTCCCAAGAAGCCAATTCTGATCCACTGGTACAGCTTGCAGGCACGGCAGGGCTACTGCCATCAGGTAACCACAGGTACATGCTGTGGATGAGTCGGTGCCCACCTTCAAGCTCATGTGACCCTGTGGTTAGTCAAATCAGATCAGAGTGCAGTACCTGGCCCACTAGATTGGAATCAGTAACATGCCATCAGTTAAGGGGTCCTTACGATTTCTGGAGTTCCAGGAGCCGGCGTCGCCTCTCTGCCTGCTCCAATGAGCTGTACTTGGACTTGTACTGGGCCAGCCGGGGGTGGGGGGCTGCAGGGCTGTTCAGGTCCTGGGATACTGTAAAGCTGCCGGCCAGCGCTTGACTCAACTCCTCCATTGTGATGTGCTAGAGAGAAGTTAGGGAGGAGACTGGATGAGCCTCTTCAGCTTGGGAGGGCTCTGCATGCAAACTCTACAAAGATCAGGATGCACAGCAAGAGAAGGAGAAGGGATAAAGGCACAAGCCAAAAGTCCGGTGGGGGGGATGCTCTGTGGCCACCATGTGGAGAGCATGGGGAGTGAAACAAACAGGCAGCTCCTAGCGTGGCTACTGCAGCCACAGAGGCAGCCGCACATTTGGCTGGCCCTACAGGGTTCACTCCGCATTTCCCGGCATGGCTTCATGGCTCACAGCAGTGCACATCCATCTCGTCTGAAAGCACCATGATCCACAAGCCACTTATTCCGGAGTCAGCCCATTAAACCCAGTAGGTTTTTTTTTATTATTATTACTATTTTATGGCTACAGCTTTTGCCTTTAGCCAACCATACTATCTACATATAACATAACAAGTAATCTCACATATAATACAAATATCCAACAATAAAATAAAAAAGAGGAAAAAACAGCTAATTAAAAACATAACACAAATGCTGCAAAATCCAAGCTAGTCAATGAAACACACATTAAAAAGACTATGTAACAGTTGCCAAAATATTAAAACGAACCTTATGCAAGAAAGATGACTGGATGCTTGCATCTAATTGCAAGCATCCAAATTTTGCTGCAAATTTTGATACAACCCTGGTGTCCTTTTGTTGACACAGCCAGATCAGTTTTTCTCATGTAGAAAAAGGATAACACTTCATAAAAAGGGGAGCAATAAGCTTCTTTCTAATATCTATAAAATATAAACAGATTTCAATGGGGTTAGTCAGTCCAGAGTAAATGGTTTCGTGGCTCACACCCACAGGATGCAGTCCTAACCATTTACTTCAATGGGGTTGGGAATTGTTGAGGCACTGATTTCAATGTGGTCAGGATGGTACCTAGCGTGTCTGACAGCACCACTTGGAAGGTTGGGAGCCACAAACAACGGGGTGGGGATGAAGATGGCAGCAGCTCACAAGCCTTTAGCCTGCATAAGCACATGCTGAGACCCAAATCTAATCCCAGGACTGCAGAGAGCAACAAAGCCATGCAGAGTATATCTGACATCTACCCATGTCGGGGGAGACACCCCTGACTCACCGCTTGGAACCCTCTGCTCTTGGCAAGGATGGAAGAAGCAGGGGAGGGGGTCAGGGGAGAGCAGGAGTGAAACGCTTTAAAAAAGGCAAAGGGATGGGCAGCCAGGTAGTGGGAGAGGCAAAGGGGGCAGGAGAGAGGGGCAGCTGGGGCCGGCGGCTCTGGGAGGCAGGCAACAGAGGCAGCAAGAGAGAAGAGGGGCAGCCGGCGACGGGAGGCTGGTGGGCAGCCGGGGGTATTGCCCCGCCCCCGAGGGAGTTCGGGCTGCAGCGGGCTCTGACCCGGGGAGCTCGCCGGGGGCGGCGGCATTCAGGCCTGACCTCGCTCAGCGGCCGGATCCACGCGAGCGGCCACGCGGCCAAGCAGCAAGTTCCCCGGATTCTCCCCGCGCGGGCCGATCAGCAGCTTCCCCGGCGTTTCCTGGCGCAGACAGGCCGGGTGTGGGGCGGAGCTTCCCCCCGGGGGATTGCTATAGTCTCTGTGGGAGTTAAGGGCGCTCAGTCCCCACTCAGGATCAGGCTCTTTTCCAGAGAGTGGGTGAAGGAGACAACGGCTCCTATTGTGAATTGCCCGCACCCCCTCCCGCAGTGCAGCAGCCGTTGGCTTTAGGAGTGCACTGCCCTTTGGAGCGGGTAACCATTTTGCATAGGTGCAAATAAGGACACGGGGCTAAGCAAGCCTGACTTTGGCAGCAGAGAGCAAAGAGACTATGGAGGAAGGAGACAGGGTGTTGGCCACGCTGCCATAAAATTAAAATCTCTTTATGTATGTTAGACACATAGCTTGGGGGGGGGCATAGAAGCACTGCTGCTGTATTCCTTCCACTATAGACATATGTTTCAGACAGTGACAGGCCAAGCATGTCCCGATTGTGAGCCTCCTAAGGGTAAGGGGGTGGAGTCTTCGTAAGCAATAGTCCTCCCAACCAGCGACACAGCCTCCTGCCACAAAGGTTGTGCTGCTCTGACTCCTAGTCAGGCCTTCTGGAATGGCAGCAGCCCCACCAGGAAGGACATTTTAAGAGCTGGCAGGTCCAGCACTCTGTCCTTGGTCACTTTGAAAACTACCTTCTTGGTAGGGACTTTTGCAAGTGGCCTGAGTACCATTAGAAACTTTTCAGAGTGGGTGAGGGCAGAATGTTGGCCCTGCACCCATTCTGAACATTCTCTAGAGGCACTCAGGCCGCTTCACTTGCAAAGTGCCCCCCTAGAGTTCACAGTCCAGGCTCAGCTGAGGTCCCTTGTTGTATGGCAGTATTATACCGTATAATACTTCCATGCCTAGCCCTATTGAACTCAGAAGGATGTGGCTCAAAATAAAGTTCACCACCACCATAGATCAATGCATAAATGTTGGAGAAAGGATGTTAAGACGGACTAGTAATCTGACCCTGTATGGCCACTCTGGTGCTTATATCCAAACCTGGGACAATAAAGACTTCAGGATAGAGGCTGTCCATATTTTGTGCCTTGTACAGCACTGAGCATATCGTCAATGTTTGACTGGAGTAAACTGATACAGAGCACAGCCATTTCACACAGGACTGTAACTTCCCTGGATCCAGCACTGTCCCCACTAAGAGAGCGCTACGTAAATGGCACCCTAGGTAGCTGACTCTAAATAAGTGGCTTTCCCCATTTTGGGTGTTTTGTGTGAATGGGCCCAGACTGTAAATACAACAAATAAAATGAGGTAGGACTGCCCTCACCTCTTCACCCTACTTCATAGGAAAGAAACCAAAAGAAAAGCCTCTGAAGGTTCCAACAATGTTACAAGTGGAATCTCATTTAATCAGAGCAATGGCTAACTTTTAATACCCAAGCAGTCTGGCCTTACATGTTGTAGTACTTTATTTGCCGCAGGTAAGGTTAATTGATTGATTGATTGATACGTAGAAAGTTATGTTTTCTTGCTTGTTTTGGGCTTTGTGTTTGCCTGCCTGCCATAAGTAAAAAACCATACTAAAGAAGTGAGTGAAATAGGAAAGTTATTAGGCCCTTGAGTTGTCACCTATGCAAATTTTTAGGGAACACTTGGAATTATGCCAGTCGGGGAAAACTGAAGAAGAAAGGCCCGATTGACAGATCAGAGAAAAGAGGAGGCAAAATGATGAGTTTGACTGGATGGTGCAAACTATCCCCATATTTAACTAGAAATCATAATTATTGCTAAAGCCTGATGAATAATCATAAGGGGCTGTCATATTTGCTATTCTGGGCCCAGAATGGTCTATACGTTAATCCCAATTGCCAGCTCTTTAGCTGCACAGCCCACAACTCTTCACCCCTGGGACGCTGTCTCTGGAAACATGGACCCCAGCAGAGTCTCCCATTGGGGAGCCCTCACCTCCACGCAACTTGCTTCTTATCTTCTAATGGGTAGGATTTGACAATTCAAGGGGACTGGCCATCTCTTTGAAATGGTGTTTTCTCTTATATACAACTCTTCATAGGATTTCTAATGTCATTTACTTTATATGTCTTATTGTTCTCTTTTAAGATCATTTACAGACTGCGTGATTTCTGACTATTATTGGGTCTGGGGTTTTGGCCAATTCCACGCAGACCTAATTTGCATTCTTTATCCAATAGTCTACTTTCTTTTTATCTTGTGTTTTAATAAAATGTTGTTTTTCTTTCTGTAAACATCTTGTCCGAGTGGTCAGTTCCTGAGAGAGATGGAGTACCTCCAGAGTTGAACCTATACTGGGGATTTTTTATTTACACCAAATGGTTAGGTGTTGGCCTGTTTATGTGATTTGTACAGAGACAAAGTAGTTCAGCTCTCCATCTCTTTTTCGGGCTAACAGGACAACCACCTTCTCTCTTTAGATTGCATAGCTAGATCATACACCAGGCATTGGCATGGGGAGGTGATTTCTTTAGGCTAATCAACTGAAGGGGAAAATCTGGAACCAGGGGCATTCCTACACGTCCTAATTAATTGGTGTCAGAGGTGGTCTTGCAGTCTCCGAGGACTTTAGTCCTGGGGGACTTCAATATCCATGCCGACACCAATCTTGGGGGAGTGGAGTGTGAGTTCATGGCCATCATGGCAACCATGGGACTGTCTCAGAGGGTTGTTGCCCTGAGACATGATGGGGGACATACCCTAGACTTGATATTTTGCACTAGCCTTGAGGCAGGGGATTCGTTAGTGGGGGAGGTGTTAGCTGTGCCCTTGTCATGGATGGATCACTACCTTCTCCGGGCTGGTCTCCTGGTGCATGTTTGCCCCCAAAAGGTGCAGAACCAGTTTGGCTGGTTTGCCCCCAGGGACTTATGGAACCAGAAAGGTTCCGGAATGTTCTTGGGGAAATACCCCCC
>QEPC01002403.1:3715507-3734514 GCA_003113815.1 Sphenodon punctatus | reverse complement strand
ACCCCATGCCTTGGACCGTGGTGCTTGAAGTCCCCCGGGTTTCCTGGGTGGCGATGATGGGGAGGGCATTCTTGGTGGCTGCTCCTAGGCTGTGGAACTCCCTCCTGATGGAGGTCCACCTAGCCCTGGACCTCCCTTCTTTCTGAAGACAGTGTAAGACCTAACTGTTCCGCCAGGCCTTTGGGGAGGGAGACGGGGAGGGTGGGTCAGGGTTGGGGGGAGAGTGTTGGGTGTTTGGTTCCACTCTTTTAACGAGTTAAGTTTTAATAAGTTTTATAACTGTTATGTATCAGATTTTAATTGTTCAATTGTATTTTAAACTGTTGAATTGTATTTTAAACATTGTTGTGAGTCACCCCAGGCTGCTATTGTGAGCAGGCGGGAGCGGGCTATAAATGCTTTAGATAAAATAAATATAAATAAATTAAATATGGCATCGTAAAGGTATTGTTATGAATGCTGCAGGTCAAACCAAAGTAAGTCTAATTTTATGAGGTTGGTAATGTTATACGAGGAAGAATTTAGTTAATTTCTTTAAAAATAGGGAAATTCTAGGCAGTTTTACATGAGATGCTACCACGCAGGTCCACACAGTGGACACATGTAGGAGTATCCATGTAAAAGTTGGGGGTGGGGGCCATGTGCTTCCACGCACCCCCACCTATCTCCCCGCACAGTGCAACCCAGAAAATCCTGGGTTGCACCATGTGGGGACATGGGTGGTTGGCAGGTAGATGGGTGTGCACACTGATCCACTGCCGTTTAAACTTTTTCCCACCCACTGGAAGTGCATGTGCTCTCCATCAAACACACACATACCAGGCTCCCCCACCCATTTAAAAACAGCCATAGTATCAAAATAACTATTGGTTAAGACAGGAGTTAAGGCTCTTACAAATTCACTCATGCTCCAAAAAGCATGGAAATTGTAAGTTAAGGCTCCTGCCTTAATTGCATGTTATGTAACCAGTAAAGACGTACAGCTTCACATATTATGCGCGCTTACAACTTAAGTTCCACATACCCACACTTTGCCTTGGTCTTTCAGCCCCAATCCTCTTGCTCTGTAGGTTGGGGGAAACACTGAACCTGGAGAGAGCAGGCTCATCTCCACCCTAATATTATGGACTTCATCCCTGTCTTCACAGTAGCCACTGTCACAAGGAGATACTGGGCTACATGTAGACTGCAGGTCTAACAAATATGTAAAGGTAAAAATTAAACATGTATGTAATGTGAAAGCTGAGGACTGGAAACTCACTTCATGCAATGGAGAGAGGCAAAGAATCCCAAATGTGTATTCAAAAAGCTGGTGCCACCACAAATTCTCTTTCATTTATAGCTCTCCTCTCAGGAAGCAGCTTATACATGTACTTCTACACACGTGATTAAGGGCAGGCAAATATTTGTTGTAGTATATCATGCATTATGTGATTTGTAGAGAGAGAAAGTAGTTCAGCTCTCCATCTCTTTTTCGGGCCAACAGGACAATCACTCTCTCTCTCGATTGCATAGATAGATCATACACCAGGCATTGGCATGGGGTGGGGTGGGGGGGACGGACAATTTATTCAGACTAATCAACTGAAGGGAAAAATCTGGAACTTTTCAAATGCGTTGAAAAGGCATTTGCCTGTTTGTAGACTGTGGCTTCTGACTGAGGATTTGGTGACATCTGCTTTTCCCTGAGGTATAGCCCTCCTAAGGAGAACAAGCTACCTGGAGCTTGTAAAGGCTATGAAGCTGTGCTGTAAGAAGAACCCGTGTCTCAGCATTCTCCCCTCCACATACAAACACTGCTCCTCACTCCTGGCTGACCCCCAGCCTTGCCCATGCATATACATCACCCATCTCTCAGGCTTCTTTTCCCATATACACCCCTCCCAATGCTTGTCTGCCCATCACCAATACATAGATTTTCCCTCACGCTAGCCTGCCACCTAGCTTCGTCCGTGCATACAAATCACCTGTTTGTCAGCCTTGCTCCCCATAAAGTTCTGTATTTAGGTAAGAAAAATCAAATGCCTAAGTATAGGGTGGGTGATACCTGGCTTGGCAGCAGCACATGTAAAAAGGCTCTAGGGGTTGTAGTTGATCACAAGCTGAGCATGAGTCAGCAGT
Source organism: Sphenodon punctatus (assembly GCA_003113815.1). Classification (NCBI taxonomy): domain Eukaryota; kingdom Metazoa; phylum Chordata; class Lepidosauria; order Sphenodontia; family Sphenodontidae; genus Sphenodon; species Sphenodon punctatus. Next base: position 3,732,393 of record QEPC01002403.1, on the reverse strand, counting down.
GGCTGCAGCTGCTAAAAAGGCTAATGCAGTTTTAGGCTATATTAACAGAAGCATAGTGCCCAGGTCACAAGAAGTAATAATTCCACTCTGTGCTGGTCATATCTCATCTGGAGTACTGGGCACCACATTTGAAGAAGGACATCGACAAGTTATAACGGGTTCAGAGGAGAGCGACAAAGATGGTCAGGGGTCTGGAAACCAAGTCCTATGAGGAAAGGTTGAAGGAGCTGGGTATGTTTAGCCTGGAAAAGAGAAGACTTAAGGGTAGACATGATAGCCCTCTTCAAATATCTGAAGGGCTGTCATATAGAAGATGGGGCAGACTTGTTCTCTATTGCTCCTGAGGGCAAGACTAGAACCAATGGGATCAAATGACAAGAAAGCAGATTTTGGCTAAACATTAAGAAGAACTTCCTAACAGTAAGAGCTGTTTGACAGTAGAACAGACTGCCTAGGGCATCGGTGGACTCTTTCGCTGGAGGTTTTCAAACAGAGTCTGGACGACCATCTGTCAGGGATGCCGTAGCTGTGGATTTCCTGCGCCGAGCAGGGGGTTGGACAAGATGGCCTCTGAAGTACCTTCTAACTGATAAGATTCTCTGATTCTATAAACACTCCCCTAGCACCTGGCTTCCCTCTACCTATGCAAACACTTCCCCCACTGACCAGCAACCCTCAATCTTGTCTCCGTGTACACATCTTGCATCCATCCCCTTTGTTTCCCCCATATACAGTCCCAACCCCCAGTACTCAGCTGTTCTGTTCTCCACAATGCAAATGAAAGCATGTATGGAAAGGAGCAAACTGTCCCATCACCCCCTACTTTCCCAAGCTTTCCCCTCTTGTCCCCAGCTTCAGTGTTGCTCCCAACCTGAAGAGGAAGGGGATTGGGGCTGAAAGACCAAGGCAAAGTGTGGGTGCATGGAGCCTAAGTTGTAAGCGAGTACACTACTGCTTACATGGCACGGAAGTTAATTCCATTCTTTTTGGAGCATGATTGAATTTGTAAGGGCTTTAACTTCTCTCTTAAACCGAAGGCTTTTTGAATATATAATTTAGTATTCGCTGCATGTTTTTGCATATTGTTGCCTGGGGTGGTGGAATTATAGTTAAGTCTCAAAATGGAGTCTTGTAGGTACACATTTTGGGAATGGTTGCCCTAGAGGGTTTTATACAGATAATGATGATCTGAATTATTCTCTCAGTCCTCTCCTGATTCTATGATCAACACAACCAGGATTGCAGCTAAGAGGAAGCGTGGGAAGGACACTACCCTCTCGTTCCCACACTGTCAATTTTGTGCCCTCCCTGTAGGAATAAGATGTGTTGTGGGTTTTTCCCCTCAGTTTTTTAGTCTGAGGAAATTGACCAGTACCAGATTCAGGGAAACTGGGGGCTTGTATGAAACAGTGGAAGGGACCTGCTCCTAATCTAGGAATGATTGGTGGACAGGACACACACTCACCCATAAGAAAAGGAAAGTCTTAACATAATTAATTTTTGATGATCAGTTAAACATAACATTCCCTTCTGGAACTGGAGCTCCCTGAATTGCAGGCTCTGTGAGCCCACATGTGACACACATGTTGTTATTTCTAGTTTATTCATAGGCCCCATGTGCTGGGGGTCCCTTTCCTGATGGACTTTTCGTAGGACAGTGCTCCCCATTCTGGAGGTTCTGTGGACTTGTATTTTATGCCAGTGCTTCTCACAATCACACTGTCATTTTAAGTTTCTTTAGTCTGTAAGCTCTCGGGCAGGGACCGTGTCTATATAATTCTTTGTAAAGCGTCAGGTACATTGCTGGCGCTATATAAATGCTCATCATCATAATAATAATAATAATTAATAATTTATTAACTGACCCCACATATTTGGGTCCCCTACATGACTCCCCAACACTTGTGTCCCTGTATGATTGCACAGCATGCACATGCCTGAATCTGTTGTTGTTGTTATTAGCAAGCATTATTATTAGCAATCTGGCCCAGAAATGTCACCTCCCTCATCCATCATGCATTCTGTCCCCCTGTACCAAAGTCCTAGCTAAGGGCACGTACCCAACACTCTGTTCAACACTTCGCTGCCAAGGTCATCCACCTGACTTGCCACTTGGAACATGTTCAGCCCCTCCTCACTCCACTAGTTCCCTCTTCCCTTTTGCATCCAGTACAAATTCTGTGTCCTCACCTTCAAGGCTCTTCATGGCTTTGCTCCTCAATATTATTATTTATTATTATTATAGCATCAGCAGTGTACCTGGTGCTTTACAATTGTAAAATATACGCAAGGTTCCTGACGTGAGGGTTTTACAATCTAGAAGAAATGAGAGAGGGGAGATGAGAGGTGGAGGGAACAGAGGGAGAGACAAGGATACATTCAAAAAGTCGAGAGGTTGCAGGGGCACGTGCTTAGCTTAGTTACACAGGAGAAGGAGATGTTGGGTGAATCAGGAAGGGGACTAAGGGAAGCTTGGGAAGGGGGGAGGAGCTGGAGAAAGGCTGATAGGTTTTCAGGAGGGATTTGAAAGTTGGAAGGGAGCGGAGCAAATGTATTTGGGGTGGGAGTTTCACGCATGTGGGACATCAAGGGAGAAGGAATGAATATGCTTTGAGGAGCAGGGGAGTCGTAAGCAGGCATGGGTGGGGGCAGAGGAGGAGCAGAGCTCCCAGACAGGAGTGTAGTGAGAAATGAGCGCAGAGAGATAGGAGGGGGCAAAGCCATGAAGAGCCTTGTAGGTAAAGACAAGGACAGAGCTTGTGCTGAATGCGTTCAGGCAGAGTGAGCCAGTGGAGGGAGGAGAGGAGGGCTGCACACGATTAAGGTGGTGGGCAAGGTGGATGACCTTGGTAGCAGAGTTTTGAACAGAAGTGAGGGAGGCAAGGTGAGAGCAGGGAAGCCAGTGAGAAGGAGGTGGCAATGGTCAAGGTGAGAGAGAGAATATTGTTCTGCCCTCTTTTCCCACTATGTTCCCATCCAGGAACGTCGCTCCTCCTCTGCCACCACTTTCACCTGCCCCAGAGTGTCCTGCTTCCTAAGCCATCTTTGCTCCTTCTCCTATGCTGCCTCCTATGGGTGTTTTCTAACAAGATGCTACCACGCATGGCCACCCAAGAGCCACTCATCTGACCGCCTGTTTGAAGGTGGTGTGGGGGGATGTGCTCTCCCATGAGCCATGCAGCACCCATTCATGGTCACTACCAACAAATTCAGAGTGCCCCATATGGGGCAAGCCAAAAATGTGCATGGCAATGGGCACCCACACATCCCCTGCCCATAAGAACTGGGGAGGTCACCCACGCCAGCGGACAGGTCCCCTGCTCAGAGGCACTGCGGGTATGGCCTTTGGAAGTCACAGGAACTGGCTGCGAGCACTGGGAAGCCCAGTTCCCCAGCACTTATGGCCAGGACATGTCAAAGGTGAGTCAGGCGGCTCCCCCAGGGTGGTTTTTATTGTCATTGTATTTATATATGTGTGTGAGCTGCCCCGAGCGACTGGAAGCAGGATGGAGCAGTTTACAAATGCAAACAATAAATAATAAAATAATAATGATCCCTGACAGGGGAGTGTGAGGTGACTGCTCATGTAGCCATGCTGGGAGCTGCGTGTTAGAATCCATCTCCACGCGCTGCACGTGAGTGGGCGCTCCGCAGCTGTGCCAATCAGCGGCCATGCACGCGGACCTTCCACCAAGTCTTGCTCATTTAAAAACACCATATGCCGGGAACTCCCTCTTTGAACAGATAAGAGTTTCCTCCCACCAAATCCTTCCTAAAAACCTACCTCTTCCCTCAGGCCGGCCTTCCCTAACTCATAGAGTGTTCCTTTATGCTTCTCCTTGTAGTTGTATCCTTCAGGATACCCCCTCCTCTCTTGTAACTAAGCTAAGGTGCCCCTGCAATTCCCAACTTCATGAAGTATTTCTGTTTCTCCCTATGTTCCCCTCATCTTGTCCATTATAGACTGTAAGCACCTTGGGGCAGGGACCTGTCTTTGTAATCACGACTGTTAGGTGCCAGGCAGATTGCTAACATTATAAATAAATAATAATAGCCCTCCCCCTGCCTGCAGGGACGGGGCAGGCCAGAGACCTGTGTGCGTGAGTAGTAGAGCAAGCCTCGCCGGGCCAGCAGCGCTGGCTTGCCGGTAGAGGGCACCCTGTGACCTACATTGGCTGCCTCCAGTCTCTTGCTTGGTGTTTGCCTGAAGGTTTTTCAAACTTTCGAGCTTTGCCTTCCTTGCGTCATGGAAAAGGCTGGAGTGTGACACACAGACACTCGGAGAGATCCAGCTGTAGAGCAGCCAAGGTTACCTGGGGGTAGAGCCCCCTCCGCTGCAACACGCCAGCCTCCCACTGTTTAGCGGGGCGAGCACCCCATTAGAAACGGGCACAAGGCGCAACTCCCCTGTGGACCAGGGCCAGGCTAGGACTTGTCCCCTGCCCCCAGAGAAAGAGGAGGCCGAAGAGCGCCCGGACTGGGGTTTGCCAGAAATTAGCTCTCCTTTGCTCTCTCTCTGTCTCCTAGGGCTGCTGGATCCGATCCCAGCCGGCAGCTCAGCAAGATGGAGTGAAGGAGAGAGAGAGAGAGAAGGAGATCGCTCCTGGAGGTGACCGATCGCTGCTCCTACAGAAGGGGAATCTGAAGGCGCATGTGGGATCTGGGGTAACCAGGTCCCTCCACAGAACAGCAAGGACTGTGACTGGAGCAGCAATTTTATCTTCTAAAGTAGCTTGGGAAGCGAGTCGCTCCGGCTCTCTAGCCCTCTCTCCAAACGGAAGTGCCTCTGTTTTGCTGAATTCCTCAGGCAGCCTCCCTCCGCCCTCCCCTGGACGCAAGAAAAGGGACTCTTCTCCCCCTCCCCCCCTTTCACCCACTGGGAAACTTTATTGTTGTCACCAAAGGCCAGCTCTGAAGGAGGAATCGAAAAGGTCTCTAATTTTTCCCGTGTTTTTTTTTTACTTGGCAATCAGCCTTGGGAACCTCAGTGGGTTTTGCGGGGAGCTTACTGGGCAGATGGGAATTTATTACATTCTTGGTGGTTTATTTTAATTTTAATTTCGTTTCTCTCCCAGCGGCAGGATTATGATTTGTTTTGACTGTGTCAGTTTCAGGGAGCATGGAAACTGGCCAGGAAAGAATCACAACAAAAGAAACCCCTTCGCCAGCTGAGAATTGAACTGAGACGATGGATCTTTGAAAAGTTGCAGCACTCAGAAAGGCTTGTTTTGGGTGTAAAAAGAAAAGTTTAAGGTTGGAACGCAAGTGGCAAACCTTTCTCTTTTTTCCCCTTGTCACTTGCCAATTTGTGGGTTTAAAATAGGTTACAAGATTCCAGATGCTGGGGGGAAGATAGAAATTTCTTCTGTTTACCTTTTTTTTAAAGTGCATGTGAACTTTTAGCATCCTGTTGAGGAGGGGGAGATTTTTTTAAATGTGTTTGTTTTGCTGTGGTGTTTGAGAGGCGTGAGACATATTCAACCTTGGATTGGTTTTTTGGCTTTTATTTTTCTCTTGAGGTTTGTGGATTTAAAAAAAAAAGTCAGCTCTGAAAGATTACTAAACCTTGCAAAATATTTTTTTGTTGGATTGTTGGAAGATCGGGTTGTTTTTTTCTCCGAAAGGCATTTTATCAGCACTGTGACTCTGAATTGCACTGGAGGATGTATTTTTTTTTGGAAGACGATCCATGATTTTATATAGTGGGGTTTTTTTAAGTCTTTGAAAAAGAAAATTCCAACCAAAATCTATTTTTGATTTCTTGTGTTTGATCACGACGCCCCCAGATAAATTCAAACTGGAAAAGTGGACAGTTCAGGAAGAAGATAAAATCTACATGGGGATGACAGCTGTCTGGATGTGTGGCTGTCTGACTGAAGCCTATATCACCTAAAAGGAAAGGGGCAAAAATGTTGTTTAGCTGCCCCAGGTATGTCATTTTAAACCAATGAATATACAGATACATAGACTGCAAAAGTAAAACTTAAAAGAGAGAGAACTATATTTTATTGTTACTTTAAGGAGAAGCCTGCGGTTACATATTCTAAGCCATAAGGGAAGTGTGCTGTCTCTCTCTATCAGTAACTATTTAAGTAGCCACGGTATCGGGTGTTTTGTGTTGTGTTACACAGTTCTGCAGGGAACAGCCATGGCATTGAAAGCCAGAGCACTTTACAACTTCCAGAGCGAAAACAAAGAGGAGATCAGCATCCAGGAGAACGAAGAGCTGGTGATCTTCAGTGAAAACTCCCTGGATGGCTGGTTGCAGGGCACCAACAGCCGAGGCGAGACCGGCCTCTTCCCTGCTTCCTACGTTGAGATCCTCCGCTCCAGATCAAGCTCTAGTTACACTGACTATTCAAACAGCTCTGCTGGCTCCCCTGCGAACGAGTCCTCTTTCTACGTGCCCTCTTCCAATACCAGCATCTCTCACCAGGGCAGCTTCGAGGACGATGATGATGATGACTGGGATGACTGGGATGATGGCTGCACGGTGGTAGAGGAACCCAGATCTGGCCCTGGCACCAATGGGCATCCTTCCCCCAACCTGCAGTACTCTGGAGGGTACCTCCACCAGAACATGGGCTATCGCCCCAAGCCACCCTTGGAGAGGCAGGACAGTATTAGCTCCTCCAAAAGGGGCAGTGTAGTGGGGCGGAACCTCAACCGGTTCTCCTGCTTCGTCCGCTCTGGGGTGGAGGCCTTCATTTTGGGTGATGTACCCATGATGTCCAAGATTGCAGAGGCCTATAATATTGATATGGGATCCAAGGGCCCCCAGTGGAGAGCTAACCCACACCCTTTCATCTGCTCTGTGGAAGATCCCACCAAGCAAACAAAATTCAAGGGCATCAAGAGCTACATCTCCTACAGGCTGACCCCAAGCAACATAAACTCACCAGTCTACAGACGGTACAAGCACTTTGACTGGCTCTACAACCGCCTGCTGCACAAGTTCACAGTGATCTCGGTGCCGCATCTCCCTGAGAAGCAGGCCACGGGACGCTTTGAGGAGGACTTCATTGAGAAGCGCAAGCGGAGGCTGATCTTGTGGATGGACCACATGACTAGCCACCCTGTGCTATCCCAGTATGAGGGCTTCCAGCACTTCCTCACTTGCCATGATGACAAGCAATGGAAGATGGGGAAGCGCCGGGCGGAGAAGGACGAGATGATAGGGGCCAGCTTCCTACTGACCCTTCAGATCCCAACGGAGCATCAGGACCTACAGGATGTAGAGGACCGTGTGGATTGCTTCAAGGCATTCAGCAAGAAGATGGATGATAGTGTCCTGCAGCTGACAAATGTGGCCTCTGAGCTGGTCCGCAAGCATGTGGGAGGCTTCCGCAAGGAGTTCTAAAAACTGGGCAATGCTTTCCAGGCCATCAGCTACTCCTTCCAGATGGACCCACCGTACAGCTCAGACACACTCAACAATGCCATCTCCCATACGGGTAAGACCTACGAGACCGTTGGGGAGATGTTTGCCGAGCAGCCCAAGAATGACCTCTTCCTCATGCTGGACACTCTCTCTTTGTACCAGGGGCTCCTCTCCAACTTCCCAGACATCATTCACCTCCAGAAAGGTAAGCCCTGTTCATGCCTGGCTTTCCTGGCACCTCAGATGACACCATATTAACACAGCAAAACCTGTTGCAGGTCACCTCCCAAGGATGGACAAGAGCTGGTTGCTTGATAGAGAGGAGAATAAGAGTGTGCTCCATTTCTTTTGGGAGTAATCTGGGGTGGCCTCTTAACAATGGCAGTCTCTTGCAGAGATTTCACAGTGCCCAAGACCTATGTGGCACTTTGTGTTTGAGTGCTCTATGCTCATTTTACAACTAGGGAGACTGTGAACCAAGAAGCTAGAATGGAGTTGTTGTGGATTTACGGTGCAGCAGTACCACAGCCATATTGTGCCAAACACAAAGTAAAATTCAAAAGGGTAAAAAGATACCAAGAAGTTAAGAGTCCAGGTTTTCACTAGGAGTTAACACTTTTGAGTGTTCCAGGTTTTGGGGCTGTTTTTAGTTACCCACCTGACATCACACAGGGCCTCACTTGAAAATATGCTTAGCATTCCCCCCCCCCCCTCCCCACCATTCCCCAAGCTTTTATTCATTTCTAAAGCTGGGGGCGCTTTAGAACGTCTTAAATTTAGGCTCCTTATATTATAGGTCTGAGGTAGGTACATAAAACTGCAGGCTCAGACTCCCGGTCAGTATTTTGTGCCACCACTTTTGTGCTTTGGTATTCTCATGAACACCTCACCATTATTTTGTGCCACCAGGGAAGTTGGGCCTGAGGCCACATTGCAAGTTGCTGGCAGGACTTGGGTGAGAAAGCTGGTGATCACAGTTCAGTATAGTTTGTTTCTCCAGAGGTTTTTCTTACTCTCAGAGACCCTGATAAGGGCCAGGGCCACCCTTATGCATAAACAGAACACATCACTCCTTGAACCCCTGCTTTTTGGCTCCCCACATAACTATATTCTTTACCCCATACTTGAGCAGTGGGGCTTGACTGGAGGGAGCCATCTGGACCCAACTTCCCTTCCACCAACATACCCTTTAAGTGGCGGGGATGATTCCTGGGGCTTTCGGGGAGCTCCAGAATTCTTCCCTTGCTTGGAAGCCTGTATGTACATCAGAGGTGGGGAACCTTTTCCCTCCCAGGGGCCACTTTGAAAACTAGTACAAACTCTAAGGGTCGCATAGAAGTTGGGGGCAGGAGTGTTTAGAGGTTGTGCTCAGAAAGAGGTAGGTCCAGATCTTGGATCTATGCCATGGATCTGTCCTCGTGTGCTTGCTCTCATCCCTGCTCCTTTACTCTGAGCATAGTTTTTCAGTGCTTGGGAGGAGGAACTGAAAAGGGGTCTCATAAAAACAAGTACAGGCTGCATTTGGCCCCCAGGCCTCAAATTTCCCACCCATGTCATAAATCCTGCAGGCCTTTTCTTGAACAAATCACCACATGATTCCCCTATGTGCACATATTCATCCTTAAGGTGACTAGATGTTATAATAATTATCCCTCTACTCTCCAGTAACAGAAAGAAGGGAAGAGAATGACAGATAAATCCCTTGTTCCTCGCATGGTTAGGATTCATTGATGATAATCAGATGTGATGTGTTCATGTTTGGAAGCTGGTGCAGCACATAGGCAGTAAGCAGTTTAGCACTAACCCCAGGGCTGCCTGTGCCGTGATTCAGACCATGTGAATCAGGCTGTGCCCTTGCCTAGTCTCCAGGGTAGGATCAGTCATCCTCACCCTCAGAGGGGGGTACCACCCTCTTGTTGCTTCCCCCTTAGTCGTTGCAAGGGGAGGCTCTGTTATCTGGTCTCATTGAGGCTTATTCCCCTTTTACCGCCCTCAATCTGTCTCAGAAACCACTGTCCCATGCATGTCGGAATAAAGCAGGGCTGTGCCAGGGAGCTGGAGAACCCATCATTGCATCAGCAGGGGACCTGGGTGGCAGAAAGTGCCCAGACCTTAGTAGCACAGTACAGTGGAAGTAGCAGGACACCGGGGGGGGGGCAGAGAGCACTGACCTGGTGCTTTTGTCAGCAGCAGGGGATCAGCATGGCAGAGTCCTGGAGGAGACTGCTGTACTCAGCTGTCACGGTGGGCTAATTGTGTTTCTCAGCATGCTGTCTGTGTGTGCCTCGCAGCAGTTAGGACTGCATGGGAAAAGCCCCTGCAGAACGCAGTGCACGCATCTTGGGAAATGCAGCCCCCCTTGTCCCAGATTATTTTCTCTGCTCAAATATGGCCTAGCAAGAAGGGAGGCATTTGAACAAATTTGGGGAAATAGGGATCATATCGTTATGGCCCTATATAGATGCCCCAGTGCAGAGCTGCTGTAGGAACACCATCCCTGCTCCAGAGAAGGTAGATATGCACATCGCAGAATCTCTGTCTTCCTTTGAAGAAGGGCTGTTAAGAAAAAATTAGGGCCCCGGTAAATTATGGTAGCTGCGGGGTCCTACCTCCTATCTCTGGTGTCATAAGTTTTGAAATAAATTTCTGGAGATCATACTGGTCCTTCATTTACACGCATGTTACCTGAAATTATTTTATTCATCCTATTTTAATGTATAGTAAGAAAGAAAATTCTTGGTTTTTGGGAGGGTCCCCTAAGCTTGGGAGCTTGGTACAGTTCCATCCCCATTTGTTTCCACCCCCTTAGCTCCCTCATCAAGCCTGCTTTGAGGTCACAGAAGCAGCTGGCAAAACCAGAACCCAGCTCAAGTGTTTCTGCAGGGCAAACATTTTGAACAATGCTGTCAGGTAGCTTTATAGGTCCCACTTGTCAGCACACATGCAGACTGGTTGTGGTTTTGGGTTTAACTTAAAACCTTACCTTCCGAGAATGGCCTGACTCACATACCTGGGTGCAGGTTCAAGGGAAAATATTCTTGTATTCATGAGGAAATGCCCTACTCAACACCAAGGCCAGAGTCTTCTCTGCCTCCCTGGAAACGATTGAACAACCAGCTTTATTAGCTGTTTCGTTCAGCAACAGGAGCAGCATTAAAAGTGACTCACAACAGACAGCACCTGACTTAGCAAAGAGCCCTTTGGAAATGAATGAGTAGACTGGTGGATTAAGGTGCTACTCACTGTGTGTAAGGAGGACAGAGAGTTGATGACACTGTTAAAAAAAAAAAAGGCCCATCAGTGTGTCTGAAGTAGAGACAGTTCTTCTTAACCTTTGTGCATGTTCTGGTGTAAATCTGCCATCTTCATTGGAATTGCTCCAGGAAGGAATTGGACCCAGGAATAGGGTTGTCAGATAAGGGACACTACAGAGTTGGAGGACACTGAAATAAGAGAGGTCCATTATGTTCCATGGAGTTGCGCTGTTCAGAATAAGAGACGTTAACTAAATAAGAGATGTCCATTATATGGCTGAATAGTTATGGCACTTGACTCCATCCCTGAAGGCCTGCGGCTCCAGTCCTGCATGGTCTCACACTGGATGGCCACCTCCAGTTGTGATGAACACCTCATCCATTGGGTTGGGAAAGTTGAAGGTGGTCAGATGTGGTGCTGGTCACCTCACTCCCTTGTGCACTGTAGGCCATGGAAACTGGTGTCCCTTAACCAAAGCAGCCTGATGGGCTGTATGGATTGAGATGGGGTTTGACTGACTTCATTATGTTCTATAGAACTGAAGGGCTCTGAAATAAGGTAATAAATCAGGGATACCTAGTAACCCTACTCTTACTAGACACTCTATTTCTTTTCCCTTTTTATGGCTAGAGACATCTGCTTGCCCAAAAGCTGTCCTGCTTGCCAATGTGTGGGTGTAACTGAAGGAAGGATTTGACCTAGGCTGGAATCTATTTTCTCTGCTTTTCCTGTTTGTTCCTGACCAGGAGTCAAAAACCTCTGCTTGTGACATCACAGCAACTTTCCCAGCTGCCTACTGTGCTGTGACAGAGGATGATTATAACTCCAGGTCAGCAGCAAGCAACTGGAGTGGCTAAACATTTGGCAAGGAGAAGTCCTGTTCTCATGCAGATGGCTATAGCCATAAAGAAGGAGGGAGAGCAATGCTGAAAAAAACCTACAGAATGGTTTCTGAACACGCAGGCCCCAACTGAGATTGCATCTTGCTTATCACATTGGGTAAATAGTGCCATTAATTTCAAAAGTTAGAATGGTACCGGAATCTGGACCTTGAAGGATTTAGGTCTTTTCTACACACAAGTTTGCTCCAGTTTAATTAAAAACTGATGCAAGCATGATGAGCTGTCCCAGGACCTTCAAGAGCTAAAAGCATTATTATTATTATCACCTCTTCCCTGTGTCCCCTTCCCTCTTGTCTTCATTCCAGGACCAGTCTCTAATCATAGCTGTTTAATGCCAGACACATTGCTGGTGCCATATCAATCAATCTAGAATGGACAAGGGAAGGGACACAAGGGAGAGAGAGAGGCATATAAAAAGTTGAGAAGTTTCAAATGTACTCAGCTTACTTACAAGGGGAGGGAGATCCTGAAGGATGACAGTATAAGGATGAGCATAAATGAGCAATCTATGGGGGTGAGGAGCTAGGAAAGCCTGATGGGAAAGGTAGTTGAAGTTTGGGAGGAAGGGAGCAGTGTATGTGGTTAGGGAGGGAGTTCCAGTCATAAGGAGTAGCATAGGAGAAGGGTCGAAGATAGTGTAGTGAGCAGGAGAGGGTGGTGGTAGGGGAAGAGAAATGTTCCTGGGTGGAAACATATTAGGAAATGAGGGCAGAAAGGCAGGGAAAAAACCAGGCTTAATTGTGAGACTCTTAACAGGCTTACATCTTTTCTGTGGATTAGAACACATAGTACATGTCTTTATGCAGGCAGAGGAAGCTCATAGCAAGCAGTCTGAAGCCAGCCAGCAGTAAAGATTTTGGCTATGGCCAGGGACCTAGGTTCACTGCGGTTTCTTCATTACCACCAATGGGGGAAAACAGCGAACATGCATCCCTGGCTATGGCAATTGCCATAAATGAGGGATCAACCAGGGACCTCCACAGCTAAAGAAGGCTTTACAACTTGAACTACAGAGGCTGACTCCATAACTCGTGGGCAGAAACAGACTCCTACACTCTCTGTGGATTGGGCACAAAAGGGGATGGATAACTCTTGCCCTCAGTGCCCCTGTCTGGACACGCGTGCTTTAAGACTGGGTATTTTTGTTTTATCCTGTTCCCAGTCAACTGAGGGAAATAATAATTTAATAATAATAATTTTATTTTTATAGCACTCTCCTGCCTTTAAATGACACTTGGAGCACTTTATAGTCATAAAAATATAAAAACGATATAAAAATCAATTTAAAACAATTTCAAGGGGAAGTTAGAGAGGACAAACCACATTAAGGAGAACTGGCAGTTGATCCTAAAAGCACCTAGAGTATAAATGAGTTTTCAGGTGGTTTTTTTTTTTAAAAGGTAAGGAGGGAGGAAAACTAAACATTCCCTTAAAGCAAAATAATATTGGCTGTGATCCAGAAACCACTTACTCCCAAGAACCCCTTTGAAGCGTGGACATTGGTCTGAAGTAAGTGGTTTGTGGATCGGAGCCATTGGGTGTTTTCAGACAGATGCGAGCGTGCACCCCCATGTCTGCCCGCTTGCAGCCCTGCCTGGGTTGGGTTTAAATAGACCCGCTGGCTACCATGGCCCACAGTCCACTCACGTGGTGCCCCCTCCCCCACCCCATAGAGTTGCAGGCAGATCAGCTGATGCTCTAGGCTACTCCCCGCAACTCTGGGTCAGGAAGCCACCGTGGATACAATCTGGACTGGGTTGGGCTGCGGAACAAACATTCACCCGGCTGTGCCCCACCGCCCACCGGGACTGGCAGCGTGCAATGGCCCCTAAGGCAGCTAGCCATGTCAGACCCGATCTGGGCTAGCGGCAACTGACATGCAAACACGCTCTGGCCCACTTTGCCCCAAGTGGGTTGGGGCTAGCTTGGGCTGCACGCCCAGGGTCAGACCAAGCGAACATCTAGGGGGCCGATAACAAATGTGACAGTGGTCCATGGGCCAGAGTAGGTTACTGTCACGTTTGTTTTTACCCTCTAAGGTGTTGCCTGGGGCAAGCCCTGGCCAAAAGCGGAGCTGCACCACTGATCAGACATCAGCTCCACCTCGAGCCGGTGCCCTGGATTTAGGTGGCCAGCTCTGCTGGTGGTTCTCCTGGATGTTCTGCAGCACCGCAAGCAAGACTGGAATGGAGCAGGGACAGCCTACTCTGCTGCCTGCACATCTGGCAGGCCCACCTTTAGATGGCCAGGCCACCCAGGGCTGCGGCGAAGCAGCGGTGGGGCTCCTGGCCTGGCTGTCTAAAAGCACCCATTGTTTCCACTGAGAGTTGCATCAGGCAAACATTTACACGAACACTTACTCTGGAGTAATTACTCCTTAACTCACTTTAACTCGGCTTTTGTTCACAGAAACACAATGTTTAAACATTAAAGCAGCGTAGGGGGTGGTTCCTTCCTGGCGTACGTACTCCTGACAAAAGAGGAGTATGTATTCCAGGGTAGATTATCCTCCGGGTACGTGATAGTGTGAACAAACCAAGAAGGCTAATTTTAAGGCACTTACATCTATGGGCTTCAATGGGGTTACTCCTGATTAAATGGATTGTGAATCATGGGCCCAGTCATTAACTCCCTCTACAAAAATGTGAACACTTCCGAAATGGATGATCATCACTGAAGTAAATACTCCCAGGGAGGAGGGATAGATTAGCCTGTTCCTGCAAACACAGCCTAAATATGATTAATTTCACTGTATTATAGAGGTGCAAATTTCCATGTAGACAAGACATCAGAATTATTGGATAGGGTTGAGATCAGTGAGTGGACGAAAGTGAGAGATGTCTGACACTAACCAGTTTTTAAATGTCTCAAGTGATGAGGCTTCCACAACTTCTTTTGGCAAATGATTCCACTGCCTAACTGTCCTGGTAGTTAGAAAATTCTTCCCAACATGTAGCCAATACCTTTTCTCTTTTAAGTCCACTGCCTCTAGGCCTATCTTCAGTGACTAGAGAGAACTGGGCTTTGTAACTCAGGCTCTTTCATTCTGGTCTGGTAGCATTCTAGATTCACTTTGCTCTGGGCATTTGGTGGTGGAAAACAAAACCCAATATTTAACTGAGGATTTTCCCTCTTCTTCCCTTTCTCAGAGGGCTTGATTTGCTATCAGGGGTTCTTCAAACAGTTTGTGCAAACGCATTTTAAAATGACAGTTCTCTTCAGTTGTTCATAGTGTCCGATAGTTAGCTAATGAAACGTGGTATTGCTTTGCTCCCGAGTGGGTCGACTGAGACTTTCAAAACAGGTATATATCAAATTGTGAGTAGCCAATACTCACTTTGAAATAAGATGCACATTCCTATCAGTGAGGTTAATTAAACACTGTAGGAAGATCTGATTTCTCTGGTTCAGTGAGGAGCTGGAGAAATTGGGGCTTCTGGGGGCAGCCATATCAGAAAGATGGGGAGAGCCATAGGGCATTTCCTGCCCCATTTCTGACATGAACCCACTTTCCTTGGGGTAGATTACACTCTGTAAATGGCGGGGCTACATGAGAAAGAGGCATGACAGCCCCTTTGGCCTTCCCCCTCCAACACGGTCCCAGCCCTTCTGTGTTTCCTCTCACAGGGAGGTATTAACACTTGTAGTGGTGTACAGGATTAGTCCACAACTTTGGGCCTCTGGCCCCCTCTGTATGCAACAGACTTCACAGTTCAGATGCCAAGTTTTATTGTTTACCCAGTGCTTAGTATAACATAAGTAGAATCACAGTAACATCTGCTCTGCAGTTCCTATCCCTGAGTCCCATCCCTCAGGGGTTGGGGATACCTGCTTGCTCACAGCAGCCTCTCACCCTCGCTCAGCCGTACTCCCTTCTGAAGTGGTGGTCTCTCTCTGCTTATCCAGACAGTTGTGAGCTAACTAGAACATAAGTGGTGCCATACTGGGTTAGACCAATGGTCCATCAAGCCCAGCATCCTGTCTCTGACAGTGGCCAATCTCTGTCTCTTGTGAGAAGTACCCAACAGGTCACAATGCGCAATCCATTCTCTTGTTCCAGCCCCCAAATGTAAGAGTTTACATCCCCAAAGCCTACTTGGCTAGTAGCCATTAATGGACCTATCCTCCAAGAACTTATCCAATCACTTCTAGACAGGTGCTCAGCATTTAGAGCACAGAGATGGGGAACCTTCTTCCTCCCCCGAGCTACTTATAAATGACAGCTTACTTACAAGCTCTACAGGCTGCACAGGAGCTGGGGGCAAAGCTACTGGCCAGAGGGGGTATGGCCATGTCAGAAAGAGGCGGGGTTAAGGATTTCCCACCATTTTCTGACATGACCAGTCCCCTTTTCTGAGCATTGTGACATTACAATACTTGGGAAAGGGGCGTGGTTACATCAGAAAGGGGTGGGGTGAAGGGACCCTCTCACCCCCTACACTGACCTGACACTGGGAGAGTCCAGATCAGCAACCTACCCACGTCCACCCAGTGAGTTCATGGCTAAGCCAAATGTGACCCAGGGCTAGTTTTTATCTAGCCCCTTTCAAGTTCCTGAATTGGCCCTCTGGGCTCAACAGCTAAAAGAATGCTCTCAAGGTGAAGGAGCAGAGAGGATGGCATGCACAAAAGGACAGGGAACAAATCAATTATTTGGACCTTCCTTTTCCTGAGAACATGCTTTAAGCACTCCCACTCCTAACCTCTGTGCGGCTCTCAGAGCTTGGACTAATTTTCCAAAGTGACTCCTTGGAGGGACACGGTTCTGTGCCCTTGCACTAGGTTATGCTGGCTCCCATTACTTTATTATTAAGTAATTATTATTATTATTATTATAAGCTTTTATATAGCGCCAGCGGTGTACCTGGAGCTTTACAGAGAATAAGATAGACACGGTCCCTGCCCGAGAGCTTACAATCTAAAGAGCGGGGAGGGGAGACAGGGAAGGGGAAACAGAGTGAGAGACAAGGGATGCGACATTCATGAGGATGCGAGAACTCAGGTACACGTTCTTGGCTTGGTTACAGTAAATTGGGAGTTTGCAGATGACAGGTAGGGGATAATCCTGGGTCGGGATGATTAGCAGGAGTTAGGAAGGGCAGAGCAGAAGAGGTGGGTTTTGAGGAGGGACTTGAAGGTGTGGAGGGTGGGGGCAAGGCGGATGAGGGCAGGGAGGGAATTCCAGGCATGCGGGGCAGCAAGGGAGAAGGGACGAAGGCGGTTGGCGGAGCAGGGGAGGTGTGGGAGGGTGAGGGAGGGGATGGAAGAGGAGCGGAGTGCTCGAACAGGGGTTCGGAGGGAGATCAGGGCAGAGAGGTAGGGGGGAGCGAGGTTGTGAAGGGCTTTGT
>QEPC01002403.1:3699492-3714942 GCA_003113815.1 Sphenodon punctatus | reverse complement strand
TGGGTGTAGATAGAGAAGAGGAGAGGGCCAAGGACAGAGCCTTGGGGAACCCCGACAGAGGGGCAGGGAGGAGGAGGGGAAGGAGTTAGGAAGAGATACATTGAAGGAGCAGTCAGAAGAGTAGGAGGAGAACCAGTCAAGGACAGAGTCCCGGAATCCCAGGGAGTGAAGCGATTCAAGCAGGAGCGAGTGGTCAACAGTGTCGAAGGCAGCAGAGCGATCAAGGAGGACAAGAATAGAGTAAAGGCAGTTGGATTTAGCCACAAAAAGATCATTAGTGATCTTAGCAAGAGCGGTTTCAGTGGAGTGAAGGGGGCGGAAGCCAGATTGGAGGGGATCAAGGGAGGAGTTGGCAGAGAGGAGGTCGAGGCAACGGGAGTAGGCAACCCGTTCATGGAGCTTGGAAGCAAAAGGGAGGAGCGAGACAGGACAGTAATTAGAGGGTTCAGAGGGATCCAGAGTAGACTTTTTGAGGATGGGGAGACAGTGGCATGTTTAAAGGCAGTGAGGAAGGAGCCAGTAGAGAGGGAGAAGTTGATGATGTGCAAGAGGGGACAGGCAATGGTGGAAGCAATGGAGGTCAGGAGGCGGGAAGGAACGGGGTCCAGGGGGCAAGTGGAAGGGTTGAAGGAGATTTCCTCAAGGGAGGCAGGAGGGAAGGAGGATGGGAGGGGGGGGGGGAGTAGCAGGGGGAGAGGACTTAGAAGCGATTTCCAAGCGGATCTTGTCAATTTTAGAGGTGAAAAAGAGAGCAAGATCCTGAGCGGAGAGAGAAGTGGGAGGAGGACAACGGCAGGGGGGTTGAGAAGGGAGTCAAAGGTGGAAAAGAGGTGGCGAGGGTCCCAGGAGCAGGACTCAATGTGTGAGGCATAGTACTGCTGTCTAGCGAGGGAGATAGCAGAGTTGAGCGATGAAAGGTAGAATTTTAAGAAGTGGAGGAAGTCAGCGTGGTAGTGGGATTTGCACCAGAGGCGTTCAGCAGCCTGGGTGCAGGAGCGGAGATGGCGAATGGGGGGTGAGCCAAGGGCAAGGGTTACAGGAGCGAGCTGGGCGGGAGGAGAGGGGGGCAAGGGAGGAGGCGAGAGAGGAGTTGAAGGTGGAGATGGCATTATCAGGGGAGGAGAAGACAGAGGGGGGGGAGAGGGAGGAGGCAAAGTCCTGGGGCACAATGGCCTGCAGAAGGGACGGGGAGATGGGGAAGAGGAGAGGGAGTAGTGGGAGAGGTTGAAGGAAGGAAATGGTCAGATATGGGATGGGGCTCAAAGGAGAGATCGGAGACAGAGCAGTTCCTAGAAAAACGAGATCAAGAGAGAGAGTGACCATCAGCGTGGGTGGGGGAGCTAGTCCAGAGGTGGAGATTAAAGGAGGCGGCTAGGGAGAGGAAGCGGGCGATGCAAGGCTGAGAGGGTGCATCAACATGAATGTTGAAGTCACCAAGGATGAGTGTGGGGATGTCGTCAGAGAGGAATAGGGTGAGTCAGGACTCGAACTCGGAGAGAAAGGAGGAGAGGGAACCGGGGCGGGGGGCAGGGTAGATAACAGCAACACAGAGGTTTGATATGTGGCAGGTTGCTGGAATGGCAATGGGCCTATTCCTGCAACAACGTAGCACCAAAGCAGGCTGCTTACAAGAAGCAGTGAAATAGTTAACCCCATAAGCGCTTACTCCCATCAATAGGTTTGACAGTTAAGGGGTGAAGGTTAGCCTTTATAAACTAGCAGCAGCAGCTACAAGTGAATTTTCCTCTGCCCTCCCCCGCCCACTCTGCCAATACAACCTACCTCTGCTAGTAACGCCCAAGAGCTCTCTGTGCCAATGCATGTCCTGACATGCTGAGCTACCTACTGTTCTGCATGGGTGCCAAGTTCTGCTTAAGGCCCTCGTTCCTGACTAGCAGCCTCTCCTGATTTTCTAGTCCCGCCCTTTCCTGTGCACAGACTCCTTTCTGTAACAAATCGTGTTGTGGTTTTGTGATAATTGCTGTTTAGCCAATGCCCTCGGAGTACACAATTGAGGTGTGTCCAAGCTAAGATGGTTTCCTGCCTTGAGGAACTAAGCTTAATGGTGCGGGCGTATTTATGGGGCTGTGTAAATGATAACAGAGGCATGGCAGGTAGGACACACACAGGGACTCATTCTGGTATAAATCACGGATAGCTCCACTGAGATGACGGGAGTTTGGGCTCACGTCAGCACAAGCAAACAGAGCATGGTGAGATTGACAAGGGAAGTCTTTTGTGACATGGACAATGGACAAATGTCCCCTATGGATAATGGTAAGACGGAGACCCCTGTATTTACAGCTTGTCACTCTATGGGAACTAATACGCATCACCCTTGCATATCAGAATAATGTGTGTATTTTAAATCCTAATTCTGCAGCTACGTGTTGGCTACTCACTTGTCCTGCAGGGTGGACTTGAATGGACATCCAGGCTAATCATGCAAGGCAAGCACCACCACGTAGCTGTTGTGATGTGTGAACAGGGACAAGAGGGAGAGCACAGGTGCAGTGGAGTGATGCCATTGCTACTGCTGCCATCCTTTCCCTGCCACTCCCTGGGTCCTGGGGGGCAAGGAACAGTGGTGGCAAGAGCAGTGACTTGCTGCTGCTGCTCCCTGTTTTCTGGGATTGGTAACACCTCTCCCCCTTTCCCTGCTGAGTAACCACTGGCTGCCGTGAGTGGTTATACCCCCCTATGTGTTCAGGATTGGCCATGTAGGCAGGCCTGAACACATAGGGAGCATAAAGTTTATTAGCACCTGATGTTTCTCTGAACCTTGGAGTCTTAAGAGGTGAACGGCTGCTTTCTTTCCTCAAGATGCATGTCTGGGAGTCTTTCCCCTGTTCCATCAGTGAGGTTGCATATCAGGAAATATGGTCAGGACTTAATTTTTTTCTAAGGCTTGACAGGGCTTAGCTGTGGCATATCCATTGAGACCCTGCCACTGCTGCTACCCTGCAAGACCCCATCCCTAGATGAAGTTTGATGGGGACCAGGACTGGGTGATGCTGCTGTCATTCAGCAGCTGTTTGGTGAAAAAACACCCCCAGCCGCCCCCTTGCTACTCACCTGGAGAAGCACCAACCTCAGTCTCAGTTTGTCCCCTGACAGGGTTGAGGCTGGGGTTGCTGTGGATGGGCAGGGGAGCTGCTGCTGTCACCCACCAGCTGTTTGGCAGTGAGTGTTTTGGTTGAGAGAGCAGTGTGGCATGGCAGGACAGCTCTGCCAGCTTCTCTGAATAAGCCCCCCATGCATCTGGGGTTTAGGGATGGGATTTCCAGGACAGGCTTAAGTCCCAGCACCTCTATTTTTGTGTGTGTGTCAAAATTTAGCACTGTGTATGTTACACTAACGCCCCTTCTGCCTACCTACGTTTTCTGTTCAGATGGAAGAGAAAAGTCTCTATGGTTCCTGTTAAGCTCAAAAACAATGCCTCCATGCTATGTTGCAATAAAAGGGACAATCTGTCCAGGAAAAAATAAACAACCATAAATCCATGCCGGGGCCATAGGCGATGCCCTCAATTTGATTTTAAAACTTACAGTGTAAATCAGGGGCGGGGAACCTCCAGCTCATGGGGAAAATCTGGCCCAATGGCTGTTTTTTTATTTGGTCCATTTCCAATTCTTGGATCTTGCCGATGGATCCAGTCCCTATCCTCAAGCCCTGAAAGAGTGAGCTCAGAGGAAAGGAGATAAAGGATGCATACAAGGACAGGGGATGGATCCATGGGACCCCCCCCCCCCCCGCCCCCTCCTTCTCCCATCCGGAGCACTCCCCTAATCACTTCCACCTCCTCTCCTATGCAGCCAGTGGATCTTGTGTTAATTTTCAAAGCAGTGAAGAGAAGGGAAAAGGTTCCCAACCCCACTGTATATAAAAGACTCAGAGTGCCCTGGCTGACACTGCATCCCTGCATAAAGCAGGTTATCCGTCCTCACTGGCATCACAAGGAGAGCAGATTCTAAGGTTCAAAGCTGTAAGAGTGTCATTATGATTGTTAGAGACAGTTCCCTGCCCTGGGGAGCTTACAATGTAGGATGGACAAGAGAAGAGAAAGGAGTGCAAAGGGGAGACAGGGACATATTCATGAAGTTAAATCATGGCTGCATCTCTTGCCAGCAGCCACTGCATTGATCCAAACTCACTGCTCTGTAAAGGGCTTTGTAAAACACCATATAAAATTGCATTTTTTTTCTCCCTTGCCCTTCTGTTACTCCACTGCATCTGTTGCACTGGTGTTTGGGAGTGCTGGGGTGCACAATTATTTCTAGACTGATAATTATCAATATCATTTTCAGTAGTGGGTAGTTTTCAAAATGATTTATAAAGACGGATAAGAATGATTTTTACTTTACCAGTATGAGACAGTATATAAATTGGAAGTGGCTTACTAGAGGTTACACAGCAGGTCAGCGCCACAGCCAATACTAGGTGGGGAGGTTAAAATGCAGGATTACAGTCTCCCTTCAGAATTTAAAGAGGTAGGAGAAAAGGCTCATGTGAATGCAACCTTAGTCACTGTCTGCCTCTCCTAAGGTAAGAAAACTTTCCATCTCTGCAGAGAAAGTAGGGTGTGCTGTGTTGGTCCCAAATATAGACAACAGAGACAAAGTAGTACAGCAATATCTTTTATTTCAACAACTACAGTTGGTGGAGGTATGCAGGCTTTTAGACCTCACAGGATCCTTCTTCAGGCAGGTCTGGGGAGCTTGCACATCTCCACCAATTGTAGTTGGTGCAATAAAAGATATCACTTTACTACTTTGTCTCTAATCAGACTCCGTCATCTAGCCTCTTAGCTCCTTACCATTGCCACAGGGAATCACCCAGGGGAGGGTGACTCATCATGGGTATGGAAACATTCAGGATGAGTATCAGCCAGAATCTGAATCTGAATAAGCCATCCAGAATCTGAATACTTTGCATGTTTATACCCTCAAGTCAGATAAACAGTAAACACAAAGTGATTGAGACTATACAGAGTAGAGATTTGTGTTCTCGGAGTGTGCTTCCCGCACAGCAGTCCTACCAAGGGCTGTTCCCTCCAATCACCACCAGGAGGTAGAGAGAGATTTTTACTGGGTTCTTCCCCCCGCAGAACTCCATTGAGTGGTACAGCAGACGTACCGTGGTAAGACAGCAGAGTGGAGCAGTGAACAGAGTGCTACTGCTGGCACCAAATTTGAGATTTCTCACTTGAGTCTTTCCCCTTCTAGGGGTAATATTGTGTCTCTCACGGAGGGAAGCACCGGGTAGTTGAGCTGCTGTGCACGCCACTTGTCACTCCCCATACAGCGGCTGTGACTGCTATGCAAGTTACCTCCCCCCTCCTGCCCCTGGAGATGGGAAGGGAAGAGAGACGGAACCACGCTGCTGGTCCGATTCAGTGGTCCACGGTCCGCATATGGCGCGAGGCGGTTGGTCATGCTAAGATCAAAAGGTAGACTGTTGCAGGTCTGAAACCTGGATCTGGCCTCTCTATGCTCTATTTGGCCCTTTTAAAAAAAGACACACACCCTCATGCCCACGCAGTGGACATGAGTGTGAGCGGTCTTTTGAAAGTGGTGGCAGGTGAGTGGGCGTGCATGTGCACGCCCACCTAACACACACCTCCGCCCACCTCCATCCATCGCCTGCACTTGAAGCAACTGGGGAAAACACAAGTTGTTCCATGCGGGGGCGTGCCTGGGGTATGGGTGTGCGTCCATGTGCACCCTGCCCCTGCAGTGGTGTGCCCACGAACCGTCTCCACCAGCCATGGCCCATTTAAAAAGGGCCTTAGTCTGATCTAACCCTCAATCTCATCTTTGACTCACCCCTTCCTTTTAAACTCTACATGGACTCTGTTGCCAAATCCTGTCACTTCTCCCTGCATAACATTGCTCAGATTTGCCCTTTTCTCTGTCTCCTCTGCCAAAACCCTTGTTCATGCCCTGGTCATCTCTCGCCTCGATCACTGTAACTTCCTTCTCACTGGCCTCCCCCACTCTCCCCTTATCTCTGTCCAAAACTCTGCTGCCAGGGTCATCCACCTCGCCCATCGCTTCGACCACGTGCAGCCCCTCCTCTCTTTACTGGCTCCCCCTTCCTGAACGAATCCTGCACAAGCTCCTAGTCTTCACCTATAAAGCTCTTCAGAACCTTACACCCCCCTACCTCTCTGTGCTAATTTCCCTCCGTACTCCAGTCCACGAACTCCGCTCCTCCTCTGTCCCCCCTCTCACAACTCCCCTGCTCCCCTAACCACCTTCGTCCCTTCTCCCTAGCTGCCCTCCACACTTGGAACTCCCTCCCTGCTCCCTTTGTACCTTCAAATCCCTCCTCAAGAGCCACCTCTTCCGCTCTGCCCTCCCCGACTCCTTGCTCCCCTCACCTAACTCCTGCTGATACTTTCCATCCAGTACAACCTGTTACCTGAGGTCTATGTACTCATATCCTCACCACATAGACCAACCAGCCATCATTCTTTATGTAACCAAGCCAAGTGCGTGCACCTGGGACCTCGCATCTTCATGAATGTTACACTCCTTGTCTCTCCCTCTGTTCCCCTTCCTTAGTCTCTCTCCCCCTCCTCCCCCACTCCCCCCCCAATCTCTCAGATTGTAAGCCCTAGGGCAGGGACCGTGTCTAGTCAATTAATTTGTAAAGCGCCAGGTACATTGTTGGTGCTATATAAATGCTTGCTAATAATAATAATAGATCTGACTCCTGTACTGCCACCCTTACACGAATGGGTGTTCACACAAAGTTATTTCAAAATACAAACCTAAGGGGAGTACATTCTTCTCTTCCTATTCCTGAATAATGTCAGATTAGCGTTCTGTTCATGTGAACGCTTCATGTGTAAAACTGAAGGAAGGGCCAGCTACACTGAATTAACTGTTGACCAGAACATGGCTTAATTCTCAAAGGGACCTGAGTGAGAGAAAAAGTTCCCCACCCAAGCTCTATAATATACTATCCAGATGAAAATAGACTCTAAATTTGGTCCGCAAAATCCAGACCAAACTTCTGAGATACACACCCTTGAGGCCTTGGAGATGGATCAGTTTCCCTTTTTTGTCCAGTTTCCCCATGTTTATTCTTAGATAGATTGTCCTGTTGGGCTAATTTCGAGTGTGCTGCTAGTTGTATTTTTCTGTAGTACATGAGAGTAAAACTGGGTGTCGCAGTGCCTTCCCTCATGGTTGTATAGCAAAGGCCGACTCAGCCTACTCCTCACAGAGGGAGGCAATCACTGCAATGAAAGGCCTTGCATTAATGTGACTTCTACAGCTGCCTTTTCCATTCACTTCAGATTGTTCAGAAGTTTCAGGAGAATAGAAGGGCTTACGGTTGAAGTGGGAGGGTGTCATTCCTGTCACTTGGCTTAGATTTAAAGGGTTAGATTTCCCCCTAGGATAGGAATGTTTATGGAATTAATATGTATGTAAACTTGGAGGGAGTGTGCTGGCTCTGTAACTCCAGGGATCAGGAACCATCTGCCATTCAATAGGAGTATCCCTCTAGCCATCTCTCTACTGGGATGCAGGAGGGAACTGTCCAGTATGGCGTAGGATGGAGCTTCGGGGTGTCCTCTACCTACCTCACTAACCATAGATATCTCGGAACCTTTCCCCTGGCAGGAGCCTTTGCAAAGGTGAAGGAGAGCCAGCGCATGAGTGATGAGGGGAAAATGGATCAGGATGAGGCAGATGGTATCCGGAAGCGTTGCCGTGTTGTGGGCTTCGCCCTGCAAGCAGAAATGAATCACTTCCATGAGCGGCGCATATCGGACTTCAAGAAGATGATGCAGTCCTACCTGAAGCAGCAGATCATCTTCTATCAGCGAGTCAGCCAGCAGCTGGAGAAAACTTTACGCATGTACGATAACCTCTAATGCCTTCCGCACCTGATGCACCTACTTCCCATGCCCCACCTGGACCTCTTGTGGGCTCTTCTTTGAAATGGCTGGCATTGGTAACCACATTCCATTTGACTTCTTCCATCTCCATGGAGATGATTTGCTGAGATCAAGCAGGAAATCGTTACACCAACGATGTTTAATTCACCATTCCACTTCTTTCCTTGGCAGGTGGACCCCACTCCCCTTGTCCATCTCCAGTGTTTACAGGGTGGGTGGGGGGCACCCTTCACAAGGGAAATGAGGAAAGTTCTTATGGTTCTGGCCTCATTCTTGTTCTGTGCTAAGCTTTGGCTTCTGAAAACCATGTACACTCCATTCCAGTGTACAGGAAGTACGTATGCTACATCCCGGTGGGATGAAGAGAGGGCTTGACATTTTTTTGCACAGAGATTTTCCCTTGAAATTTTTTTTGAGATACAAACGTTTTTGGTCAACATCTTTGAAATGTTTAATTTCTCATCTTATCAATATTTAAAAATCAAAATGGTGTCTGGTCATTTTTGTTTCCATGAAAACAAATTCTAAGTAAATGATCCATAGCAATTTTGATTTTATTAAAATGTTGCATGGAACAGCAGTGCCCAAATGTTGTGCACCTACCGACCACTGTCAATCAGCAGAATTTCTCAAGTGAACCCACATGTGCTGGGTTGTATCCCTCCCCAATGGGTGGGTGTTCATTGTGCGTCAGCCATGGCTGTACAAGATAGTAGCATTGCTCTTCACTGGCACTGTGACCATCTCAAACGGGAGGTGGATGCAGAGCCAGTGCAGGTGCATTATGGTTATTTCTTGCCCCCTCCTCTCCCCAGAAATAACTATTGCTTCTGGGGGCTGAGAGGATGCTATTCCTCTAAGAGCCTGCTTGTTTATGTTTACCAGATCTGTCCAGCCTTGCTGAGATACTAAGTTGTTTCATTTACCCTGGAGGGACAGTCTCCACCAGACACCTAGAGAGAGACACTCTTAACATGGAATCGGTGTCAAATTGCTAATAAACACCCATCTCCACAAGCTCTCTGTCTTGAGGCTTCTTATTATGAACCCACCCAACACCATTGGAATTAAAGTCCTCTCTGCTATTGAAATGGTAGTTCTGCAGACCAGCTGCAAGCTGCTTTCCATGGCCTCCTGAACCATCAGTGGTCTGTGTATTACCCTCTGGGAACCACTGCTGTGAAAATAACAAGAACATTTCAAAGATGTTGATAGGCAGGGCCACTTTGAGCCCTGCCAAATGGAGGCAAGTTAAAAAAGTTTCCACGAAACTGTTTCCACCTTACCTCCTTCCTGCCACTTTTTAAACCAGCTCTAGAAATAAAGCAGGTGAGCTTGACTCTTCAGGTTCAAACTTGCTCCTGGAGATTCCAAATGGACTAGAGCTTGGTTTGCCTTCCAGTCATTTTCAACCCTGAAAGATTAAGAATCCTGGGGCTTCCTGCTGGAAGAATAAAAGAAGGAATGCAGGTAGTGTACCTGGGCAAGAGCGGTTCTGCCTCAGGTATGAGGAGAGTTTACTGAGCTGTCTCACTGCTGAGGTTACTCAGGTACATAGTGAGGATGAGGTACGGTACAAAATGACCCCCTTTCAGAGTGCCTACTAGGGTTACCACTTCCCTGGGGTTGGACCCAGGGGCTCTGGGAGGAAACCCTGATTTCTCCAGGTCAGCCAGGGGCGCCCCCAGTGACCCAGAGGAATCAAGGTTCCTAGGGGCAGCCTCCTCAGAAAAGGATTGTTCCATAGGGACTTTCCTGCCCTCTTTCTGAGCTGGCCCCACTCATGGTGCACTGTAAGGGGTGGGATTAATCAGAAAGGGGTGTGACAACTCCCTTGCCCTGTCCCCACTGATGTGGCCCCACACTCTCTGAGTGGGAAGAGGGAGTTGGTAACAGTGGAGCCTATCTCCCCCCCCAAAAATCTACTGGGCCAGGTCCTGAGCTTTCATTGATTTTACCCCAACATAACTTGATTGCCTTCAATGGAGTCACTCCTGATTTACACCACAGAGAGAGCAGAATCAGCCAGGCTCTCTCTCTGTGTGTTGCAGTTGAGGTTATCTGAGTTTTGTATTCAGAACTACAGGCAAGGAGATTGAGCAACCTCCATAACAGATGTGGCCAAATCCTGTTCTCAGTAACACCAATGGAAATCCAGCTGTTTCATTGTATTCAGTGACCAAGAGCTGATGTAGCTCTTTGTCCCCACTCTCGTCTCTCAGACCCAAACTGTCCTATGTTCCAAAACATGCTGGCAGGTAGGAAGCTGACCTTTCTGGTCATCACTCCCTTCAAGCCATGTTCTCTGACAGACCTTTACCACACAAGGGCTGCAGTCCACCAACCACTTACTCCAGAGTCATTCTGTTGAAGCCCTGTGGTTGTTGTGTTACCAGCCCACTGGGACCCCTAGGCTAGCCCTTTCCCTCAGCCACCATTTGGGCCAGCGATACCTGCTGCCGTCAGTCATACTGCGTTGCCCTTCCTTTCTCTTGGAGAAGAATATCAGTTGCTCACTGGCTGAGCTCACCAGCAGTGAGAAACTGTTCTCTGTAGTCACCCTCATTTTCAGACCCCTTGAGATACATTTAGTTCTTCAAACTGGACTTTCAGGGCACCACTGGTTTAAATCCATGGCACTGGCTCCCGTGTGGTGTCAGTGACTTGAGCCTTTACTATTCTCACTGAAAACAGTGGGCATTTTTACACACACCTTAAAGTGCTGGTCTTTCAATCTTCTAGGCTTGCAAGTCCATAGTAAGTTCTAGATGCATTCTTCACACACACACTGTCCTGAGGCAGCCTAAAGTATCCACAGCTGTAGTCATGAGGGGCAGCCATGGAAACCAAGTGAACACAGCTGCCTGGAGCAAAGCAATTTACCAGGAGACCCTTTTACACACACAAGTTCTGGGAGAAGTTCTATGCAGAAGTTCAAAAAGCCAGATGTTTACGATCTGGGTGAGTGATTTAGACACACAGACAGTTCAGGATGTAACAGCAAACATGCAGGAGAAATGTGTGTGTAATAACAGCCAGTATGAGCTTGATTTTCAGAGGTGCTCAGAGCTTGCAGCTCTGGTTGGTGTCAGCTGGAGTTCTGAGGTGTTAAGCCCTCCTGTCAAGGGTTGCTAACTCCCTCCAAAAGGAAACCCAGAAGGGGTGGGACCTCATCAGAGGGGGTGGGGCAAATAGGCTGTCATGCCACTTTCTGACATACCCCATACTGAGTGCCGTGACATGGCATGCCATGGGGTAGCATTGCATTGAAAAGGAGTTCGGAAAGCCCTATGACCACCCCAGAAGCCCTAGTTCTTCAAGTTAGCCACAGGCACCCCTGTCTGACCTGGAGAAATCAGGGCCCAGAGACTCTGGGTCAAAACCTGGAGTGGTGGAAACCCTACTCCTGTCAGACTGCGAAAGCACATACTCTTTCCTGTGAAAGCCATTATGCCAGGGTTACCAGCTTTCCCATCTCACAGTCATGCTTATAAGACAATAGACAATATAAACCTCACAGTGATGCCAGCATCCTTC
The DNA here is from genome assembly GCA_003113815.1 of Sphenodon punctatus. Taxonomy (NCBI): domain Eukaryota; kingdom Metazoa; phylum Chordata; class Lepidosauria; order Sphenodontia; family Sphenodontidae; genus Sphenodon; species Sphenodon punctatus. Next base: position 3,703,493 of record QEPC01002403.1, on the reverse strand, counting down.
TCCCCACCCGCAACACACTGTGGTAACAGACCGCACAAAGAAAGGCCAGGGTAGGTCAGAATGTGTCCTTAGCAGGAGCTAGCGCCCATCCACCCAGAAGGAGGGAAAATAGCAGTGCTGCAGTTTGAACAGGTGGATGCAAGTTGTATCTGGGGAGCTTCCACCAGCGGCTATTACAGGTTCCCCTCATCCCTGCCACTTTCTACAAATTTTATTTTTTTAAAGCAATTGCACATCTTGGTAATAATAACACAAGGGCTCTGCTCTCCTTCACAGCAGTGTTCAGCATTGGAGAGAACTGGGCGCACTGCACCAGCAAAGGGACATGAGGAAAAGAAGTGGGGTGTGATTTTAAATATCCCCTCAGCAGCATGGTTCTGGCAGGGGGCTGTACGTGTGTGCAGCCAGCTACTGATTGCTTCTAGGAAGTTACCTTTGACACAGCACTACTCTGTGGCGGAGAGGAAGATGCCGGGGCAACGCGGAGGTGATATCAAAAAAGTAGTGAAGGGGCGAGCTTGGACAAGGGGGGGGGGGGGGGGGGGGGAGAGATAGAGCTGTCACCGCAGTGTTGTACCGGGAGACAAATAGGCCCAGTGAGAAGGCTTTGTTTTTAAAGGGAAATGTCAAGAATAAATTACATCACAGAAAGAAATCCAGGCCTGCTTGGAGTTTTTCCAGGGTTAAAAATAGCAAGCTGCGGTCATGTGAGCCAAAGGAAAAACACCCATGGGAAGTTGGAAGGGCTGTCGCATGCCCCCCCAAGGCTGAATGTTTCTGCAGGTGCAGGCTCTGGTCAATTTGGATTGATTCCAAATAAAAAAGAAATTGGTGTGGAGTACCGTCTGCTGTGCTGGGGCCTGCCCCCTCTGTGTCCCTACAGCTGGCAGTGAAAAGTTGCTTCCTCTGTCTGTTGGAGCTTTCCAGTGAGATTTCCCACCAGGACATGCTAATACTGGAATATGGGTCCTGCAGAACTGCACAGCTCCTGCTGGCAGAGTATGGGATGGATGTGACCAGGGATGCCAGTCTGACAGATCAAAATGTGAAAAATAAGCAACATTAGGGATACTGAGAGATGCTGAAATAAGGGACATCTGTTCTGTTCCAGAGTTGTGGTGTTCAGAATACGGGATGTTCTTTATGTAAATACTAGGGGATGTCCCATTTTGTTTTTTAGAGCTGTATATAGAGTCAGGCTAAATAAGGGATGCTTCCTTTAAAATAAGGGACACTTGGCAATCCTATGAGTGACTGGGACCCACCCCACAACTCTGTGTGGTAACTGTACAATTCAGTGCATTGCATTTTGTTGGAGCTTGGAGTCTGCTCCTACTCATGCTCCGATCACCTCCTGCTGGCAGAGGCTGCGCCTGGAGTAGATTTATTCCCCCTCACACTTGGCTGGGCCAAAGTCTCTGTTTCTGCTCAAGCTCCTGCACCCCCTGTTGATGGGCTGGGCTCAAGTAACTGTTTCCCCCTCAGATTCTTGCACCCCCTGCTAATAGAGGGTAGGCCTGCAGTAGCAGTGTCTCCTCACACTCCTGTTCCTCCTGCTGGCAGCGGCTTGGCTTGAAGTAGCTCTGAACAGCATGGAATGCATGGATCGCTCTATTACTATCTTCTTAGTACTTCTTCTAAGCGATCAAGAGTGGCCACCGTCAGACAGGTTGCTGGATTCTATGGACCATTGGCCTGACCAGGAATGGCACTTCTTAATATGTTCTCACTCTCCCTGCTGACAGGAGTTGGATTGGAGTAGCTGTGTCCCGCTCACACTCCTGCTCTCCCTGCTGACAGGGGTTGTTGGGCTGAAGTAGCTGTGTCCCTTTACACTCCTATTCCCCTTGCTTCCCCTCACACTCCTATTTCCCTGGAGCAAAGGCTGCTTGGGAGTAGCAGTGTCCCTCTCACACTCCTGCTCTCCCCGCTGACGGGTTGTGCTGAAGCAGCTGTGTCCCTTTTATACTCATATTCCCCTTGCTTGCAGGGACTGTGCCTGGCGTAGCTGTGTCCCCTCACACTCCTATTTCCTTGTACCAGAGGCTGGGTGGGAGTAGCTGTCCCCATCCCCCCCTCACACTCCTGCTCTCTCTGCTGATGATGGCTGAGTCTCGAGTAGCTATATTCCCCCTTTCACTCGGCTGTGCTGGAGTCTCTCCATCCCCTCACACTCCAATGCCTCCTGTGGGAGAGGCTGGGCTAGAGTAGTTGCATCTCCCTAAACACTCGGCTGTGCTAGAGTCTCCATCCCCTCACACTCCGATGCCCCCTGTGGCAGAGACTGGGCTGGAGTAACTGTGTCCCCCACATGAGCCCCTGCCTGCCCATTTTTTACCACCCTCTGGTAAGCTCCCCTGTGCTTTGTTTACCCGCCTTGTGCTGCTAATGCAGGAGGAGGGTTAAAAAGTTGTTTGTGTTCTAGTTGGCACAGGAGTCAGGCAATGTCGTCACTCTGCAGGGGCCCAATGAAAGCTTAGCCTTCACCACATGTTGAAACCAGATGTTTTGAGCCCCGTGTATTCCAGCCTCTTATTCAATCACATTCTTCTTTGATAGAACACAATAAACAATGGGCCTGCGCTCTCCCTCCATCCCAGTGGCAGGCAGGAGAAAGTCTATTGTTTCTCCTCATACAGCAAAAGAAAGTGAAACAATAAAGAGAAGAGTCTGAAGTGAGGCAAACCTTCCCCTCTCCTGCATGCCCACCACCCAATCAGGCCACCCAATAAAAAAGAGCTAAGATAAGCAACTATCTAGACAGCCAGCTCCTATGGCCACTGACTGGCTTTGTCGCAACTCCAGGCAGGTTGGACGAACTGAACTTGAAACCTAAGGCAAACCTAGTGCTGGTACCACTTAGGGTTACCACCTGACCAGAGGGGGTGAGGCTACATCAGAAAGGGGGAGGGACAAAGGGACTGCCACACCCCTTTCTGATTAACTCCACCCATTACAGTGTATCATGACACTCTATAGGAGTGGGACCAGGTCAGAGAGACGGCAGGAGGACCCTGGTGCAGTTGTAGCTAGGCCTTGGCAGCCCAGTGGGAATGTCATGGGCTTACATAACTCTAGTGCAATCCCCCCATCGTTAGAACCTGCCACTTTTATAGGGTGACTGTGATTCTGGGTAATCCTGGAGCAGCCCCCAATAGGAATGTAGAATGCACTCATGGTATCATATATATGGGCTCTCCCTCACTCTGCCACAACTGTAACTGAAAGTGATGGACCAACTGGATCCCTACCACAGCACAGCTCCAGGAGATGCCACTGGTGCCTGTTTTGTGGGATATCTGGTATTGAATGAACTGCACCTCATCCCTGTCCACTCATGACCTGAAGCAACTCTCACTGTAGTCTTTCTACTAACTTTAATGGGATTTGGACCAGTTTTTAGACTGCTGCTGCTGCTGCTGCTAAACTCATTGGGGCATATCTGATGGGAGAGACATGGTGAAATTGTATAGAGATGACCCTGCCAGGCGGGTATCCAGCTGCTCACTAGACAGGAGGCTCTGCTGGCCCTGCTGTGGCTTTAGGATCCTGGTCTCCATACAATTCTTATTTATTATTATTATTATTATTATTATTATTATTATTATAAACATTTATATAGTGCCGGTCATGTACCTGGCGCTGTACAGAACATAGAAATAGATGCGGTCCCTGCCTGTGGCTTACAATCTAAAAGACAAAGAGGGGGAGACAGGGAGAGGGGACAGTGGGAGAGCCAGCGGAGAAGACAAACAAACATTCAGGCGGATGCGAAGTCTCAGGAGCGTGTGCTTGGCTTGGTTACAATCAGGTTGGTTGCAGCAGTCTGCAGAGGAGGGCAGACAGTAGGTACATGGGAACGACTAGCAGGCATTGGGAAAGGCGACAAGGAAAAAGTGGATCTTGAGGAGGGATTTGAAGGAGCGGAGGGAGGGGGCAAGGCAGATGTGGGTAGGGAGGGAGTTCCAGGCATGGGGGGCAGCGAGAGAGAAGGGTTGAAG
>QEPC01002403.1:3671173-3695392 GCA_003113815.1 Sphenodon punctatus | reverse complement strand
TTTTGTGGTTTTGTCTATCCCTGTTAATATTTAATATTTAAAGTATTTATGATTGTTTTAGATTGATTTTATTGTATTTTATTGTTTTATGATGGAAGCCACCCCGAGCTGCGTTGCAGGAGGGGTGGGGTAAAAATGTATAAAATAAATAAATAAATAAACTAGCTGCCGGCAGATTTAAAACAAATAAAAGGAAGTACTTTTTCACTCAATGGAATTTGTTGGCAGAGGACGTTGTCAAGGCCAGTAGTATAGCTGGTTTTAAAAAAGGCCTGGATAAGTTCTTGGAGAGTAGGTCCATTAATGGCTATTAACCAAGTAGCTTATGGGATGAGCTTCTTACTGTCGGGACCTGGGACTGAACAACGGGGAATGGATTGCCCATTGTGACTGTTGGTTCTTCTCCCATGCAATTGAAATTGGCCCCTGTCGGAGGACAGGATGCTGGGCTTGATGGACCATTGGTTTGACTCAGTATGGCACTTCTTATGTTTTTATCCATCCCCTGTCTTTGAGTGCATAGCCCCATCCCCACTCCCTTCCCCTGAGCTCAATCTTTCAATGCTTGAGGTTAGGGACTGGATCCATGGATCAGATCCAGGAATTGCAAAGGGGTCCAATAAAAAAATTCAGCTGTAGGCTGAATCTGGCCCATGGTCAGAGGTTCCCCCACCCCTTCTTTAGACAATGCAATATGATAATAACTGGGCAAAGGGGAGGGACAAAGTAACTGGAGAGGCTGGTGCGACTGGTTAATTTAATAGCAGCTGTAGTCTCAGAAGCTGCAGGTGGGTCCTAGAATGACTAATGGTAGACAGTGGTGATTTGTAGGCCTTGTGGCAAAGCTAGGTTGCAAAGGAAGAAAGTATTGTGGTTTGGCTAAGTTTAAACTCAATGGGAGATAAAGACTCACTGGTGATTATTACCTGTTGCAAGGGCATGGAGTGGAACAGTGGGGAATCTGGTCACTCAGTAATACAGTGGCTATTTGGGAATTGTAAACATGGACAACTTCTCCAGGTCTTTCAGCAGCAACTAACTAAGATTTGGAACAGATACACATTTGAAAGGACAACTACATGGTGAATGTAAGGTGTGGAAGTACTGTAGCACTGAGGAAAACCGAGTTGGGCCTGCAATCTGAGGGCATGTCTGAAAATTAAGCCCTTCCCAACTCTGGGCTTCAGTTTTTCCCATCTCAAACAATGGTGCTAATAATGCTATACATCTGTCTGTCTCCCACCTTTGTGAAGTGCCTTGAGATCTGTGGAATGGAAAACACTGTAAACTGTATTTTCAAAAAGTGGTTTCATCCCTCACCTTTGCCTTTCAAACAGGGTCTCTTGCTTGCCCAGACAGAGAAGCTGCCTCTCCCTCCCTCTTTGTCTTTTTGTGCCAGGCTCTTCCCTGCATAGCTTTCTGAAACTCCCGTGCTTGTGCTTGAAGGGCGAGTGATTAAAGCTGGCTTCCATCAGGGATCAGCTGAAATCCCAGCTCTGAGCCAAACCTTCTGAAGAGACCAAGAATTTGGCGCACACTTCCAGCAATGGCCACAAAAAGGAAAGCAGAGGCAGCAGAAGAGTGAGCCTGTTTCCCATTAACATTCCTGCCTTCTCCCTGTCTGCGGCCCTGCGTGGCCCCTCCCCAGTGCACATTTTAACAGATAGACTCAACAATACCCTGCGTGTCCCTTCCTCTCTGCAAATAAACAAGGTGGGGTGGGAGATTATGATTATTAAATATTATTTATAGAGTGCCAGAAATGTACCTGGTGCCTGTTGAAAATAGACAGGGTCCCTGCCCCTGTCTATTTTCAATGAGAGGTAGACTGGGACATCGGTGGATCTCTAGAAGTCACCAATGCATCCTCAACACCAAGTCTGACTTGTCTTTCCTGGGACTATGGCACCATCTCTGTGGCACCTCTCCCAACCTGCTGCCCCAGAAACCTGCTTGCCTGTATCTGCCCTGCCTATACAACAGCAGTACTGGGAATGCCCTCTGCTTGGGTAGGCAAACATGACTGAACCCCAAATCAGATAAAGGCCTTGAGGTCAAAACCCTCCTGAAATGAGCACTCCAAGGAGAGCATCCTTCTGAATTTATGGGAACGGAGCTTTTATTTACAAATGGCACAGAAACCAGCCCAAGCTGGCCTGAGCCTAAGTAAATATGTTCTTATGAAATACAAGACACAAAGAAAGATAAAGGCTTGAAAAGATTCATTCCTAATGTACTTTGTTGTCCTTACCTGATGACTCAGAATGGATCCTGTGTTGCTTCCCTGAACTGGTTGCTGAGACATATGTACTTTCCCAAAGGCAAAAGGTCTATCCTCCAGACGCTGGCTCAATGGCACTGCCAGACCTTACATGCACCTACTCGGCCTCATGTATGAGGCTGATTGTAGCAGGCTGCTGAATGGGCAAATCCTAGCACGACTAGCTCCTGGGCTAGCCAGTACCCAGCTACTAAAACAGGTATGGGAGAACAGACAGTAGGCTAATTAAAAAGCTGAGACACAAAACTGGGAGGGATTGCAAACACACTAAAGGACAGGATCAGAATTCAGAGTGATCTTAATAATCTGGAACGTTAGGCTGAAAATAACAAGATGAAATTCAATAAAGACAAATGCAATGTGTTGCACATAGGTGAGGGGAAAAAAGATAGTACAAATACAAAAGGGGTGATGACTGGCTAGGAAGCTGTGCTTCTGAGAAGGGTCAGGCTTACTATAAGCATCCAATTTAGATGTCTCACTTTAAGAAGAATACTGACAAGCTGGAGAGCATTCAGAAGAGAGCAACAAAGATGATAAAGGAGACAGAGGGAAAGAGCTCTGAAGAGAGTAATGAACTGATGTCATGATGCTCCATAAGAGGCAGAGAAGTGACAGCTTTTAACCCCATCCCCTCCAACATGGCTCTGCCTCCTCTGTTATTCTCCCCTGAAGGAGGTGACAACTCTAGTGATGGGAACCTGGTGTCTGGAATGGAAGGTTCTACAGTGGATGGTAATGGTTCTGATTTTTTGGTACTCACCCACCCCATGGGCTAGGCCCTATTCAACTTACCTCCAAGGGTTCCCTCATCACCTGGTTATGGTCTTCAGAGACACAGGAGACATCCATTAAACTGCTCCACTCATCACAGCCCCCTCTAGTTCACCTAGGGCTGCCACCTCTCTGGGTTTTGACCTGGAGTCCCTGGGCTCTGAGGGAAGCCTCAGTTTCTCTGGGTCAGCCCAGTCACCTGGAGGAATTGGGGATTCTAGGGGTGGGTCAAAGGGAATTTCCTGCTGCCTTCCCAATGTAGCTCTGCCACTATGGAGCATGATGATGTCGTGGTGCTCTGTAAAGGGTGGGGTTACATCGGAAAGAGGTGTGACAGTCCCTTTGCCCCACCCCTGCCATTGTGGCCCCATCCCCTTTGAGTGAAAGCCTGGAAGAGACTCCTGATCTGAGACCACTCTGCATCATGCAGAGCCAGAGCCCAGCTTGAATGGTTCTGCCCCTTCTGCTGTTAACAAATGAGACGGTAGCCCACACCAGGTGGATGCCTACCCCGTATTTGCTCTCACCAGCCACATGGCCACCACCTACCGGCAATGCAGCCCCCGCTCATAGCAGGTTCCTGGAGTATGCGGAGGCCTCTGTATGGGTGAATGTGGGTTAATGTGTGCCCACGTGTCTGTGTCCTGTCAATGTGCAGCCTTGCGCGTATACAGGTCCACCAGTAACATAGAGTCATGGATGAAAAGCCTAGAGCGTTCCAAAGAGCAACTGCTTCCTGCCCTTCTCTACACTCTCACTGGCACATGTGTAATGTCTGCCTTAAAAGCCCACCCACACCATTTTCAAACATGCATTCTCCCAGCCCCTCCTGGTTGACAGTACATGACTTGACTGGCAATGCTTGCTGTTTCTCAGAGTCTGCATTCTTCACAACCACTTGCAGAGGCTTACCATTGACACAGCCATGGTTCAGACTGACCGCAACAGCCAGCACTGCTACCACCAGCACCACGCAATTGCAGTCCCTCTCTGCCTGCCAGTGCTGCATTCCCTGAACCAAGGAAGAGACCAAGGCCTTCACTGCTTTATTGGGTGGGGATGGAATGGCAAAGGTCCAGTACCAGCTGGTGAAGTGCTATAGGAATGAGGTGGTGTTCCAAGCAATATCTGTCCAAATGGCATAGCAAACTACACCAGGACATGAACCAGTGCCGAAAGTGGGCCGGGGACTTGAGGAAAGGCTACAAGGAGATCCGGGACAACTTTAACCCTGGCTGCAGGAGGTAAACATCTCTGTACTATGAACTCCTGGACCAATTCCTCTGCATTGATGGTGCTATCATGGCATCCTGCCTGGATGGCTAAGTCTTCGCCAGGAGCCAGAAGTGGGTGGATACGACTCCCCCCACTGTCCTCTCCTGCTGCCTGCACCCCCTCACAGAATCCATGACCACTGGTGGAGATTTCTCCATGCCCGGCCCCACCCCAGAGGCAGCATGGGTCGATGCAGAAACAGACACCATGACTCACATGGTGTATCCCCTCGAGCTTGAGAGCCAGCCCTTGTTTGAGGAGCCACCAGTGGTTCTGGTAGAGGGTATGGAGGACCCAGATGCCACCTTTGTAGAGGAGGCGGTGGAGGAGAATGGTAAGTTAATGCACCCCGGAGTGGTGGTGGGGTTTACATTTAAACAGCTGCATGATATAGGCTTCTCTTTATTGTTATCCAATTCTATGGGACACTTTTTTTCTTTACTGTGTTGACAGGTGGCCAGGAGAGTGCAGAGGAGGATTTCAATTTCTACTTTTGCTTTCAATTTTTAGGCACTCAATAAATTATGCAATTTGCTCAGTAAATTCAGCATTCTGTGTATAACAAAAGTTTACTTCCAGCCACCAAGTGTTGGCAGATTTAAGCCCAGGTATGAACCTCAATGGGTGGGTGGGGATAGCAGGCACCGGACTGCCTCCCAGAGTAATAATAGCCCCAAAGAAAGAAACAGCGGGTGCCAGCTTCTTGTTCCCATCATTTGCCACAGCTGTGAGTCATGACGTGTGTGTGTGTGTGTGTGTGTGAGGGGCAGGATACTGGGATGAGAGGATTGGTGGGCAGAGCATGGCAGAGCATGCTTGCCCATGTATTAGACTCTACACACTAAACATGTGAGTGGGCGATGCATGGAACAAACTCACACTCCAGGGGCTATTGTCTTGTTTATTAATATCCAGCGTTTGTTAGGGAGAATGAACATGCTCCACTCTGAATTCACAATTCTGTCAGCTTCCAGACCCAGCCAATCTGGGGCATACTCACTAGTAACCCCCTACTAGCCAGGGTAAAGAAAGACCATTTCTGCTTCCATAATGCTAACCAAACACACTCCTGTTTAACCCTGTATATTCCTGTAAACATTCATAAACAGGCCATCACAACTCTCAATTGCAGCAGGATTACAAATGGGGGCATTTCAATGGGAGCCAAACTAAGCCTGTGTAAAGGCTGTTGTGAAAGGCCAGAGATTCCTGATAAAACGTCATGAGCTGGGCTACCACAAGAGTTCATCTTCTGCATTTTTCCCAGGCTGGGTCCTTGCTGTTTTATCTAAGGCTAATTGTCTTGGACAGGAAGGAGTAAGTGTAATACGCAGAGACAACGAAAATGAACATCTGACATAAATTAATAGAGCAATACTTTAAACAGAACTTGACATTATGCTCAAATAACCTTTGTCATCGTAGGGGAAGTAATGTTCAGTGCTCTTGAAATAGCAAAGCCCCAACAGCACACACAGCCATTTAGCTTCAAAACAATGGTCCTATAGTGAAAATCAGTCAGTCACCTGCTCTAATGCTAGATCACTTTAATGAGGGAGTATCCCTAGTGTTGGGTTGTCACCTCTCTGGGGATCTGCCTGGAGATTTTGGATTTTGAGCCTCCAGGTTCAAGAGGAAGCCCCGATTTACCCAGGTTACCCAGGGTTGCCTATACCTAATCTTGAGAACTGAGGCTTTTGGGGATGGCAGGCAGCAGTCATGTCACAAAGAAGGTGGGCCATACGGACTTTCCCACCCTTTTCCTGAAATGAATCCACCCCCTGCAGAGCATCGTGATGTCACAACATCTCTTATGGGTCAGGGACACATTGGAAACAGGTGTGACAGCCTCTTTGCCAACCCCTTTCTAACATGCCCCTCCCCCTGCAGAGCACCAGGATGTCACAATGCTCTGTGAGAGGCATGGTTATACTGAAAGGGGCGGGGCATGACATTCCCTTTGCCCCACCCCATCGGATGTGGTCACGCCCCCTCTTCACCTGGAGAGAGGTGGCAACCCTAGCCAGGTGGGAGGAGACCCTGAAGTCTGGTTTGCAGTGTATTCATTTTGGCACAGGAGGAAATCAATAGCAGAGGAAACAGCCAATCATTTGGGTACAATCTGGAAACTGATGACTCTGGAGCAGTCCTGTTCAAGCCAGTAGGACAATTCCAGACTAAGGGGCTTCAAGGTTGCAGCTGTTGATAGAAATTCTGTTGAATAAACTACCTAAAAAGAGAACTCACTCCCTCCCCCCGTCGAAAAGAAGACCTTTGGTTGTACAGTGTCCCATATGAGCCCTCCATTTAAAGCTTCTGTAGCTCTTCATTGGTGTATAATCCCCTCTACTGGGGTAGATTTCATCCTATTGGAGCATTAACATTGTGCCTTTAAGGGATGAAACAGTATATTTTTTAAATGCTGAAATGCAGCATTTAACTCTGTCCCGTGGTTCTGTGTCATCAGGAGATAATCTAACAACATGAGCACACGCTGTTTCTCTGTACAATACATCACATGCTCTCTCTGCAATCTTAGACCCACACATAACATTTTTTTCCTGTCCTATCCATTACTTTGTTTCACCTTGTTCAGAATCCAGACAAAAAGAATGCACCCAGGAAACCAGAGGTAGGGGCTGCCTTTTCCGTTCCAGGAGCCACTTTGAAAATTAGTATGAGCTCCAAGGGCCACGTAGAAGTTGGGGGCAGGGGTGCATAAAAAGTGCATTCAGGAAGAGGAGGGTCCAGAGATCATTGATTTGCACTATGGATCTGTCCCCTATCCTTGTACGAATGTCCTCATCTCTGCTCCCTTAGGCTGAGCTCCATCTTTCAGTGCTTGTGGGTAGGAACTGGATCCAGGGGCCAGATTCAGGAATTGCAAAAGGGCCAGATAAAAACTAGCCATGGGCTGCATTTCACCCCTAAACCTGAGATGCTTACCCTTGCAGTAAATGATTCTTGCCTTCCTCTTTATCTGGCATCATCTCTCCTGCCTTGGACCCAGTCTCCCTTCCCCTTCCTGTTTTCTCTGCCTTGCTCTTCAGCTCCAGCCCCTGGTCCATGATCCTGGCCTTGCTCCACCCTTTGGATCACTGGCCCCAATCCTGAGTCCTGATGTCCCAATCATATCATCCACCCATGTCTCAGATGCTCCCTCACCTGTGCCCCTTACAGAAAGCACTGAGCTCAGGGGAAGGGAATGGAGATAAGAGCATGCACTGAAGGATAGGGGATGGATCCATAGCATAAATCCATAATCTGGATCCTTTGCTCTGCTTCATACCCCCAAACACACCCTGTGGCAGGGCTAAGCCACAAGATGGCACCTGCCATGAGGACTACCTAAAATGGCCACCAACAGGAAGAGGAAATAGGTGGGTGGAGTTATCTATATAAAAGAGGGGGCAAGCAGGTAGCAAAGACAGTCTGCTCCTGACTGCTGAAAAGGGTACATCTTCTGGATAGGCTGACTGATCTGGATGTTGGGACAGAAGATGGTCTTGACTTGAGGATGGGAAGCGAGAGAGTATCTATGTGAGTTAGAAAAGAAGTAGCCATGGACTGTGGTTGGACTAGGCTCTGATGCATATGGACTGTAACTGGCCAAAGGCTTGATGCCTGGCCTGGGACTATGTGGGTGTGAATAAACTGTCTTTTGCTGAACTCTATAACTTGCTCACTGGTGCCCTGATCCTGCAAACACTCATCCACTAACAAGTGGGGCCCTGCTATATGCCCCTTAAGCACCCCCAATTCCTATCTGGCCTATGGAGCATGTTCTAACTTTCTATCAGCAGTTCTTCTTCTAGTTTTGAATTGTGGACCTCCTACCTGGAGCTCATTTTCACCTCTTTCTCCTCTTCCCCTCACCATTGTTTCCAATCGCTCTATATACCTTGCTGCTTTGCTCAGTCTATAGTTCTAATTCCTGAGGACCCTGTGATATCTGAAAGCTTGTCTACTTCCACCAACTGGAGTTGGTCCAATAAGATACCCTTCTACTACCTTGTCTCTATTGCCTATATTTGGGACCAACATGGGAACCTTACTTTCTCTACAGAACAGAATGGATCAGAGCAAGAAGGTGCTGGCATCCAAGATCCTAGAAAGAGAGAGAAGCCCAATGACAAACAGCTGTGGGCTGGATTTGGTCTATGGGCCAGAGGTTTTTCATCCCTGTTCTAGAAGAAGCAGTAGAGGTCCTGTGAACTTAGCCACTGATTAGCCCAAAGTTAGAGAAGGTGGATGACAAAACTGAAATCCGAACTCTGGAGTCGCAGCTCCCACATCCTCAGCTGGAGTAATTCCAATGTAGTTAATGGGGTTATGTCTATTTATGTCATTAGAGAAACTGGCCTGTGCATCTTGCTTCCATGCTGATGGGGAAGCTAGACCAGATGGGTGCCTCCTGTGTGGCATTGCCTTTCCCAGCTTTCTCCCTGCAGTTCGTGCTATGTTTACTAACCACCGTATGTGTTTGTGTTCAAACAATTTCCTCGTGGCTGCTCCTTTGCTCCTGTGGAGCCTAGCAGTAACAATAACAATGCTGATTATTAATAATTAGATTTTGCTCTGCTCGTTGGGGGAGTTCTAAACGTTAGGCAACTGCTAATGATCTCTGTATAGCAAGCCCCTCCATTATTCTGCCCATGGTGGGGCAGGCAAGGAGACTGGGGTGCAGAGAAGCTATGCCATTAGTGCTCAGATGCACTGGTGTAATGAAAGAAGGGGCAGAGCAAAGAGACCTTCCCCTCACAATATCCTGAGTTTGGAATCTGTCCTCTCCCCACAATCCTCGGCAGTGGGAATAGCAGGACGCTGGGTGTTAATAAACAACAAAATAACACTGGAGTAAATATGTCCCCATGTTCCCCATATCTGCATGTCTAGCATGATGAACCTAATAAATGGCCAGCTGTCTGCATGGTGGGCTGTTTTCCTCCTGTCACCATGCACCGCCACCCTTTTCCCATCTCCTTATCCATCTCCCCAGCTGCAGTTTGACAGCTGTTCCATCCTGGGGGCAGCACAACCTCTCCAGGCCTATCGCAGGGAGGTTGCGCCCCATGGTCTGGCCCATCCATCCATATCTCCCCACTTGGTTCGTCCTGCCCACCCCATCCTGCTGTGCAGCACAACCTCCATGGGCCACCCCAGGGAGCTTGTGCTGTGTGGTGCACCTCATCCGTCACTGAATCATTGCTCCATGGAACATCCTTCACATATCAATGGCCTGGGAGGACCACCTCCACACATGCACAAGCACAACCCTAAGAAACAGCCTGTGCATACATGTCTGAGGCTTAGCCAGGATTAGCCCACACAGTGTTCCCCGCAGCTAAAGACAAGACAGTGCACCATGTGTGGAGCGACACACACAAACATATGTTCGTGAATGTTGACAATCTAATAAATAACCATGTCAACAATGACTCGGGGGGGCGTTATGTCATTTGTTAACACCCACTGTTTGGGGGGTGTAACCTAAGTGCGAGGATATCATCTCTATAGGACCCTGCTTGTTTACCAGCTCAGTCTAGCCTTGCAGAGGTACATAAGTTATTAAATTTACCCTGAAGGGATAGTCTCTGCCAGATACCAAGAGAAACAGACTCTAGAGCAGATTGTCCAAGACATGAACTGTGATCAGTCACTCAATTGTGAACAACCTGGTACTCCTTAGCTCATTGGCAACTTTATGGCTTGGAGGCAGGAAAATTTTAGGCCACCTTATTACGGCCCGGTGATGTGGTCCAAAGCTATAAGTGCAGGGGTCTTCTGATGCCACTGCAGGGTGAATCAGCAAGGAGTGGTAAAGCCCAGATCCACCTGGTGAGGGGCTTATCCATTAAGCAGCTCTCCTGTATGTGCAGAAAGAGGGCTTAAGAAGGATGGTCCAGGTGTTACGGTGCAAGTCTGGAACTTGGGAGACCTGAGTCTAGTTCCCTGCCCCACCAGTCACCCTGGTCTCCGTGGGCTCAAGTTACCTCACCTTATTGCAGAGATGGAATCGCAGCCCCGTCTCCCAGGGGATAAATACATAAAAGACTACAAAGTCCTCAGATTCAGTGGCAATGGGGGTGGGGGGCACATGAGATCGCCACCTCTCTGGGTTTTGACCGAGTCTCCAGGTTCTAGTAGAATTTTTCTGATTTAGCCAAGGGCGCCTCTGGTAACCCAGAGAAATCAGGGCTTCCAGGATGACATGGGCCAACCACACAGAAAGGGGGTGTGCTATAGGGATGCTCCTGTCCCCTTTCTGACAGGGCCCATCATGATGTCATGACGTTCTGTAAAGGGCAGGGTTATGTCAGAAAGGGATGCGACAGCCCCTCAGCCCAGCCCTCACTGATATGGTCCCACCCCTCTGAGTGAAAGCCCGGAGGAAGGGGGTAACCCTAGGGGCACATAAGTACCTAAGACAAATGGGTAGATAACTCCTTGGTACCACTGTCCATAGGAGTCTTTCCATGGACTCCTAGGAGTCTGTGCTGCTCGTAGGAGATGTGTGAGCATGGCAAGTAGGGGGCATTGTTGAGGGAGTGCTGGAAGGAGGAAGGGTGGTTCATCTGGCAGCTTCACAGTACTCAGACCCCCTTAGCGTGTCCCGCTCCCCCATTTTCAGCTGAATGGGGGCACAGCTAATGGTACTTGAGATGGCTTGCTGGAAATAAGGAGGGACAGGTGAGTCTCCCCTCCATGTCACCTGTGGCTGGGCTGGTGGGGCAAGGTCTGCACCCTAGAGTGGATACAGGATGGGCTGGTGGATAAGAAACTGACCCTGAAGGCAGGTGTGTAGCCCTTGTAAGGGCAGGATCATCAGATTCTAAGCTATGGGCAGACATTAGGGGTCAGATCTGGGAGCTAGTCAGAACTGGCATCCCTTCAGGAAAGATAAGATCAGGGCACAGAATCAAGAACAGGACAGGAGCAGAGACTAAAAGGGTCAGGAACAGACAAGCAAGGAGCAGGGCTGGAGCTCAGTTCAGAAACAGCAGCCCAAATACAAACAGGAAACAACATTGTTCTGACCAACTTCCTTTTCCTCTGGGTGGACCTATATACTCAGGGGTGACCAATTGGGGACCAGAGGGGGTGTGGCCTAGCTGTAGCCAGGGGCCCTGAAAGGCCAATTCTAGGTCAAAGTCAACGCATAGTGGTAGTGTTGTGAAGCTAGCTACTGCTGCCACACAGCCTTGGAGAAACCAATTCAAGGCCTGACTCCTGATCTAGCCAGCCAGACTTGCTTAAACAAGCTGCTTTACCTCTCTGTGGCTCAGAGAGAAACGAGAGCAATGCTTGCTGTATGGGGGTGCTATGGGGCTCATCTCATCTGTGCCCATAAAGCACTTGGAATTCCTAAAGCTGCAGGAGCAAGGTGCAAAGGTAAATTATGTTTACGAGACGCTGAGAATGCTGAATGTTCGGTCATTTCCTGTTATCTGCTGCTCCCTCACCCCAAGGTTGCTCTCATGTGAAAATCTCCTTTGCAAAATTCTTTGACAGAACAAAATGCTCCCGAATAATGAACAGGAGGGTGGGAAGGTCAGAGAGTAGCGGGAGGATACAGTGATTAGTGGCATCCTTCCTCTGGAGCACCCAGCATTGGCCACTTTTGGAGACAGGAGACCGGTGCAGCTGGGCCATTGGTTTATTCCGGTCTGGCAATCCTCATAGCCTGTTATCTTGTTTCCTACAGTTGGCTACCTCCCACCAATTGAACCAACAAAGCTGCTTAGGATACATTTCAATTTTGTTACATGCACAAGAAAGGAGAAGACAAACACCAGTCTTGACAAGGATCAGAGATCCCCCCACATGCAGCAGAGGGGTTTTCGCACAGAGACTGGGCTAGCAACCGGACACCTTCACTGACACTGCCAGAAATGGGTTGCATTTCCCTTTCCTGTTATTGCAGGAGCTTGTGCTTGACCTAGCGATCCCCCTGGTATCATACATGCAACATCTACTTGAACGAAGGCCTTGTGGTTAATGCACTGACCGTGGGAGTCTGGTGGTCAGGGTTCTCTTCCCAACCTGAGTGCTCAAACATTAACCATTGGTTATTTATTATGTCCCTGCAAGGGATCTGTAATCCGTCTCTCCTGACATGACAAAGGACTCTTGTTGGGGAGTAGACACACCAGCGTAGCCAAGGGCTCTGGGGTAACACAGGACTCTCTTGACTACCCACAGAAATGAAGATGGAAAGCCCCTTCAACATCCTGCTCCTGACCCTTGCCACCACATGTGTTCAAGGTAAGACAGCTGTGTCCGGCCCACTCCACCCATCAGTAGGTCATTGGGCTCAGGGGCATATGCCTGACAGACACCAAGACTAAGAGAAGCAAGGAAGGGATGTAGTCTGGGTCAATCCAGGTTAGAAGCTGAGGGATCAAGCCAAGTCAGAAGGCAAGGATTGGAGGCAGGGAAGGTGAAGACAAGGCTGGCTCTGGGCTGGAGGCAAGCAGGTTAAGAACAGGGAGCACACAGTAGAGTCCAGACAGAACACACAAACAGGAAACATTCCTGCTGCTCAGACTACTTCCTGAGGCTGGCCCAGGAAATTAAACTGGAGCTCTGGCCAATCCAGAAGAAGCACTCAGGAGCCAAAGCAATGGGAGAAGGCTAATAGGTTGCCTTATGCCTCTGTCACCAGGGTAGAGCCGTGGTAGTGTGGTTTGAGAACCTGCCTTTGAGTACAGCAGACCTGGGTTTCATTCTCTTTCCAAAAGGAAGCTGTGAGCCTCATGATTTTATATATCTGCCAGCACTGGAAATCAAAAAGAGGTCGATTTACACAAGGTGCACAGTGCAGGGAAAACATAACATGGACACTAGAGACCAACAATGTCCTTTCTTCCTTCATTCTTGTATCTACCTCTCTTTTTCACCCTTTATCAGTTTTTCTTTTTCTCTGCAATTTTTGTTCCTTCCTTTCTTTCTCTCTCTCTTTCCCTCTATATTCTTCCTTTTTTCTGCTTGACTCTCCCACCTTGTACATGCTGCCTTTTTTCCCTTGTAGAAGTGTGGGAGGGAGTGGTAGAGATGGATGTCTGAGGCCCAGTGGTGTAACAAGGTCTATTAGGGCCTCTAGAGCAAGCCATCTTATTGGCCCCACCAGGACACATACCTCCCCCCTCCAAGACTCTTGTCCCCCACCATGCTGTGCCACTCCTGCACATCACCAATACCTCCTGCTTGCCACCTCCTCTGTTTCAGTCCATGGTGGTAAGCAGCAGGTAGGGGTGGAAGGGCCATGGGGAATACGCTCCAGAACACCCTGCCACTAGTTGCTGCTGCTGCTGTGGAGTTGAACTGGAGCAGAGGCAAATTGCAGGCAGCATGGGAGAAGAGGGTCCAGAAGTGATGTGCTAAGGGAAAGGAGGCCCAGCATTGGCTTGCACCACAAGAATCGGGCCAAGGAGGTGTCATGGAGGAGCCTGGCTGCAGCACCAGCAGATGGCTGTGTCTTGTGCCGGCCAGTCAGGCCTGTCCCAGAGCCCCCTGAATACCCCAAACCCCACCTATCCCTACCCTACATCACTGCAGAGCACACTCCTGGTCTCTGTTACCACTCACTATCTGCTAGATGCTGCTGCTGTCACTTCACATCTGGAGGAGCCAGCAGCACCACAGGGCAGTTAGCAGTGGAGAGGCTGAGAATGTACTCGGGCCTCCCTCTTCAGTGTTCATGACTGTGAGGCCCTGTGTGATCCTGGGCCTAGAGTTGCCACCTTCCCAGAAGCAATGACCTAAAAACAGGCAGGGACATGCCAAAAGGGGGTGGAGAAAGGGGACTTTCCTGCCCCTTTCTGATGTGGCCACACCCCTTGGAACATCATTACATCATGATGCTACACAGAGCTAGAACCATGTCAGAAAGGGGGCAGGGCAAAAGGACTCAAGTACTGCTCCTTTCCAACATGGTCACAGCCCCTTCAAAGTGTCGCCCCCTGATTAATTTGGGGGAAATGGAAGCTTCGAGCCTGGAGATGATGTGTCAGAACTGTGAAAATCTGTGTATTATTCTAGCACCTTGGTTGTAAGAATGGTGATTCACACAAAGGACTGAACTGTAACAGGATTATGGGGAGAATGGTCTATACAGCTAGAACACCTGGGGGTTCCATGGGGGTCAGCGCTCTGTTGGTCTTAAAGGGCCACACACCAACTATTTGCCTAAGCATAAATACAGTAACACCCCCCCACCCCTGTAAATAACAAAAGAACAAGAAGGAAAGAAAGAAAATCAAGCAAGCTTAAAATAGTTAGAGCCACTTCTGCTCCAGCTGCTTATATCCTTAGATAGCATTATGATGTGACATAATCCTTCCACTGCTTGGGTTTAAATCTTCTCCCATATCTGAAGTAACATTTGCTTGTGTTTGTGGGTATATCTGTAGGGTCATGTTCTGCCACCAAAGTTTGTCTGTTGAACTTGTGTGTTGTCATTTCCTTGCTGACTGGTCAATGTGTGCTTCTGAGGAGTCATCTGGACTGGCTGCCATCTCATCCTCCTCACCTGTGGCTTTGCTGGTGGGAGTGGGTCTTAGGTTCTTGCAATTCCTTCTTAGGAACTGTCTGTTCTCTTTGTACCACTTATGACATGGGTTGTTCTGCTGGTCTAATTACCATGCCAGGATGCCATAGACCATTTGGGCTTTGTATCATTACTTTGGAGTCACTGGGAAGAGGACTCGGTGCTTTTGTCATAGTGAGATTTATGGGTTTTTTTTCTTCCTTTCTTCCAGCTCTCATGTGGTCATGATTAACAAATCTGCGCATTAGAAGAGAGCCTCTGGCAGGTATCACAGATTTTAGCCTCCTGCTCATCAGCATCTGTGTGGGTGAAAATCCAGACTCCATAGGTGTTTTCCTTCTCTACAGCAACCATTGAGCTGACCAATTTGGATGGCTTTTCCACCTTTTCAGTTACACCCAATTGCACCATTCAGTGGAGTTCCTTCCCCACTTTGGGTCTCATTGTTAGTGGTAGTCGTGGTGGTGCGTGTACCACTTGCACTCTGTCTGCAGATAGCTTGATTTTGCAGTAACCTGGTAGACATTCCAGACCTTCAAACACATCAGGGAATCTTCTCTTGACCTCTTCTGCAGTGAGAGGTTCTTCTGTGGATTCTACTGCCATTAAGATTTGTATCAACTTTAAGGACTGTAGTGGCTTCTGTCCTACTACTGGCTTTGCTGGAGTGTTTATCACATAGAAATCTAGTCCTTGACTTCTCTCTTTGTATTTGCATGTGGTGCTGCATTTCCCTACTACGGAGAGTGGATGCCCTTCATACCCTGCAAGTCGTGCTGACACGGGTGATATCAGTGGTATTTTGCAAGCTAACTGTTTCCTGTATTCTGTTACAGGGATGTACTTTACTTGTGCTGCAGTACCAATTTTGAATTTCACTGGTGTTTGTTCTAGACCCATTAGGATGGTTATATATGCGTCATCACTCTCCTTTTCTTGTATTGTAGCTAGGAAATATGTTGAGTCATCACTAGGTTCCTTCTCTTGCAGGGTTTTTCCCACTTCAAGTACTGTATGCCCTGTTCCTCCTTGTTTGCCTGAGCGGCATGCTTGTGCAAAATGATTTGCTTTGTGACAATTCACACATACCTTCCCCAGTGCTGGGCGCTTCTCTTGTTTTGCATGATGCAATGCACATCTGCAGGGCGGGTCACATAGGCTGGGGTTGCACTTTTGCCCTGTGCGGCTGTGTTGCACACGCGGTACCACGTGCACGCCTGAACACACGCATTCTGGCTGGGGGCCGCGTGTCGGGGTCGGTGTAAGCCGGCCGCTGGATTGTTCCCTAGGTCTCAAATAGTTCAAAAAGCCTCTCTGGCTTTTTCTTGTCTGCTTCTGTGAGTTTGCCACCAGCAGCCCCTGTCTTTATCCCCAATACATATCAGAAAATAAGCAGCTTTCTGGGCTGCAGACCACTTATCTGCTTCAGGTCCTGCAAAGATCAGCTCCATTAACTCCCTCCATCGAATCCAGTTCTCTAATACTTCCAGTTTCAAAATCCATGAATACGTCTTGCATTGCTCTGTGTGGAAGCCATAGTCCATCCCATTCTGGCACCATGTATTGTCCTGGCACCTTGCTTGTAATGGTGATCCACACGAAAGACTGAACTGTAACAGGATAAGTGCAGCCACAAAGGGTATACACGTACAGAGAATATAACAAATAAACCAACACACCTGTACAAAAATGACAACAAATGTTGAAAGAATGAATGAGGCAATAAACCCTAAAAATCCAAGAAAATGTATTACTGAACAAATTAGTATCACAAGAAAACAGGGGATATACAAAATATACCAATTGACAGAGAAGACTCCTCTACTACAACATGGCACAGACAGAATCTGTGAGACAAACAGAAACACAATGCAAAAGTGAAGAGTGAAAAGGCGCAGGAGACTGTGGAACTTCACTGAAGGTGAAGGTATTGACGTTTCGCTGGAATGCTTTCTCAGGAATATGCTGTCCTGCTGTTCTTACTCATGCAACAGTGCTCTCAAAAGTATAATCATGTTGTAGTACAAAAATGATCTCCTGTACATATAATACCTAATGCATCCTAGCCAGTGGACCATTGAACAGCTTGCCTTGCTTATTTTCTCTTTTTTGCCAAAAAATGGAGCTTCCTAGTGTAACTTCTTACTGGTAAGACTGGTAAGGCCTGCCCCACCAGGTGCTTTTCTCTAAGGCTTTCCTTCCTCTAAGGCTGGGACTTCTTACAATGGTGTATAGGGTGTCTTAGCTGCGCCCAATTGGCTAGACCTTATTCCTCACTTCCATACGAAGTACCAGGGCCACACACCTGGTATTTGCCTAAGCATAGATACAGTACACTCTGGGTCAGACCTGGAGAAGCAGTAACCCTGCCACTGGTCGCAATCACTGACACAACTGAGGGCTGAAAAAGGAAGCCCAAGCCCTGTTTTATGAGGCTATGGGGGTAAAAGATACAGGCAAAACAGGGAAGGTGGTAGAGTAGCCCTGAAAATGGCAATGTACTCCCCCACCCCTACAAAGCATTAGCCTGGGCTGCAGGTCTCACAAACTGAAATCACAAGAACCTCCACCCTGTCATTACGATTCTGCTATCCCTCCCAATAAAGTCAACACTCTCCAGGTAGCTCCGAGCTGGGGGATGGGGCTGTGGAAGCAACGCAGCTGAACTTTGCTTTGGCAGCAGTTAACCTGACCAGCTGGGGTTTGACTGTGCTGCTGTTATTGTGTTTGCATTAGCCGCTCCCTGGGCACAGGCGTGTATTGTACAGTCACCTGGGAGTGGGAACAGGTGCGGTGAGCTGGAGTTCACAGTCAGAACCCACAAGAGCACATTTGAAGATGTCGCATGACTAGGGCCACATTTACACCTGACGAGGAGGCGCTGTTAAAATGACACGCAGGCAAGGATGACGCAGCGGGAAGGAGCCCAATGCTGGAACTAGCGCCGGTGTGACTGGGGTTCTGCTGTGACTTTGCTTGCACATGACAGGGTGCAAAGTCCAGCCCTGTCTTGCACGAGCAAAGCCATGGCAGAACCCAGTTTGCACGGTACTACTTCCGGCATCGGGCTCCTCCCCGCTGCCGCATCCTTGCCTGTGTGTCATTTTAACAGCACCTCCGTCCTCGTCAGGTGTGAATGTGGCCTAGTTTTACCACCCCAGTGTGGAATCTCCAGTCTCTGGGGGCAGCCCTGTCCCTGAGTTTTCTGAGTGTCTATGGCTAACCTGGAGAAACAGTGGCTTCTGGGAGCAGCAGGGGGCACCCATGTCAGAAAGGGACATGCCAGCCTTTTGCCCTGCCCCCTCCCCAACTCCTGCCCTTTGCAGAGTATTGTGACATCATGACGTTCTTCTGGAGGCAGGAACATGTTGGAAAGAAGACAGGGCAAAGGGACTATCACACCCCTTACAGAGCACCATGACATCGCGACGCTCCAAAAAAGGGCAGGGTTACATCAGAAAAGGGTGTGACTGCCCCTAAGCTCCACCTGCTTTAGTGTAGTCCCCGCCCCCCAATGGGAGGTGGTGATAACCCTATGCATGACCCAGCTGCACCTTCCTGGCCTAGTGACACACTTTGCTGGGTAAGCATTGGCTGAGGCCAGGTGCAGGGAGCTGGGGAAGGCTCTGCAGAAGCTGGGAACATGGCTGCTAGGCAGAAGGCAGATGCTTTAAGCCATTCTAGGCACTGATGCTAGAGAGACTGCATGGCTAACGTTCCAGCTGGCATCCACAGGGTTCTGCTGTCTGTGAAGTGACTCATGCCAAGAGATTCCTGCAGACAGGGCCAGCCTTACCATAGGGAGACCTGGGTCAACCGCCCTGGGCCCTGCTCTTTCCAGAGGCCCCAGTCAGGCTCGGTGCAAGGATTTTTGCCGCCCTCAACAGCTGCACCCCGCCACCCCCACCGATCCAGCTTCAGAGTTCACTAGCAGCAGTATGGGAAAGGCGGCAGTGGTAGCTGGATTGGGGGCGGGAGGAGAAGTGGCAACAGCTGGATAGGAGCAGGAGAGGCTCTCTTTAACTTTCTACCCTAGGTGGCCCTTCCCCTGATCCAGCACAGATTTCAGTGGAGGTGGCAGCAGGGGTAGGAGAGGTGGTGGTGGAAGCTCGACCAGGGGGGAGGGGACCACCTAGGGGCACTTCTACCCTGATCCTGCGTGGAGCTTATTGGCAGGGCCACCTAGGGCAGCAGATTGAAGGGGGTGTCTCTCCCCTCCCCATCCAGCACAGAGCGTATAGGTAACAGCGGGGCAGCTGGATTGGAGGTGGGAGAGCTGCCCCCCTCAACCTGCTGCCCTAGGCGGCTGCCTATATGGTAATGTCAGCCCTGCCTGAAGTGGCCCGTTTTCACCTGGGCTGAGTGTGAGGGCCCCACCTTCTTCAAAAGGGCCTCAAACATGACCACTTCTAGGGCCCTGTGGGGGAGTAGCCCCATTTTATCTTTGCCCTGGGCCCTGTAAAATCTAAGGCTGGCCCTGCTTGCAGGGCTGCAGAAGGCAGGGGAAGGAAGACAGTTTGGTCCAAGACACAGACCTGAGGAGACCTCAGTTCCTCCTCCACAGAGGCCAAAAACAAGAGATACTGGGGGAAAGAGGGGGACCCTTGTGGCATTCTGACCCAGGTTCCCCAAACCTCTTGGCTCTGGCTCCTTGTTAGGACCTGCAGCCCAGGAACTCTTTTTGCAGAGACACATGTTTTACTGGTCTGACCAAAGTGAGAGACAGGGCTTCGCTGTGTGTTCTTGAGTGCTTCTTACTGGATCTCATCTCTTCGCCACCTGTCTGTGTAGTTAGACAGGACAAAGACCATTTCTGGAATAAACTTGGGGTACTGCTGTGAGCAAGGCATCAGTAATTTGCTAAGAGTGGGTCCTGACCCCCACAAACCTTACCCCTTCATTCTGCCTTTCCAAAATACAGTCAGGGGCAGGCACTGTTTTCCTCTCCTGGATCCCACCCCCTTTCCGGCTGCCATGGGGGGAGCAGGAGCCATGACAGTGAGGTGAAGGAGAGTAACCCAAAACCAGGGTCCCTCTGCTCTCTCCTCTGGCCCTGGAGATACTCTCCCAGGCCTTGTTGTCACTACTCATGCACTGCTATTCTCTCTCTCCCTTCCTGCTGCTGGTCAAACAGGCACAACGTAGCACCTAGCAGTGTGGAAATGGGAGGCGAATGCTCAGGGTTTGGTCCTCTAAGCACTTGTGACTGCTACAGCCAGTTGCCATGGAGATGTGATGTCAGGTAGAAATAATATGGGGCCACATGTTGCTCTCAGTTCCTAGAAAGCTGGATTCCTATCACCAGCAAAGAGAAGCGACTAATAGAACAAGGTCATGGAGAGGATTCTGCTGTCGGTGAGGAGAGGAGGGCTTGCTTTGCTTGGCTTTTCCCCATATCTGGGGCACACAGGGTGCCTGCTGCTAACAATGCCAGCGCAGAAGGCAGCTCTGGAGAGAGCTGGATTGGTTCCAAGTAGCCCAATTGACTGAGCTTGGCCTCTCTTTGTAATGATTTCCTATGATGCTCTAGGGGACTTTAGTGCTCATGAAAATGACCAACCCTGAATTCACAGTTCATCCAGAAAAAAAGGACAAGAGGTACAAGTAGCAGCTACACAAGCTCAGCACCACCACCACCCCCCACACTCATATGGCCCCATGCAAATCTGGGGGGATAAGGTGTTCTATACTTTGAAAGTGTTCCACGAGGGAAACCAGGGTTCAAACTGTGACCTAGCCATGTACTCACTGGGTGGCCTTGGGCAAGTCACTCTTTCTCAGCCTCAGCACCCCTCCCCCATTATAAAATGTAAATTAAAAAAACCTACCTCACAGGATTGTTGTGAGGGTAAAGTAGATAAGAATTGTAAAGGACTTTGAATGTTGAAAGCACCATAGAAATGTCAAAAATAGCAGACAGAGCGAGGGTGCTTCAGCCTCCATTGGCCAGACCAGCCTTGGCTCCTTTCCTGAAATGAACAAACGCTAGCCTCTATGTGACGAGAGAGGGTTCATTTTCACACCCCAGCTCACCTCCAAACACAGCAGCGATGCAGTCCCCCTCCCTTCCTCCTCTCTCCCCGCTTTGTATTTTCCACAGGCTACCACTCTTCCCAGAGAGTGCGCCAATCCAAGCACATCAAGCCTGTTTACAAGAGAAAATGCTGAGCCACCGATGCCAATTTGAAAGTGCGCCCCCCCCACCACATGAAAGAAATGTGGGTAGGAGATCCATAACCAAGGATCACCCCAGAATCTGGTGGTTCCCCATCTCAGCAATAGCACACAGCAGCTTAATAATATTAAAGAAAACTTTTATATAAGAGACAGCATTCAACTTAAAGTAGATACAGCAGATCAGGTACTGAGAAGTTACAACATAAAATACAATGCTAATACAATGCTAATTTGACTTGTATAGTTCAAACTCAGATCTCGCCTTTAGGTCAAAGTCTTAAGATCTACCCATAGCCCTGGAGGAAGGTTACCACCTCCCTTCTAGATTTCATGCAAGAGGGGCAGGGCCACATCAGTAGGGGAGGGACAAAGGGACTATCACCCCCTTTTCTGTCATAACCCCACCCTTTATGGTGTGACTGTGTTGGTCTGCATAGCTCTAAGACACAGGGACTGGCCTGTGGAGGTTTCAAGCTGAATCTGAATGAAAACCTGAAATTTTTTTCACCCTTCGCATGGGTGTAAAATAATGGGGGATGTGGGGAATTCCCCCCTCCCCAGTTCTAGGGTCATGGGCCGCTGGGCATATGTGGGTCAAAGGATCCAGCTTGCCTCAGAAATTTAACCTAGTTATGCCGCTGCTTCCAGTCAGGGCATAGCTAGGTTGGAAGGGCCCTGGTGCAAAAGATAAAATTGACCTCCACCCTCTTCCCAGCTACAGGGGATGCCACTGCACCATAGAGCACGCCCCCCTGCCCAGGGCTGGCCTAACCACAGAGCAACTTGCAGCAACTGCCCCAGGCCTTGTTTTTTTCTTCTTCTGGAGGTTCCACAGTGGCCACTCTCCCTCCCTGAGATCCCCAAACATGTCCACCTCTAGGGCCCTGCAGGGGGTGAAGCCACAGGAGAGGTGGTAGGGCCACCAGGGCTCCCAAATTTGGGCCCCACAAATTCTAAGGCTGGCCTGGTGCCTGGCCCCCCCCGCTTGTGGGCTCTGCTACAGCTGCGTGATCACCTGTTCCTACTATAGCGACGCCCCAGTGCTCCAGCCCTCTGACCGCCCTTTCTGTATTGGAGACTGAATGTCTCTGCAGGCTGCTTTGTCCCCAGTCTTTGTGCCTTGCTGGAGACCGTATTGCGTACGTGCAGGCCTACTTGTGCATCCAGTAAGCTCTGTGTGTGTGTGTTTAAGAAAAGGGGCTGTTGGTGTGGATTTGCACAGCTTTGCAAGCCTGTGTCAGTGCCCGAGATGGCATGCGTGTGTGTGTGCGCCTGTGGCTGTATTCTGGCTTGGTTGCATACCTAGCCTCTGATGTAATGCTCCTCGTAGCATTCAAGCCTGGAGTGATTTGCTTGGTGTGTGATTTCTGCTAAACAAAGAAGTGTCCAAGCTGACTGGAAGGCCTGCACCCTTGCTAAAGAAAAGGCTGCTTAACCCCCTCCTTCCTGACAACAGCAGAAAGGTTTGAACTGGTCTGTGAGCTGCATCCAATGCCATTGGGCCGCGCAACCAGGCTGGATCCACCCTGGCCTCACAAAAACCATACTCCGTTCCCTAACCTAGAAGTCCCCAACAACACTGAGATATTATTTTAAAACTAAACTGAGATGTTTGAAACTATTTGAGATCATAAGCCAGAGCCTGTCAGGTCTGTCTTGGGGGCATATTTTCCCCTCCATCCCATCCCAATAAAACAGTCTTTTAAAAAAATGTTGGTCCTGTAAATCAATTAACACATTAGCTCCTTGGCCCCCACCTTCTTCCTCTCATTAAACTCTACCTGAGAAGATGCTAAAAACAAGTTGTGTGGGATGTAGGCATTCTTATCTCCCCTGCTGTCATATTCGGATGGGATACATCCCCTCTGCCCTCCCTCCACCCACCAGTATGCCCCTGCCCAATGCTCATTGCTGCATGCTACAGGGAAGAATGCTGTGGTTGCAGAAGCCCATACTGGCTCCAGAATTGGAGATCAATGAGATATTCTGCATTCCCTCCGAATAAAAGGTTTTCCCCAGCCCCATCTATCCCCCATGCATGATCTGGGTTCATTGCAGGTCAATGCCATCTGTTTCTTCCAGAAATAGCCCTTTGCAGCTCTGCTTTGCTTCCTGTTACCAGTTACCCTGATGCCCAGCCAAGCAACCCCACAGGAGCTGGCATTGACATTTGTCTTCCCTGATCCTTGGGACTTAATCAAACTGCATTGTTTGGGCAGAGCAGGTTTGAAAGAAGGTCAGAGGAACTTATATATGTGTTTCACATTGAGTTTCCAGGGTGGAACTGTAGGAGTGGAAAGAGCAATGGTGGCGATGTGGAATTAGGTGCTCTTGAACCCCAGCAAGTCCGGAGAGATCACTAGGAAGGAACTTACTTGGAGCTCTGGAAAATGGAAGGTCCTGGATTAGGATAAATCCAGGCACCTGGGGAGATCAGGCATCCAGAGAAACCAGGCACTTGGGAAGAGATAAATCCAGGCATAGGCGACATCCAGGGGACTGGGCAGTGTAGATGGAAGATCTTAGGGTCAGACAGAAGAGGTATGAGATTCCCTGGGAGGATTCTGCGCTTTGGTAGAGTAGGGGGCTTCATGTGACTAGGAACCTTTTCCTTCTTGTGGTTCAATCCCAAGTGGCCACTTTGAAGATCAGTACAAATTCTGAGGGCCAGAAAGCAGTTGAGGGGAGTGTTGCAGAGTAATAGCTGATTCACAATCAGTAAGGACAAATGCAGCTGAAGGTTTAAAAACAGACCTTTACTTAACCTTTCTCAGGCACAGATCCTTAGTTGCATCTAACGAGTAGTAAGACAAAATAAAGACTGAGACAATGAGAGAGAAGGGAAGAAGGAGTGGTTACTAGGGGCGGGAAACCGGTAAAATCCGGTATCCGATAATGCCGGTACTGGGCGTACCGGCATTATCGGATTCGACCCGGTAATCCGGTCCGGGGTACCGGATTTTTTACATTGCACCCATTTAAAAATGGCTGCAATGTAAAACTTCAAGCCCCAAGTAAAAAAAAACAAAACACCTCCCTGAGTCCAGGCTGCGCGGGTGGAAGGGGTGACACCCCCCCCACCCACCCTGCCTAGCCTGGATTTTTGTTTAAAAACAGACTGAGAGGCGAGCCCACCCCCCAGCACCAGCGGCCGCGGCGTCCC
>QEPC01002403.1:3639099-3660384 GCA_003113815.1 Sphenodon punctatus | reverse complement strand
CCCCCCCCCCCCCCCCCGGTGATACATTCCCAGCCTGGACAGGAGCCCTTAAAGGAAAGGATATGTGTTTATTTCTGATAACAGGGGTTCTTATCCCAGGGCAGCAGGTGCCGGACCTGTAGGCGGGGACGGGCAACTTTTGTGAAGGAAGCCTGACTTGCAGAGGGGACCATGAGTGCGACCACTTCATGCTTTCATATCTCCCTCCCTTTTTCCACTGTGGGCTACAGGGGAACTGTGCTGAGGGGGGCATGCTTCATGGGGATCTCTCGTTCTCTTTCAGTGCGAGCGCTCATGCAGGAGAGGAACCAAGAGCGGCAGCGGATCATGTAGGTCCTACTGGTCTTTAGGAGGTGGCTCCATGACCTCTCCAGGGTTCAGAGCACTTGGTGGAGCAGGGCCCAGAGGAGGTGAGCCTAGTTTATTGTTCACCTGCTTGTCTTGAATAAATGTTTCTTTGTTCCCATTTCTGCTCTCAGCTGGGGGGGATGGGGGAAGGAAAGTGTTTGTGGGGATTGTCCTTGGGCTGCTGCTGTGTGTCCCTCCCATCCTTGAACTGATGTTCTCTTATTGGTGCAGCCCTGGATTGGCTACTTCTGTAGCCCCTATCATCACACTGTGTGCTGCTTGCGTGCATCATCCTGCCCCTTGTTCCTCACCCTGAGCCTAAAGTCCCCACCACTGTGGGGTGACCTTCCCAGGCAGCAGGTGTATAGGTGTTACCTTCCACGGAGCTAGCTTTGGGACCACTGTGACACCGCTTTGACCTTTCTAATGTCTGTTGCAGGGCTGTACTGGTACCCTGTGTATCTCTGCACCATGCATTGCATATGTTAGGCCGGTGTTGCAATGGTATTCCGGTGGAGTTAGCATTGTGTCTGTTCTCACCTGATGTGTCCTGGGGCTAGGGCCATGTACATTTTGGATTGTCCAGTCTGCCAGAATGGGGGTAGTACTGTTTTACGTCCCCTTGGCTCGGCTTTTGTACTCTCTGACTCCCTGCTGCCTTCCCCTGTTGTTCCTGTGCTGCCCATGGGTTGCATGCTGTGGCAAGGGGTTTGGGTTTCCTGGTGCC
Organism: Sphenodon punctatus; assembly: GCA_003113815.1. NCBI lineage: Eukaryota > Metazoa > Chordata > Lepidosauria > Sphenodontia > Sphenodontidae > Sphenodon > Sphenodon punctatus. The sequence continues at coordinate 3,659,309 of QEPC01002403.1, read as the reverse complement.
CAGTTGTCTTGCAGGCGTCTGTCAGCTTGGGTGCTGCTTCTCTTACTATACTGTGCTTTCCTCTGTGTCTGGGGAGTCTTGCTGGGGATGGATGGTGACAGCAGCTGTGGCTTCACTTACCCTAAGTTTGCCCCACATTATGTGGGGGCGTGGCCTTCCTTGAACCAGTGGAGCGACTGTCTGTGTAAATGGTGAGCATGTTTGATAGGTGGAGGACTGGGTGGTTGGGTGTTGGGTGCCGTGACTTCCCATGACCTTCCTGTCTGGTGTCCATTGGAATCCCTCCCCACTCACCCAGGGTGGGTGGTGCATGGTTACTCTACATCCATCCCCAACAGACCCGGCCCTCAACTGTGTCCGTTTAAAAACAGCCATAGTGAAATGGCTGTAGGAGAAAAGAAGAGGGAGAGAGGTAGTCACCAAAGCATCCAAAAACCAATGAGGGAAGACAGCAGGTGTGGGCAAAAAGCAGGTTTTAGTTAGACGTTTGTAGTGGTTTATGAAGCCCAAATTGATACTGAGTCCATTGTTTTGGACAATGCCAAAAAAGGGGGGGAAATGCCAAGAGATAGAAATAGCATGAATTTAATTACTCCCATCCTCAGGCAATATGTGGCATCATTTACATAACACTTGCATGTAAAAATATGCACATTTCAAAGAGCCCATTGCCTAACTTTGTGGCTGGGCTGAAAAAAGTAAATGTTTCTTCTCCCAAAAAAGACAATCTTAAAAACTGGAAAGAATTACACATCCATATAATAATTTTGTTCATAAACTAGTTCTGTACCCTTGTCTTTCCAGCATTGTTTCAATGCAACCTTAGCCCATTGCAAGGACCAGATTATTTCAAAGCCCTATCACAACATTTCCCGATTCCCCCCCGCCAAGTGAGCTGCACAATGCACAGCCCTTTCACTGACAGTAAGCTTTCCCCACACTCCAAACACATCTTTTCCTGTGTAGATTCTCTGATAAGTGAGATGATGGGATTCTCTCATAGCCCATGCACTGAGGCTGGGCTGAATTGTTTGGATTTTTAAAAAAGATATTGCAACCGTAGCCCATTGCAAGAACCAGATTTGAACCCTTGATCTACCAACCACCTTTTCCAGGTTCTGCTACCAGAACTACAGTAGGAAGTGCTAGCTACTGCTTTTAATTCAGCCACTAGAGAAGGACTCTGTATGTTGCTGATTAAACTAGATAGCAAGCTACCACAGCAGCAGCTTTCTGATAGCCACCCCGAGTCCTCCTTGGAGAAGGGTGGGGATATAAATCAACGAATAAATCATCAATCATCATCATCGTCCCACCCCTTATGGGGTATTGTGATATCACTACATTCTGCAGGGGGCAGGGCTACACTAGAAAGGGGCATGGCAAAGAGCCTGTCATGCCCCTTTCTGTCATAACCCAACCCTTTATGGAGGGTTATGTTATCAAGATGCTCAATAGGGGTGGGGCCATGTTAGAAAAAGGGCAAGGAAGGCCCTATGGCCTGCCCCCTTTCTGCCCCTGGAAGCTCCATTCTTTCTGGGTTACCAGGGGTGCTCCTGCTTGATCTGGAGAAATCAGGACTTCCCCTGGAGCCCAGAGACACTGGTGACACCCAGAGAAGTGGGAGAGGGTGTGTGTGTGTGTGTGCGCATGCACAGGGGACGGGGGGGGGATCAGGAGCATTTTCAGGGAGTTTCCAGTTTGATTCTCAGGATCTCCATTGACCCAAAAATGATTTCCTTGCTCTGGAAGCAATGAGGTTTTCCCAACCCTCCCTGCCCCAGCTTTGATGCCAAGATCCCCATAGACCATGCTCTTTGTCCAGCTCCAGAGGCCTTAGGCCTGGCAGTTTGTTGATCTCTTTATCCCACTCCCATTCCTCTTCCCAGTCACCAGACTGCCTCTCTAATTCCTCTGTCTGCAGCTTCAGCTTTCCAAGCCGGGCTTGATTTGATTAGTTCTATTCTGGATAGGGCGATGTCGTTGCCTTCTGCTTGTCTGCACTGAGGAGGAAGCCAAAGCAAGAAGATTGGAGCAAGGAGGCTGCTCGCCAAGGAGAGAAGAGGCAGGGCATGCCTGGGATTCTGGGCAGCCAGCCAGGCCTCACGCCGAGCCTGCTCGACAGGATTTTTGCCGGAAACAATCAGCAGGCGGCTCAGGGGCGTATTGTACCAGTACGGGAAATTAATAGGTACCAGGTGTGCTGAAGGCTGGGCTACTTTCCCTTCTTGGCTGGACTACCCTACCATGCAGATACCAGGGCATCATTTAGAACCAGGTTCTGCTGGAGCCGAGGGAGGGAGTTTCTTCTCAGGTGAAGGAATACTTGTTGATGAGGCCCAAGACTGAGGTCTGCACTGTGATTAGGGTTGCCGCTTGACTCCAGGTTTTGAGTGACCCAGGCTCTGGGGGAAAGCCCCATTTTTTGGGGTCAGTCAGGGGTGACCATAGCTAACCTGAAGATTTGGGTCTTCCAGGCTGACCATGTCAGAAATAAGAAAAATAAGGTAGGCAATCAAAATTTTCCTGCCCTCTGACGTGGCCCCACCACTTTGGGTGCTATGATGTCACAACACTCCCAAGCTCCTGCTCTGCTCCTGCTCCGCCTCACCCCAGGGTGGCCTGTCTCTACATGGATGGGTCACCCGGGGGTGGGGCGGAGCAGGTGTCCATCTGACACCCAGTGATAAAAAAGTCACTGAGAGCGGGACTGAGCCCTAATTGCTGGAGGCTGTAGGGGCTCAATCTTATTAGGTGCTGAGTAGTTAGTTGCAGCTCCCTGCTGGATATTCAGAATTTTCAAGAAGTGGCTTGAAAGCCCCTTTGCCCTGCCCCTTTTGTTACCTGGCTCTGCCTCCTGGCAAACCATTATGATGTCACAATGCTCAATAAGGGAGAAGGGTTAAATCAGAAAGGGTTGGCCCTTCCCTGCTGATGTAGTCCCGCCCTCTCTGGGAGGTAGTAACCCTAGCTCTGACCTTCATTCCAGGGAGGGTGTTTTTAGACAGACCTGGGGGTGGCCACCCCCAGATCCGCTTGGGGGTGGGGGGACTCCCAGCTCTGCTACAGCAGCGGGAAGTTGAAATGGATACCACTGTCGCAGACCACAGTCAGACCGTGCTCCCTCCCCCACGCCATAGAGCTGTAGGCAGATCGGCAGCTGCTCTAGGCTGCTGCCTGCAGCTCTATGGCCGTTGCCAGGGCAACCTGAAGCCAGCAGCAGGGCTACAGTGGCTGGCTGTCCTTTAGACGGACCAGTGGTCTGGTTTTGGGCAGTCTGCTCCACTCATGGTGCTCTGGGTTATTCCAGAGCTCTGCAAGCAGAGCTGGCCTGCTTCTGCTCCACCTCACCCAGGGCCCCACCTGGACAGGTCACCCAAGGCTGGGGCAAAGCAGGTGACCAACTAAGACACCCAATGATAAAGAAAAGTCATTGGGAACAGGACTGAGCCCTAATTGCTGGATTCTGTAGGGTCCCAATCTTATTAGGTACTGAGCAGTTAGTTGCAGCTCCCTGCTGGATGCAATGGGAGTCGTAGTGGGTGCTCAGCGTATTGTGGGGAGGACAAGGCTCTAAATCAGGGGTGGAGAAAAGTTTCTCTCTCATGGGCCTCTTTGAAAATTATGACAAATGGTGAAGGATGTATAGAAATTGGGGGTGAAGATGTAGGTGCTTAAGGGACGTGTTCAGGATTGTGGGGAGGGTCGAGATCATGGTTCTGTGCCATCTGCCATGGATACATTTCCTAACTTTGTGTGCGTGCAAGGATGGCTTTAGAATTTGTGGGGCCCAGGGCAACAATAAAATACAAGTACCCTATGACCCTGCCATTTTTAACCCCAACCTTTTAACAATTGACAGTCTGGTCTCCCCCACCACAGAAAGTGAGGTGAAAGGAGGGGGCATAGGAAGTAGTCACCTAGGGGGCTGAGAGTCCTGAACAAAGAGAGGGCCCTGCAGAAATAACTTGTCAGGGGGGAAGGGGAGGCTGAGGAGTGCTCATCTAAGGCTACCAGGACTGGCCTCCCCACAGGGCCCCCTCTGACTGTAGGGCCCAGACCATGGACCCTACTGGCCTTGCTTAAGACTGACCCTGAGTGCCTGCCCTCATCCTAGCTCCCTTCCCCTGAGCTCACTCTTTCAGTGCTCGAGGGCAGGGACTAGATCCATGGGTCAGTTCCAGGAATTGGAAAAGGACCAAAGAAAAAACAGCCATGAGCCAGATTTGGCCCATGGGTCAGAGGCTCACTACTACTCCTGCAATACTTGACCTGAGTTTTATATCATGTCAGGCACTGCTGACAAAAATTCATTTTAATACCTCTATTCCCAGACCCTGCACAAAACCCAGGTCTTGTGGCACTTCAGATTCAAGCCAGATTCTTTGCTCCATCTCTTTTTGGACAGTGCTGTATGTGTTCAAATATTAAGTGCTCCCAGCGATTATGGGGATCATCAGGAAGTGATCTGGTTCCCACTAAAATCAGTGACATAACCCCACTGGTATTTAATGCACCATCAAGCTGTGCTTGGCTTATGATGCCAGCCTATATAGCAAAGCAAAGGTTTAATCCTAGTTCCCTCTTCAGGCCTTGTATATTGCTTTGTCTGCAAGAGGCGAGAGAGAGAGCTCCATTTGCACAGGCACTAAATTGGGCAGCCCTTGTTGGCCTTCTCAAAAGCTCTGGAGTAAGGGGTGTGCCAAGGTAGGACTGGATCGGGTGAGAATATTTTGGATGCAAGATGGAGTTTTCCTTCAGCAGGGAGAATTATGGGGGATCTGGAATGGCATAGCAGCCCATAGGGAGTCCTGGGGAGAGCCATAAATTAGAGCAGTCTCTGCCTCTCAGCATTGAATCACTAACTTACCAATCAGCCACTCAGAATCTCTAAGCTGACAGCTGCCTGGGAGTCGGGACTCTAGCAACTGTGCTAACATGCCACCTCTTCAGGTTTGGATGAGCTACGGGATGCTGGATTCAGAGGTTGCTACTGGGCAGCTCCCCACTTAGGTTACAAAAACACAGCTTGTTTTAAGTCTGTACATTTCTGCTACACACTCGTTGTTGTTGTTACTTGCAAATGTTGTGGGCGAACAAGGAGCAGGTCATTGCATACAGCCACAGTAGCTACATGAAGATCACAGCCCACCATGATCACAGACAGCTCCTCCCTTTGCCCCTCGGTTCAGTGTGCTTCTCTCCCTGGTGCATACACCTCAAGTCCCCTGGATGTTCCAAGATGTCCCTGCATTAAAATCCCTGATTTGTTCCACTGATGGCTTGCAAATTGATGTCTTTCACACCTCCCTTCCTAGAGACTCTACAGCATTTTTTTCATAACAAAAGAGGTGTTAACTCAGGGATGTCCTGGAAAATCCAGGACACTTGAGAGGAATGTCCTGTTGCTTCTCAGCACTGTGTGCTCTGGGCTGCGGCTTCTGCCACTGCCTTGGACCGGCTCAGGGGTGTGCAGCAGAGCAGCAACTCACTCTCTGCCACCATAAGTCTGGCCACGCCACTCCCATCTGTGCCCCTTCCCAGTGCTCATATAGTGGGAGAGGTTAGCAAACGCTATCACACTGGGGGTGGAAACAAGGATGGGGAACAGCTGGAGAGAGGGGCCTCTTAGATAGTGACTCCAACATGCAGCTGCAACTATCAGACTGATGATGTCAGCAGTTTGAACATGCCTCAGTTTTTGGCACATGTCTTATTATTATTATTTTATTTTATTTATATAGTGCCAGCAATGCTGTCATGGGATTGGGGGCTCACTACCCCACTCTAGGCTGTCATGACTCAGTTTCCCTGGCTTGCAGCTCTCACTGGATCAGTGCTCTCTCTAGAACTGATTGAGCCTACAACAGGGGAACCTTCTTGTCACCTTTTCAGCCAGAGAGTTTCCCAGCACAGACTCTTTTTCTCTAGGTTCGTCTGTGTTTGTAAACACAGAATGAACCCCAAACTGTGTCTCGCCAATGTTAGGATTAGCAATTCCACTGAACCATATGAAGTTCAGTAAAAGGAAGTTTAATGAATAAATCATGAACAAGCATGCAATACTTGGATTCTCCTGACTTAGGCTTACCCTAATCAAGGTCCAAGGGTATTTCAGTTCATGTCACAGCCAGCGATGGAAAGCTTAGCCAGGTATCAGTCTTAGTTTCCAAAAGGCCTTACTTCATAGTTCCTTTGGTGCAGCCCTTCTCTGGCTGGTAAGCTAGGATGATGCAGATGAAGCTCAACAAGCTGATCTCAACCAACTGAGAGAGATAGATGGAACTAGATCCTTTCTTTGTCTTGTCTCTCCCCTTAAGAACTTTCCAGGGTCCTTTGTTTGATTTTCCCGCCAGGTGACTTTGTGCTTTCAGTCACATCCACAGGAAGAAATCCATTTACAACTCAATGGTTTATGGCTAGTGTCTGCAGAGGTGTTTAGGCTTTTTCTGAATACACATTCGGCATGACTTTGCATTTCTCCATTGCATGAAGTGAGTTTCCAGTTCCCAGCTTTCACATTACATACATGTTTAACCTTTACCGTTACATATTTGTTAGACCTGTAGTCTACATGTAGCTCAGTATCTTCTTATGACAAATGTGCCTGGCATGCAACAGTTGTGAATAGAGACAAGTCTCTGCCCCAGGGGGCTTACAGTTTAGAATTTACAAGGGGGAGGACACACTCAGAGTGCCTCACAGGAATAGTTATGGGGAAAATAAGAGGGTTTAGCAGGAGCTGGAGCTTTTGAGAGGTGTCTGGTATGGCCATGTCGAGAGTTCAGTCAAGTGTGGCAACAGTCAGCACTAGGTATTTATCATAAAACTGACAAGGCAAATCCAACCACCCCACTTTAATGGAGACACACAGGGCCCTGCTTGATAACATACACACACATGCTCTTCACACCTCTTGGCAGACGCATGTGGCAGCAACAGTCTTTTGCCATTAATGTTGATTCCTTGAGACCTCTATACCTTCATGCCACCTTGTCATCAATCTACTGACATTCTTTTTAACTGTTCTTACCCACTTCTTTTTTGGTCTTTCAATTTTTCTTTTACTCCTTGGGCACCAGTGATTTGCCTGTTTTACAATTCTTGATTCTTCTTTTCACTCAACACGACCCAGACATTTCATTCTCCTCTTTGATATTATCCATGACATCTTATGCTACTTCATGTAACATCTTACTTCCTCATTCTTCACGTGATCTTGCCATATCACATTGCATATTTTCGTCAGGCATTTTAAATTGAACTGACCAAGACATTTCCTATATTCTACTTTTATGCACCAGGTTTCTGAGCTATACATTAAAATAGATATTACACAGCTATCATATCTTCTAATTTTGTTAGCTAAATGGATCTTATCACTTGATAAGGATACAATTAATGCTGCTGGTGCAGAAATATTATTGTGGGATAAGTACACCAGTGCTATATTCAGTAGACAAACAAGAAATGGGCATCTTTTGAGCTGGCACATATTGTAGCTTTTGCCTCAGGCTGTCATTTGTCCTTGTTTCTTTGTGTAGGGGCTAATGCACCATGCTCTTCAGAGTAGCTTTGGGACTATGCTGTGATCTGTCTCCTGTCTGGGGTTTCCTGACCTGTATTTTGTTTAACCACATTGTAATTGTAGTGTTTTTTCTCCTGTGAGCTGTAACGTGGCAAGGATTCCTCGCTGTCTTTGTTACTTCTGAATGGAGACCTTTCCCTGTGGTTCAATAAATGCAGGGCAGCGTCTTCCAGAACATACAGAGCTGCTGTATATTTTTCTTTTCTTTTTATCAAAGCATGTGTTAAAGGATTCCTCTACGCTTGGATAGATGCACGACCAAAATAGGAAGCTACAGAAAATGTACAAGAAAGGCTGGTTCACTTAGCCAAAACTTCTTCTGGGGAAGATGTGGCTTAGATTTTGGGAGCTCTAATTTGGGAAACATAAGATGCCTTGAAAAAGCCTGACCATTGACTTGTACTGAACATTCAGCCCCTGAAAGCTTAGGCTCCTGGCGCGACTCGTGTACTGCTAGTTTGGGTGCAGAGTCAGAGTTTGGGGTTGGGGAGACTTGATCTTACCCGGTTTGCTTGGAACAGCTTCAGTTAGTCTTGCCTACCAATGCAGAGGCTGTGCTTGGAATTGTGCGGGTGACCAGTTGTGAAATAGATCCATGCCTGTCCTGGCTGGTAAAAGTTAGTCAGCAGACATTGTGTCCATTGCTGATTCAAGTTGTCAATGTTTCCCTTTCGAAGGGCAGGGTGTCTGATGGCCTCAAAACTGCGGTCGTCTGACCTCTACTTAAGAAACCATCTCTTGATGTTGACTCCTCTGCCAGCTGTCACTCTGTCCCTAATCTTCTCTTTTTAGGGAAGGTTATTGAATGGGTGGTAACCTTGCAGTTTCAGGTGCATCTGATACTATTGGATTCCTAGACCCATGTCAGTCAGGATTTTGTCCCTGACATGGCATTAAGACTGTGCTTGCGGCCTTGGTTGATGATCTTCACTTGGAAATCGACATGGGTAATTGTATCCTGTTGATTTTGTTTATATCTTTTAGTGTCCTTCGATACAGTTGCTCCGGGGGTGTTGTTGACATGGCTGCGTGACCTGGCAGGGGTTCTTGGGACTGCTGTTGAACAGTTCCGCTCATTCCTGGCTGGGAGAACCCAGAGGGTGGTGATGGGTGGTGGTTCGTTGTCCCCTCGGGAGCTCCTTTGTGGGTTCCCGCAGGTTCCATCTTGTCGCCACTCCTGTTCAATGTGTATCTGAGGCCCTGGCAAGATTGTTTGGAGATTTGGAGTGAAGTGCCATCAGTAAGCTGATGACATCCAATTCTATCTCTCTTTTTAATCTGACCCAGGTACTGCAGTCTTGGTGCTTACCCAGTGGCCGGCTGCCATTGGGGATTGGATACAGTCAAGCCAACTGAGGTTGAATTCAGACAAGACTGAAGTGATGATGGCTGTCCTTGTGACCTGGGGGATATAGGAACCACTGTTATTGATAGGGTTCAGCTCCCTTTGGTTCATAGCCTTGGGGTACTCTTGGATCTGTTGCTGTGCCTGGATTGCCAGGTTGCGGTGGTGGCCAGGAGTGCTTTTCACCAACTTCATCTGGTGAGAAGGCTATAACCTTCTAAAAATCAGATTTTGATTTGGCTACCGTTCTTCCATGCCTTCATAATCTCAAGGCTACACCACTGCAATGTGCTCTATGTGGGGCTGCCCTTGAAGGCTGTTTGGGAGTAAATTCGACAGCCCACCTTCTGTTGGGGGTGGGTTGCCGGGAGCACATTACATCTGTGCTCCAGAGTCTGCACTAACTTCCAGTAGCTCTCTGGGCATGATTCAAGGTGTTGGTTCTGACCTATAAAGCCCTAAATGACTTGGTCCTAGGTATCTGAAAGACCGTCTTCCCTAATGTTCCATCATGGCCTCTGAGGTCATCCGGGAGCACCCTCTTGCGGGTACCATGTGCTCATGAAGCTTTCACCACAAGGGTATTTTTAAATTTTTATTTATTTATTTATTTATTTTATTTAAAATTTATATCCCGCCCCTCCTGCCCACAGGCCAGCCCGGGGCGGCTAACAACATTCAATAAAAACAATATAATTTAAAAAAAAAACAATTTAAAATACAATATGTGGGGAAACCCCCCACCCCTGCCCCTCGCCAAAAGCCTGACGGAACAGCCAGGTCTTACATACATGCCGAAACAGCAGGAGAGTGGGAGCCAACTGAGCTTCCTCCGGGAGCGAATTCCACAGCACAGGGGCCGCCACCGAAAAAGATCTAATATCAGTGGCCACCTGCCTTGCCCGGGGAACCTCCAAAAAGGCTCCCACGGACGATCTCAAGGGTTGCACGGGCACATGGGGACTGAGGCGGTCCCGCAGATAAGCAGGGCCCAGGCCGCGAAGGGCTTTAAAGGTTAAAACCAGCTCCTTGAACCGGGCCCGGTACTTTATAGGCAGCCAGTGCAGAGCCCGGAGCACTGGTGTCATGTGCTCCCTGTAACCCGCCCCCGTAAGGAGACGGGCCGCAGCATTCTGCACCAGCTGCAGCCTCCGGACCAGCTTCTCGGGCAGCCCCATGTAGAGCACGTTGCAGTAATCCAGCCTTGAGGTGATGAAGGCATGGATGACAGTGGCGAGGTCAGAGTCTGAGAGATACAGCCTAAGTCGCCGGACAATATGTAACTGCCAAAATGCACTCCCTGCCACGGCCGCAACCTGAGATTCCAGGCTCAGCCGCAAATCGAGGAGCACACCCAGACTCCGTACTTGAGACACTATGGGAGGGTGAACCCCCCCAACAAGAGGAGATCCAACCGCCCCCAGGTCCCCCAAGCCCTCGCCCACCAACATCACCTCCGTCTTGTCCGGATTCAATTGCAGATGGCTCGACCTCATCCAAGCCCCCACAGCTGACAGGCACTGGGAGAATAAGGAGACTGCATGGCCTGGGTCGCTGGAAAAGGAGAGGTAGAGCTGAGTATCATCAGCATACTGATGACACTGCATGCCCTGAAACCCCCTCACGATCTCCCCTAACGGCTGCATATAGATGTTAAACAAGAGGGGGTGCAGAATGGAACCCTGCGGGACTCCACATGTGAGGTCCTGGGGGGAAGACGTACACTCCCCCAAGACCACCCAATGAGTTCTCCCGGCCAGGAACGAACGAAACCAGTCCAAGACCGTTCCGCCAATTCCGGCACGATCCCGCAGGCGAGTCACCAACACCTCATGATCGACTGTGTTGAATGCAGCCGAAAGGTCTAGCAGGACCAGTAAGGTCGGATGACCCTGGTCCAACGCCAGACGGAGATCGTCAACCAAGGCCACCAATGCCGTCTCCGTACCATACCCAGGCCGAAACCCAGACTGGGAGGGATCAAGGAAACCGATGTGGTCCAGATGCTCCTGGAGCTGTCGTGCCACAGCCCGTTCAATAATCTTCCCTAAAAAGGGAAGATTAGAGACCGGCCGATAACTGGCAGGAGCATCAGCGTCAAGAGATGGTTTCTTGAGCAGGGGTCTAACCACAGCCTCTTTTAGGCAGTCAGGCACCCTGCCCTCCCGAAGGGAGGCACCAACCACCCCAGCCAACAACGGCCGTAACGTCTCCTGGCTGGCTTTCACCAGCCAGGACGGGCATGGATCTTGCTCACAAGTAGTGGCACGAACAGATCCCAACAAGGAATCCACATCGGCAGGCGACACCATCTGAAACCGATCCCACAAAACAGGACAGGACGGGGCATCCATAGCCCCAAGATGATCCTCTGCAATAACTGTGGTGCCGAAATCGTGGCGGATGCGAGCGATCTTATCTACAAAGTACTCGATAAACCGGTCACAGCGGTCACTGGATTGCTCCAGGTCCAGGCGGAGACAGGCAGGACTGACCAAGCCTTTCACCACCCGGAAAAGCTCCGCTGGACGTGACTTTGCAGATGCAATAAGAGCAGCAAAGAACTGCTTCTTTGCTGCCTGCACCGCCACAGCATAAGCCTTTAAACTGCTCTTATGCTGCGATCGATCATACTGGTCGCGAGTCCGGCGCCACCGTCGCTCTAACCGCCTGCTCTCCCGCTTCAAACACCGCAGACCCTCAGTAAACCAAGGAGACCTGCGGGAGACTCGAGAGGGCAGCGGACGCCTGGGAGCCACCCTGTCTATGGTCTCGGCCAACAAGGTGTTCCAGAAGGCTACGAGATCATCGACAGAGCAGGTGTCAAGGTCCAGGGGAAACTCCCCCAGAGCATTCCGGAACCGATCCGGTTCCATAAGTCTCCGGGGGCGGACCGATCTAATAGGTCCTGCACCCTGCCGGGGGCTATCGTGCGCCAGGATGCACGTCTTAAGGAGGTAATGGTCAGACCATGACAAAGGCTCTACAGCCTTAACTCCTACTAACTGACCCCCCGCCTCAAGGCCGGTGCAGAAAACCAAATCCAGTGTATGTCCCTCCTCATGTGTGGGGCCACAGATGATTTGGGACAGGCCCATGGTTGTCATGGAGGCCATGAACTCATGCCTCGCTCCTCCAAGATCGGTGTCAGTGTGGATATTAAAGTCCCCCAGGACCACCAATCTAGGGGTCCGGAGGATCACATCTGACACCAAATCAGCAAGAGCATGTAGGGATGCCGCCGGGCAGTTGGGTGCACGGTACACCAGCAGCACCCCTAATCTATCCCCGGCCAAATCCAACACAAGATGGAGACAATCAACACCTGGTGGAGCCTGCACCGGATATCTCCTAAAAGACAACGCATCCTTGATAACAATGGCTACACCGCCCCCCCGTCCCTCCAGCCGAGGCTGATGCTGCACAGAGAACCCAGCCGGAACAAGATCAGCCAAAATAGGACCCGATTCATTGTCCAGCCAGGTCTCTGTAATACACACGAGGTCGGCGTCCCACTCCGGGATTAACTCCCGGATGGTAGATGACTTATTGACAACCGACCTCGCGTTCAGCAGCACCAGACCAAGGCCTGGGGTCTCCTGGGCCTCGACCCACAACCCACCTGCATGGGGGTTCGAGAGGGGAATGGGCACAAGGCACTGCCCCCTCTTCGCTGATGGAACATACCTCCCCCTGGGACCATATCTCCCCTGACCCGTAACAACCCCGATAGCTGCGGAACCCCTCCCCTCCTCAGAGAACCCCGTTAGACACCCACCCTCCATAGGCTGCCCCGCCAGGCCGGCGAGAGGAGCCCCACCCCCCCAAACTCCCCTACCCACCTCTACAACTGGTGGGCAACCCTCCCCCCCTGTCCCCTCACCACAGGAGCTACCTCCCACCCCCCTAACCAACCCACCCCAACCTCCCACCCCAATCCATGGAACTCCCCCTCTCACTGGGAGTCCCCTTGAGCCATGCCCCCCCGTCTCACCGGGGGGCAAGGCCCATCTCCCCAGGACTCCCCCTCTCACAGGGAGTCCCCCAAACCCTCCCCAAGGGCCACCTCCCCTCCTCTCACCAGGGGGGTAGGCCCTATCCACCCTAACCCACTCCTCATACCCCCCATCCTCAAGCCACACCGACTGCATCCCCCCCAAACCCCTTAAAACCACAAAGTAAAATAAAATAAAATAAAAGCGGCCCCCTATAACAGCAATAATATTAGTGGGGTAGGCATTCTCTCGGTGGCTCCCCCACAATTATGGAACTCCCTCCCCTTGGAGATCCGCCTGAGCCTGCTCATCTTCTGGAAGAGATGTAAGACCCTTTTGTTTGGCCAGGCATTTGGCCAGCAGGGATAGGTTCAGGTGGAGTTGGGTGGAGGGGTTAGAGAAAAGGTTGGTGGGGGCTAGGGGAGATTATGCTGTTTTATATGTTTTTTGTAAGCTGCCCTGAGCCTTATTGGGATGGGCGGGGTAAAAATTATAATAAATAAATAAATAAAATTATCCTACGGTGGAGTCCCCAGTGCTTAATTGGGGGCGGGGGGGGGATATAGATACTTAATATTGGGAATAAACCTGCCTGGAGAAATGCTATTCCTTGACTCCTGAAGCATGGAGGATTTTCAGAGGGGCTGGTAGATACAGGCGTTGGAAGGGGGGGCAAGAGGTTGCTATTGAGCCCCCTGGGCTCTCAGCTCTTCCAAATTCATTGGGCAGTGGATGTTATCACATCAAAAAGAGGTAGGTTTGAAAAGACTCTTTTCTCCCTTTTTGTCGTGGCCATGTCCCCTTTCTGAGTGCTGTGACTACTATACTCAGGAAGGGGTGGGTCGGCCCCTTTGCCACGCATCTTTCAGACATGGCCACACCCCTTTCCAAGCATCAAGATGTCATGGAGCTTGGAACGGGGCATGGTCGGGTCGAAGAGTGGCGGGCTGAAGTTCTTTGACCCCGCCCCCCAAAGTAAATTCTGCTGGTGCCCCTGCCAGGTCCTACAAATCAACCAGTTTCTGTATCCATCCCTATTTTGCCAGGCCATGTTCAGGGCCAGATTAAGCTCCCTGACCACCCACAGTAGCCTCAACCCTGTTGCGGGAAGAGACGGGGGCTGAGGCTGGTGCTTTTGCTTGTGGGCGGGGGGGGGGGGGGCTGTTCAGTGGCAAGACTGGTTTGCAACCAAACAGCTGATTGGTGGCAGCAGCACCAAATTAGTCCCCATCAAACCATATCCATCTGTGTATAATTTGGCAGATCAGCAGTGACAGGGTCTGGAAGAGATGCTGGGGCTTGAGTACTGGCAAAAAATAAGCCTTGGGGATCCCAGAATATAGACGATCCCGCTTACAAGCGGGATTGCCAAACGCCGCCTTTCCCCCCCGCGCAGTCTCTGCGAGCCGTGTCTGCAGTTCAGACACGGCGCAGAGTGCGCATGCGCGCCCTTCTGTGCATGTGCACTCGCCCGGGGAACCAGGAAGTGCGGCGTAAAGCCGGCACTTCAGGAATCCGCGTCGGAGGGGGCAGGCGAGCCTGCCCCCTCCGACGCGGATTAAAAAGCGGCCCCAGCAATTAGACGAGCGCCAAGAAAGGCGGCTGATCAAAGGATCAGCCGCCTTTTTGGTCTCGTGTATAAACGCCCTAGTCTCCTTTGAAAATGATGGCCTGAGCTCATTCCTTGGCGAGTGCCAGGGTGACGATAAAGTATAGGATTGTTCTCCTTCTTGGGTTCTCTCTGACAATGGGTGTTTTGGGGTGTTTTAACTTGCCTGCTGCTTGGTCTGCATAATAATTTTAAACTGTATTTAGAGCAGCAGGGGTAATGCTCTATATCTCCTTCAGGCCTCTGAGCTACTCTGAGTTATTACAATTTGGTTTCAAGAGTGGCTGTAGGAGGCTGTTGCAGGTCTGCCTGGTCCCTTCTGGGAAGGGGACAATTTTACAGCTGGAAGTGGCTACAGACACCAAAAACCTGATTCTCTTGTATAGTTTATTGCCTTTGGAATGTTACTCTAGCAGGGTATGGCCATCTCCTATAAATCCTTGCAGACTCAATCCCTAAAGCACTCAATACAGGGTTTCCCAATCCATGCTGTTTTATTCACAGTACCCTATCTAATCTATCAATAAGGCAAGTCGGACCCCAGCCAGAGCTCCCAGCCAGCCGTGCCCCCTCTTAGCTTGGGGTTCAGGGGGCAGTGTGCCTCCCCCTCAAGTCAAGGGAGGGGCTTGAGGAGAAGGAAGTGGAGCTGTTGCCAGGATTTGCCCAGTGTGCCGGGGTGGCCCTGGTAACCTGGAGAATTCAGGGCTTCCAGAGGCAGCCATGTCAGAAAGAGGGTGTGCAATAGGATTTCCCCTCCTCCCTTTCCGATGTGGCCCTGCCCTTATGGAGCACCATAACATCATCATGAAACTACATAAGGGGCAGGGTTATGTCAAAGGAGAGTGACAGCTCCTTTGCCCTACCCCATTTCCTATGTGGCCCTGCCCTGTGCAGAGCATCATGAGGTCACAACGCTCAATAAGGGGTGGGGTTATGTCAGAAAAGGACGTGGCAGCCTGTGCTCCACCCCTACCGATGTGGCCCTGCCCCCTCCAAGTGAAAACGCCGTGAGGGAGGTGTTAACGATAGGACTGTCTCCCCTTGCTTTGCACTGTTAAACTCCTGCTAACGTGACAGGGTGAACACCAGAACTGGGATTCAAAGCGGGTTCTCCTGGCTTTATGCTCCTGTACCAACCACTCCATTATGCCGTCTCACTCCTACTCTACCTGCCATGGCAGTGACAAACCTAAACATCTGCGCTGACTCTTCTGGAACGGCTCTGTCTAGCAGGAGGGAGTGCAGTACTTTGGGTGTGTTCTTATCCTGGCAAAGCAGTAACCGCATAGCAGAGGCCTGCCAGTTATACTGCAGGTGGGCGGCGTCTTATCATTGGGGCTTCTGGCTTTGATTTGTTTATGTAGAGCCAGGGATTTAGCTTGAATCCCTGCATTAGGTCTGAGACCACAGCATAGCCCTGAGGTATTTGCCTTGCTGATGAACAGCAGAAAGTTCCCTGTACTCCTGAGCTATTGTGCAGCGTATTAGGCTCCCTGATGATCCTTAGAACATAGAGAAAGGGCTGGAACTTCATATTTATGCCTTTTATCCTGAAAGACATGCAGAGAGGTGTTCCCAGTAGTTGCAATTATGGTACTTTCTCCCCTTTGAGGCTTCTCTGAGTCCAAGCCTGTTCATCTTCCAGAGGCAGGGCAAGACATTTCTGTTTGACCAGGTATTTGGCAGGTATTTATTTTATTTTATTTTTTTATTTTTCCAAATTTATACCCCGCCTCCTCCTGCAACGCAGCTCGGGGCGGCTTCCAACAGTCCACAATAAAAACAAAAAAATTCCTTTAAAAATATTAAATATAAAATGTACCATATAAAAACAGGGCTAGAAAATAACAAATAAATAAATGGGCGGGGGACTAAAATCATCCCCCCCCACCCCTCCCTCCCAAAGGCCTGGGCAAACAGCCAGGTCTTACAGTTCCGCCGAAATGTCAAAAGGCTTGGGGCCAGGCGAGCTTCCTCCGGAAGGGAGTTCCACAGCCGCGGCCCTACCACCGAGAATGCTCGCTCCATCGTGGCCCCCCGCTTAACACGGGGGACCTCCAGGAGGGCACCCCCGGCAGACCGCAGGAGCCGCTCCGGGGCGCGAAGGGCGAGGCGGTCCCTAAGGTATGAGGGGCCAAGACCGTATAGGGCTTTATAGATCATCACTAGGACCTTGAACTTGGCCCGGCACACTATCGGCAGCCAGTGCAGAGCTCGGAGCACCGGTGTAATGTGCTCCCGGCGACCCGTCCCCGTAAGAAGACGAGCCGCCGCATTCTGCACCAGCTGCAGCCTCCGAGCCAAGAACAAGGGAAGCCCCACGTAGAGCGCGTTGCAGTAGTCGAGCCTCGAGGTGACAAAGGCATGGATGAGGGAGGCCAGGTCCGGGCCAGAGACATACGGACGCAGCCTACGTACAAGATAAAGCTGGCGGAAGGCAGCCTTAGCGACTGCCTCCACCTGCCGCTCCAGACGCAGGTCTGCGTCCAATATGACCCCCAGACTCCGGACCTGCTGAGCTACAGGAGGGCAAACCCCCCCAACTAGGGGGGCCACCACCCCCTTCGCCCTCCCCACCACCATCACCTCCGTCTTATCTGGGTTGAGCTTCAGTCTGCTCAGCCGCATCCAATCCGCCACGGCCTCCAAACATTGGGATAGCAACGAGATAGCAGGGTCTGGGTCAGTAGAAAAGGAGAGGTACAGCTGAGTATCATCAGCATACTGGTGACATCGCACCCCGAACCCTCTCACGACCTCCCCCAAGGGCTGCATATAGATATTAAACAACAACGGAGACAAGATCGATCCCTGCGGAACGCCACACGGTAAAGCGCGGGGGCACGATGTTTCCTCCCCCAGCACCACCCGTTGGCTCCTCCCCGAGAGGAATGAGCGGAACCATTCAAGAACAGTCCCGCCCAGACCCCCCAGGTCACGCAGCCGTCTCAACAGCAGCCCATGGTCCACGGTGTCAAAAGCGGCCGAGAGATCTAGCAGGATGAGAAATGTCGAACATCCTGCGTCCATCTCCCGGCGGAGGTCGTCTACCAAGGCCACCAACGCCGTCTCGGTGCCATAGCCGGGGCGGAACCCAGATTGAAAAGGGTCAAGGAGCCCGATGTTATCCAGATGAACCTGGAGCTGGAGCGCCACTGCCCGCTCAATAACCTTCCCTAAAAAGGGAAGGTTAGAGACAGGTCGGTAGCTGGCGAGCGCGTCTACGTCCAACGATGGTTTCTTCAGCAGGGGGCGCACCACAGCCTCTTTAAGGCAAGGCGGCAACCTCCCCTGCCGAAAGGACGCATTCACTACCCTCGCCAGCACCGTCCCCAACGTCTCCCCGGAAGCTTTTATTAACCAGGACGGGCACGGATCCAGTTCACAACACGTGGCCCTCACAGACCCCAGGACATCCACCGCATCGGCCGGCGTCACTTCCCGAAACTCTCCCCACAAAGATGGACCAGACGGGCCCTCCGCCCCCCCGCGCTCTTCCCCTACTGCTATCAAGGGATAGGGTTTATAAGGTTTGGGATAAGGGATTTAAATTGGTTTTACTTATGCTCATTTATGATTTTATGTGTTGTAACCTGCCCTGAGCCCCTATGATAGGGAGGGATAATATATTTAAATAAGCAAATAAATAAATAAATAAATTAGCAAGTAACTTCTTGGCTAAAGAGCCATGCAATAACCTACCAATCCAGGGCACAGGCCTAGAGGGGGACACAGTTCATCTGAAAGACAGTCACTCTAGCAGCCCATCCCCTGCCAGCACCCTTTGGCATTGATTCAAAGAGAAGAACACCACCTACTGACTCACCCATTCCATTTCTTGCAGCAGCACTCTTTCCCCTCGAGGGTTCTCATTCAAGTCTGGACCCAGCCCAAACTTGCTTAGGGCGGATTCCGACGTGCATTTAAATCGCACAGAATCCTCGGCGGCATAGTGCGATTAAAAAAACCCCGCACTTCCGGGCTGGTGTGAATGCGCTGAGCGCGCACATTTCCACCTAGCCCGAATGTTTGGAGCGCGGTTTGAAAAGCTGCTCGGAGCAACTTTTCAATACGCTCCCTCAATGCCCCTAACAGTCCCTGCTCCCTCAATGCCCCTAACAGTATTATCTGCTGTCCTCTGCTGCTCCTGGTGGCACCTCGCATATGTGCAGAAGCACACAACCTCACCCAGTGCTGTACGCTCTGCTCATGTGTGCGGGTGCCATTTGCACAGGTGCAGAAGCACATAGCACTGATTGACATTGTGCACTCCTTGCATGTGCAAATGGTGCCTGTGCACTTGTGGGAGGCGAGCAGGAGATCAGGGGCCAGGTCACATTTGCCAAGTGTTGCAGAGATGACTGAGGCATGGGAGGGGGACTGGGGTGGGGATAATATGGGGCAGCAGGGAGCTGGCAGAGAGGCTTTTACTGTGCAGCTGCTCAATGCCCCGAGGGGCAAGAGGGTTTAGAGGCCACCTGGAAAAGTGCCCCCAGATAATTCCGAAGGTGGAGAGGTAGGACTAGGAGGGGAAGCTTTAAAAAGAAGCTTGGAGGAGATTTCCCCCCCTCTTTTGCGGCCAACCCCTTGTTTCCCTGCAAGCAAGAACCTCAGCCAGAACCTCAGAATTCTAGCCAGGACCTCTCTGTCAGGCCATTAGTATAACTGGGTTTAAAAAAGGATTGGACAAGTTTCTGGAGGATAGGTCCATTAGCATAGCTGGGTAGGTTTTAAGAGGTCGTAACCTCTTACTGTTAGAAGCTGGGAGTGAACAACAGGGAACAGATCACCCCATTATGATCTGTTGTGTACCCCAGCAACTGAGATTGACCACTGATAGAGACAGGTGTTGAGCTCGATGGACCATTGGTCTGACTCAGCATGGTACTACTTATGTTCTTATTGAACTTGGTGAGTTATTGAATCTTTCAAGAACAGTTAGAGGGAGGGCAGTGGCGCCCTAGCCTGAGGGCGCCTGGGGCAATGCCCTGCCCCCACTCTCCCCCATTCCCCTGGTACCACTAACACAGAGCACTGACTGACTGAGCCCTCTGTCTCTGCGGGTGGCTGAAATTGACATCGGAGCGCCGCGCGGCTCTGACTGCTGCAGCTTGGCTTGCAGTTAGAGCAGCGCAGCACTCCGATGTCAATTTCAGCTGCCCGGCAGAGACAGAGCGCTCAGTCAGTCAGCGCTAGCCTCTGTCTGGACTCCTTCTGGGATTCCAGAATCTGGAGTCCCAGAAGGGACGAACTTGGACTGAATGCGCGCCAGGCAGCTGGGCGTTCAGTCCAAGCGCACCGCTGGGAAATGAAATTTCCCTGAGCGGCAGCTTTGCATCAAGCCCTGTGGGCCCAATGCAAAGCCTCACCTGGACGTTCAGTGGAGGCGCTCGGCGGCGAGGTGTGCTGCAGTGCGCATGCTTGAACTGACTCAGTCAGAAACTCTGTGCTGCGGTTTGTTGGCGCTGCAGGACATCTCGCCGCCGAGTGCCTCCACTGAACGCAGTGAACTGCCTGGTGCCAGTCCCTGTGCAACGACAGTGAGTAAATGCGCGGGGTGTGTGTGTGTCGGGGAGCAGAGGCATTGGGGAAGGGGGGTGAGTGGTGGTGGGGACTCGGGGAGCAGAGGCTGGGGGCCTGGGATGGAAGGGTGTGTGTGCGAGACTGCTGTCT
>QEPC01002403.1:3607356-3633384 GCA_003113815.1 Sphenodon punctatus | reverse complement strand
CAAAAAGCCAGGCTGGGCAGGGTGGGTGGGGGGTGTCCCCCCTTCCACCCGCGCAGCCTGGGAGGGGGAGGGAATTAATTTTAATTGATTGCATTGGTTTCAATGGGGACACAGCGCCCCATTGAAACCAATACAATAAATCCGGTACCGGTATACCGGATTGAATCCGGGAATCCGGTTTTTGTAAAACCGGTAACCGGTAAAATCTGGTGTACCGGTACCGGTACCGGGCCCGCCCCTAGTCTAAACCCATATTAACCATGTACACTGTGATCCTGGATTTATGATTATTCCGAGTTGTAAATGTCTGTGTAAACGGGAACCCAGGATTATGAATCCGGGATTTTAAATATGGGTTAGTGTCTCTGTAAAAACAGCCACCATCTGGTCCTGGTGATTTGTTACTATTTATATTTAGTCTGTCAGTTTGCTCTAGAATCTCTTCCAGAGTCATGTTGATTTGTGACAGCTCTTCTGATTCTTCTGGGGGGAGGGGGGGGATAAGGGGGGAGCGCAATGTGCTAGTGAAAACAAAGGCAGCATGGGAGGCTGCCAGCCCACACCCCCGCCCTGCAAACAGCAACAGCAGCAGCAGTGGTGGTGACACGCCAGGGGCAGGGAATGTAAACGGCAGTCAAGCAGCACCCCCTCTCCACTGTTCAATCTCCTTCCTTCTATGAAACAACAAGAATGCACTGAGCAGAGTTGCGACCTTCTCCTTGTGGGAACTTTGTGCATGTTGTCTTTGGGGCTGCAGTTTATCTTGCTTGCGCACAACCCAAACAATTCCCACGTGGAACTGAAACATTATTTTCTTTCCATAGGATAACATAAGAAGTGTAAAACACCATATCTGTAAAACTATATAATGGATTTTCAAAATCTAAACTCAGGAGTGGACCAGAATGCACACTTTAATTTTCTGAGCCCTCTACACTGCCTGATGAATAACTCTAAATACATTTATCTGCGTCCAGAATCAGTGGCAAAATCCAGAAAAAACAGTTCTGCCTTCGGTTTTCAAACCTGTATAACCCAGTCATATTTCCACAAACCTGTCTGAAATTTGGACAGCTTCTACGCCTAATCTAGTTGATCCTACCCACAAAGCCTCACTTTGATAGGATAAATCATCTCCATTTTATAATGAGTACAATATTTGTGATTTTAACAGTGTGCGCAACTTGCCTTAACTACTATAGAGCCACTTTTGTGGCTCTAAAATTCTGGAGCTGCAAATGGCTTGACCCAGTCTTAGGACACTTTTAGATGAGCGGGTCATGATAGCGCGATCTACTTGTGTGGCTTTTGAAAATCCTGCGGGCCAGGATTACGCGAGACATTTTGAGCATTAAAGCCGGTAGTGCATTATTTTAAAACCGCGAACTAAATACCCTGACGCCGCATTGGGGTATTTAGTTTGTTGTTTCAAAAGAATGCATGACTGGCTTTCACGCACAAAATGTCTCGTATAATCCTTGCCTGTGGGATTTTCAAAAGTCACGCGAGCAGATTGCGTCATTGCGACTCGCTTGTCTAAAAGCGGCCTTAGTCACACAAAACACCCTTACCTTGAATCCAAGATATCTGTATTCAGGTTTTTTTTGGTCATTTTATAGTAATCCCAAATTTTATGGGGGGCCAGTGGCCCCACCCCCTGCACCACCAACATAAAAGTTCACCAGCTGCCACTCGAGTGTCTTCAGGGAGGGGTTAGGAGAGCGCCTTCCATGTGTGGTGTGGAAGGCTCTCTCTGAGAGGAGTGCTCCTCTTTAATCCAGAGATGTGTTGCTGAGGTGCCCTAGAGCAGGGTGGGGTGGGTTCCTGGCCTAGAGTGCCGGAGCCGGTGGGAGGATATCTGATAGATCGTCTGAGGCTGATACCTGGATCAAGTGAATCATGTGCCTGGTGTAGTGACTCCAGTAAAGAGATGTAGCAAGGTTAGAATGGGCCCTGGTCCAGAATCTGGAATGGAACCCTCTTCCTTCCTGTCCTTGCTGGTACAGCCTCCTGCCTCCAATGCACAAACACATATTCCTCTATGACAGCCTCTCCTCTGGCTCGCTTCATCCTGGAAATGCAGCCAAGGGAGCCCTGTGGGGGAAGCAGTGGCATACCTTCAGGCTAAATTTCAGGGGGCTTGGGGGGTGCTAGATCAGCCCTGACCTACAGAAGCCTTACTCCTGGCACAGAAAGACCTTCCCCTGGCTCACAGATGCCCCACTCCCTCACTCCAAAGACCCTAATGGCACCAGAAATATTGAAAACTAAACTCTGAAATGTTTGAAACATTAAATTTATTGATAAGTGTAAAGTTTTATTATTGCTACATCTGCGTGTTCTCTGCCTATTCCATTTGGAGCAATCGATCAGATTAATGGCACCCAAACTCACTGAGACCAAAGATCCTTCCCATTTCACACCATTAAGAACAAGAGACTAGCTCTGCCATCCTTTTCCCCAGTGCTGGAGGTCTCAGACACCATGCTGTGGCTGCAGAGACACTAGCTACTGGTTGGAGCCCTTTCTGCACCCCCTGAGCAGTTCTAGTTCCCTAAGGTGGGTGAGGGTCGCCTCCCCTGCTTCAGAAGAGTGTGTGTTTGCTTGGGGGGGTAGGGAAGAGTCTTTGGTCCTCGCTTGGTTTTGCCTGTGGTCCTCCCCAAAACTCCAGCTAGACTTTAAAACCCAGGCTGTGTCACTGACTCAAGCGAATCACCTCCCTTATCTGCCTTTGCCATGCTTAGCTGGAAAAGAGGGAGGGAGTCACCCTGCCCCAGCCAGCGAGCTCTCACTGAGAGGCTCCATCAGAGCAGAGCTTCTCAATGGCTAAAGCAGCTGGGATGTGGTTCAGGAAATGATTGTGGTACCGCCCCTACACCAGCTTTGATACATCCCATGATGCTCCTTTTCCTTTGGAGCTTATTCCAAGAGATTTAGGCTGTGATCCACAAACCACTTAGTCTAGAGTAGTTGGGCTTCAGTGGGACTACTCTGATGTAAGCTGTTTGTGGATCATGGCCTAAAAATCTAAGGGCAGGGTAAAATCTAATATAATAACAATAATTAATAATAAAAGTGCAGGTGTCTTCTTCTTGCCTGGAATTTGGGGAATGTGACTTCTGACACCTTTGGATCAGGTTTTGAAAACTCTGCCTCCCCTTTGCACTCAGGAAGCAGAGTAGAGCCTGCAGAGGGAAACCAACTTCCAAACCTTCTGAACAACTCAGGCTGTTGGGGCTGAGTCACTTAGATTAAAGAAACTTCCTTCTCAAACAATGGTGTGAAGAACTGGGCCTAAGGAATTTGGGAGAAGGTGGGCTTTGTGGCTAAAGCCACCAACAAGAAAAACAATCTAGAGGGCAAGTGTCTAAAATGATATTTTTATACATTATACTAATGAAAAATCAAGAAAAGATAAACAATAAATGTACAAATACAAACAGGTGTACAGGTTTCAAACAGACTTCATGACAACAGTGTCTTCTGAATGGATAATGTAAACTTTTGAACATGTAAAGACAAAGACAAAGAAGATATACAAAATAAGTTGACATATTTCGACCCTCTAGGGGTCGTCTTCAGAACCTCAAACAGTTATCTGAAAATAAAACAATATATTTCATGTATATAGAATGATAAAGAATTTCCTTATTATATAAATGTTGCCACATGCCCCTGGTAGAAGTATATAACCCAAAACTTTGAGGTAACACCTACCAGACAGATTTTGAATTTGTCTTAAATTTTCAAAAGGGATTAGATAAGTAGATATCCCAAATCTTGGCTCTCTCAGTATATTCCAAATAAAGAGACGCCTGTATCCTATATCCCCCCCCTCCTCCCCCTCTCTCTCAACTATCCTCTTTTTTCTTCCTTTCCCTTCCCTTCCTTCCTCTTCCCCCCCTTTTTTTTAATAACCCCTTTTTTTGCAAATTATATTTTTCACATATAGGATACATGCCCCTTTCTGACATAATCCTGCCCCCCTACAGAGAGTTGTGACATCACAATGCTCTGTGGAAAGCGGGGTCTTTTTGGAAACAAGGTAGCACAAAGGTGCTGTCCTACATAACCCCGCCCTTGTGGAGTGTTGTGACATCATGATGCTCAATGGTGGCAGGACCAGGTCAGGAAGGAGGCAGGAAATTCCTATGGTCCACTCCCTGCTGCTCCTGGAAACCTTGATTCTCTGAGTGAGTCCTAAGAGTCCTTGTTTAATGTGGAAAAATTAATGCTTCCTCCCAAGTCTAGACTAGAGTTACAGACCCTGGGGCAAAACGTGGAGTCTCTGTGTGGAACCTGAAAAGGTAGTAACCTTACCTGTGAGTCAGGAGAGCTGGGCCCCAATTCAACCACTGAATTACTGGAACACTCCACAAATGCCCTCTTCTTGTACTCTTCCTTTGAAGTGTCTGGTACTAGCCAGTCTTGGAGAAAGGACACTGGGCTAGATGGACCATGACTCTGAACCAGTACAGCAGTGACTATGTTCAACTGGTTATATGGGGTATCTGGCAGGAAATTGTACTGTAGGAAACACAAAAAGCTTACAAACATATCGTGGACTCTGTAAATGGCAACATTTCTGTATTTCTAACTATATCTATGAAATATAGTGACGTTGATATCTGTATGATCTGTATCAAATGTTATACACAGTACTGTAAAAATAAGAAATTGGGGGTTCCCCTGGGTCCTGGTTAGGGCTATGAAAGAAGTTCTGAAGTAGGACTGGAAAATGATCCATCATGATCCAAGTGACCCAAGCAGACAAATTCAGACGTGCTTTTAAATCGCACAGCAGCGGCGGCGACGGCATCGTGCGATTTAAAGCACCGCGCACTTCCGGGTTGGTGTGAATGCACCGAGTGCGCACATTTCAGCCTAACCCGAACTGTTGGAGTGTGGTTTTAAAAGCTGCTCGGAGCAGCTTTCAAAACCGCACTCCAAGAGTTCGCGTTACGCTGAAATGTGCGCACGCGGTGCATTCACACCAACCCGGAAGTGCGCGGTGCTTTAAATCGCACGATGCCGCCGCCGCTGCTGCTGTGCGATTTAAAAGCACGTCTGAATGAGAGAGAATTCCCGTTTCCTTTAAGACACCTCACCAGGAACAATACAGGGCAATGAATGTTAAGTAGCCTGTTAAATATTTATGTGACAGAGGAGATGGCAGCCTCATAGAAATAATAAATGGGTTTTTCCACAACACAAAAAGAGTGGAAACATGAATGCCCAAGGTGTCCATACATGCAAGGCATAGGCATTCTTTACAGGCCCCCCTTCCCTGGCCCTCCCCCAGCCTATTCCCTCCCCCAGTGCCCCTGCTTGTCTATATCCCTCCAGACCCCACTGCCCTGTACCCCCCCTACTGGTTGCCCTGGCACATAGCCCTAAGGCCCCTAGGTACTGTGACATCACATGGGCATGCAAAAACAGATTTACTGAAATAGTGAACGAGGTTATTTGCAGCATAATTGGTTTCCTGCCCCCCCATCCTCTCCCCCTCAGCCCTTGCAAGCCTGTTCCCTTCCCCCTTGGCCCCCACTTGTCTATTCCCTCTCACCCAGCCCCTCGCCAGTTGTTTTCGTGTATTGGTTCCAGAGCTATTACTGGTCACTGGGTACCATGACATCATGCCCATTGTGACAGGACCGGGCAGGGACCAGTAATATCTGGAACCAGTACACCCTCATATCCCTGAAACCCTTTGATGCACAAACATGGGGGTGGGCATATTGGGCTTGTCTCGGTGAGACCTTTAAAAAGAGGTATCGCACGACTGGCTGGCTGGGGTAGTACTGGAGATGATACAGGGTCACAGACAGACACGACCTCCACATAAGGTGTTCCCTACATCAGGCTTTGCATAAAGAACACCTACAAACAAAGAAAATGATACCAACGTGAAGGAAGCAGTTCCTTCCATGAGAGCTCAGTCTAAACTGGGACTTAAGGAAACCACAACAGCCAACATAATCAAGGGGGGAGGGGAGAAATTTAAAATTTGCATTTTGAAATGCATACATTTGCATAAAGATCTCTAATGTAGTATACTGAAGGGGGTTCCCCATGACCACGCAGAAGACAACAGAAAGCAGAACAACAGGGGTGGGAAAGAAGAAGGTCCAGAAAAATGAATCTATATCATGATGGATTCATCCCCTATCCTTGAGTGCATGCTATTATCTCTGCTCTCTGCTGAGCGCACTTTTCAGGTGCTTGAGGGTAGAGTCTAGCTCCTTGAGCCAGATCCAGGAATTGGAAAGGGACAATAAAAACCAGCCATGGACTTGGATTTGGCCCATGAGCAAAAAGTTTCCCACCCCTCCTGTAGACTGATGGGAAAATCAGTTGAGTTGGCAGGAGGTCTGTGCTGGCTTTACTTGATGGTAGATGGCAGGGTTGCCAAAACACTCCATTTTAGGTGTTACCTGAAATTACAAAATATACAAGGAAAATTCTCATGATTATGAGAATTTCAGCCTCTGTTGAAAGCTACACTTCTAGCCCACCCTCCTTGGGTGTGAGGAAAACTTGAAATAATGGCATCTCTGTATGTTCAGAAAGAACCCCAAATTTATTCCTTAAGACAATTCCATGATTTTTAAAGCCAAACACATGATTTTAATTAACTTGATTTTATTTCTTTTGCACATTTAGGGGTAGCTCCGTTTCTTCAAATCCCTCCTCAAGACCCACCTTTTCCTCGCTGCCTTTCCCAATGCCTGCTAGACGTTCCCATATACCTACTGTCTGCCCTCCTCTGCAGACTGCTGCAACCTGATTGTAACCAAGCCAAGCACACGCACCTGAGTCTTCACATCCGCTTGAATGTTTGTCGGTCTTCTCCCGTCTCTCCCACTGTTCCGTCTCCTTGCCCCCACTCCTTGTCTTTTAGACTGTAAGCCACAGGCAGGGACAGCATCTATTTCTATGTTCTGTACAGCACCAGGTCACACGACTGGCGCTATATAAATGTTTATAATAAATAATAATAATAATGTCAATTGATCTGGGAGGTAGACAGATCAGGGTCTTTTATACAGCAGCCTCAATAAAATAAATCAAAATTTGCCCTCCAGCATGTGCTCCAGCATACTCTTTGCTGGAGCCAGTTGCTTTTCTATCACACTGGAGGTGGCTACATTTTTGTTGCACGGTGGGTTTGGTTTTGAGGAGGAAAGTTGATATATAATTGTAAATTACTGTGAGGACTGGCCTAGAAAGGAAATAACCCACCCAGCTCCAGGTCAGGAGATACGGAGGTGTCCACTGACTCTAGTGTTCCCAGTGGATTTACTTTCTTCAGTGAGAGAAATAGGAACAACTCCCTGAAAGGTTTCAGGTTACTGCTCCTTTAAGAGGCCTCTCCTTTAAGAGCTCAGAAGTCTTCCCTAGCTGCCATTGGTCCAGAAGGGGTGGGAAGCAGCCCTGCATTCTAGTCTGAGATCGCTGCCTCTGATGTTCCCATAGCAACAGGCTGGCATTTCACTTTGAAGTGGGACTGAGTGGCTGGAGCTGAACCTTCCTCTGCTAGTTAAAAGCACAGGCCCATTTTATTTTGTTCCTACTTTAGGATTTTAAGATTTGGTCAGAGCCGGACAGTGTCGGGCAGGATTGACCTGAGCCTGATCCCGGCAGCCTGGGCTCTTCGGTGATCTGTGCTGAGGTGGCCCTGTCCTCATGGAGTGGGGCTACGTCAGGAAAGGGGTGGGGTTGAGCCATTCTTCCGCCCCCTTGACGTGTCTCCTACGGAGCACCATGCTATTACAGTGCTCACGGGAGTGGGGCCTCTTGCCCACGGGGAACGCGACCTGGCCCAGGCTCCTGAACCGAACCAGGCCCGAGAGGACAGGACCCATTTGGGTCCCATCGAGTTCAGTCTGGTCCGCAGAAGGGCTCTCTCTACTTGTCATTTCAGAGGGTAGGAGGGTGCATGCAGGCGGAATGGATTCTTCCTTGCCTTCACCACCTGCTGCTTAGTTTCTTTGGAGAACAAGCGCAGGGTTATATGACACTCCAATTCCCTCTCAGGTTTTCACCTTTGTTTCGGAGAACAAAAGCCGCCCTGTCGGGAGGCAACATCCCCAGCTCTGCTCAGGGAAGAGAGTGGGGATGGTTCAGTTCAGCATCCACCAACAGAGCGAGCGATGTCACTGATTGGGCGTGGAGACCCCCTCTCTCTCTAAGCCGGTGCAGTCTCTATGACAAGGCATAGGGAGATGTGGGCAACCGAGACCCTGCATTCCTCATGGGCCAGGCAGCGCACAGTATGTGGGAAGCGTGGGCCCGCAGGGATGTAGCTCTAATAGTGACAGACCGTACAACTTCACTGGGGCCCATGCATTTGTGGGGGAACCACATATGCAGCTGCATCCCTTGCCTGCTGCTGCTTCTGATGCTGAGCCTATGGGCCAAGGGAGAGGAGGGGCACAGAAAAGTGGTCAAGACATCACAAGGCATTTTTACACACCCCTTAAAGTTCAGGATTTTTCAGTCTTCTGGGTTTATAAGTCCACAAGTAAGTTCCGGATTCATTTTTCACACACACTGCCCTGAGGCAGTTCCTGGATGCATTCTTCACACAAACACTGCCCTGAGGCAGCCTAAAGTAGCTGCAGCTGTAGACATGACAGGCTGCCATGGAAACCAAGTGATCACAGCTGCCTGGAGCAAAGCAGTTTACCAGGAGAACTTTTCAACACACAAAGGTTCTGGGAGAAGTTTTACGCAGAAATTCAAAGAGCCAGATGTTTAATATCTGGGTGAGTGATTTAGACACACAGAAAGTTCAGGATGTAACAGCAAACATGCAGGAGAAATGTGTGTGTAAAAACACCCACAGATATGTGATAAATCATTAAATAGGGCTTTCCACGAGTTTTAAAACACCTGAAAATTGTGCTGTCTAAAAGACTACTTAAGAGATCCTTAATATCCTTTTGTGAATTTAAGCCCTAGAGAATTAAGAAATGTACAGAAGTCTTAAATGAGATGACTTCTTCACCTCCATGGAGGCTCCTCCACCCCCTGCCCTGTTGCCACTCCTTGGTACATGGCAACTGTGTTGCTCCAGACTTTGGTAGGGTCAGGAGCAACAAGCGACTTCTTGAATTCCAGGAATTCTTTGCAGTCCACCCAGCTAGTCTTTCTCCTTTGACTGCATTTATTAACTTTCCCTTCTGGATGGGACACAGGAGAAATGGTACCTCTATTTGCAACAAACCTGGGTCTCCATCCAGGTAAGCCGAAATCTGGCTTTTCCTTCTAACAGAGTTGCCACCTCTCTCTTGACCCAGAATCTCCAGATTCCAGGGAAGCCCCAATTTCTCCTGGTGAGCCAGGGATTCCTGCCCGTGGCTAACCTGGAGAATCTGGGCTTCTGGGGGCAGCCAGCAGGGGTAGGTAGGTATATCAAATGGGGGTGGGGCCATAGATAGCACTGTGGCTTATAAAGTTTGTCTTTCCACAAGGTTGGTGCCCCCTGTAGAGCATTGTGATGTCGTGGTACTCCACTAGGGGCAGGGTTATGTCAGAAATGGGGTGCAACATTCTCTTTGCCCCACCCCTTCCAATGTGGTCCCATCTCTTCAGGTTTCCTCCAGGAGCAGGAGGATAACCCTACCAGCAGGTCAGGATATTCTTTGCTACCAGCTACTGACATGGTTGACAGTGGATGTAAATGGGTGGGGCAGGGGGAGCAACATTGAAATCAATGGAACTACATTTGTTTACGTCAGCCAAGGAGCTTGCTCACTGGAGAAATGATTAATTAAAGGCAGCAGGGAGCAACCTAAGCTAATCAGGGGAGCACAGCTCTGGCCCCCAAACACCCTTAAGGGCTACAAGACCCTCTTTACTACAGTCACAAGCCAGTTGTGTTCCCTCTGGTCAGTGTAAGCTCAGCACACACACAGAGTGAACAGTTCCCAATATTCTGACTGAACCAGGAGGAGTGAGGAGCTGCCTCACAAGCGCTGAACATGAGCTACTCCCATCAGGCTCGGTTGGCTGTGAGTCCAGGACTACGCTTCCCCGCAGAGGGGGAGCAAAAGGAACAATTTACCTTTGGCCTTTCACAAAAGGGGAGCCCTGCAACAAAACTCGGCTGTAGGTCTAAATATAGTGGATGGCAAAATAAGGGGCCCAAACATGGCCTTTTGCCCCCAGGAACCTCCCATCGCACTTGCACAGGGCCCCAGCCATCCTTGGCTGCATCTTCCCTGTGAGTAAGGTTACCTACCACCTTTCTCCAGGCTTTCCCCTTTCCTGTTGGAGGGGGTGGGATAAATGGGGCTGTCAGATTCTTTTCTGACATAACCCCACCCTTTATAGGGCACTCTGATGTCACAATGCTCCTCAGGGGTGGGGTAGGACCATGTTTGAAAAGGCATGGGGCAAAAGGACTGTTATGCCCCCCTCTGATGAACTGCCCCTTATTGAGCATCATGATGCACTGTAAGGGTGGGGGCACATCAGAAAGTAGGGTGGCTAGATATGCAAATTGTAGAGGACACTTATGAGAAATACAGGTTGCAGGGCTGCATTGGTGCCAATGCAGCCCTGCAACCTGTATTTCTTGTGTCCCTCTAAAATTTGCATATCTAGCCACCCTATTGGAAAGGCGGCAGGAAGATCCCTATGGATCCTTGTCTCCTTTCTGATAAAGCCATCCGTTTTCCTGGTTTCTACTGGTTGCTGGGATGCCCCTGGCTCAGAAACCTGGAGGGTTGGCAACCCTAGCTGTAAGTAGAGTTGGTTTGGGAACAGAGGGGCAGCAGAGCTGATCCTGAGCCTATAGACCAGAAGGAATGGGCACACTAGCATATGTGTTTGCCTAGGGCCAGTGCTGGCTTAATGTGTCCCTGCTTGGCACAGCAAAGATGTTGTTGTTCATGATCTTTAACCCAGGGCTTCTTGTATCTGATAATTCTCCACATGACAACACACTTGAAAAATAACCAGTTTATTTCAATCTTTATTACAAAATTGGTCACTATATTATAAATTATCCAACCGATCTGTGTTGAGCGACATTATATAGCAATGAAAAAGGAAAGAGACTGGTTTGTAGCCATGCTACTTCTTGAACCAGTCATGTGGGCTGCTGGCCTGACTCAAGGCTCCATCCTGACTCAAGTGATTCTCTAGCACAGTATAACCTGCTCCCCTTTTTTTGTATTCCACTGTGCAAGGTGCAAGAGGAGGGGAACCTGGGAGGGAGGGAAAACATGTCTCCTCTCTGTTCCATATTGATGATGAATCAGAGGAGGAAGCTCTCTCCTGTTTGACACTGGCTTGCTTTGTGCTTGGACAAGATGCAGGAGTAGGGCTGGTACTAGCTACTTTGCTGTCCTGGATCAAATACATTTTGCTGCCATCTTTCCACCCCAGGAGCTGCCAAGTCAGTCTCTCTAAAGAGGTCTGCTCTTTGATGTTGTGAGATTCATTAGTGTTTGCTGGGAATTGGGGGTCTAAAGCATCTTGCTGGGAATTGTAGTCCCTGATGATCAGAAACAGGAAGTGGATGAACCAACCACATGGCAAGCTAAGGGTGCAGCTGTAGCTCACGCAAACTCTAATGCTCTGTTGCTGAGATGGGGCTCTGGGATCAGTCAGTGCCACAGCTGACCTGAAGCCCCTCAGCACTCTCTCAGCATACCCAGAGAGTGGTAGCAGTACTACTGTGGACGGATCAATTTGCCAATCGCACAGTATTATTCTGGTGCGACAATTTGGCAGTTGTCCACATAATCAACACACTGTCCTCTCGGTCCACCCGCGTCATGTCACTGGTGCGGGCATTGGTTCAGACATGCTTGAGAAACAATATATTGTTCACAGCACGCCATGTCCCGGGCATTAACAACGGCATAGCGGATGCCCTCTCTCGCTTTCAGATCAAGCGATTCCGGGAACTGGCGCCGGAAGCCAGAGAATTCCCCGACCCCATGCCACCGTGGCTTTGGAGCCTTGGGAATTAGAACTGCAAAATACCATTGGGGGCTCCCTCGCCCCTAGAACCCGGGCAGCCTACGGTAGGGCGTTTCGTGATTTTCAAAGCTTTAGAGTCAGTAAGGGATGGGAGACTGGCTTCCCCATTTTAGAACCCGAAGTTCTTCAATTTGCCATGGCACTACGACGGAGGGGGTTGGCACCGGGCACAATTGGGGGGAAAGTCTCAGCCCTTACATTCATCAGTAGAATGAATGGATACCCTTCACCGGACAAGGGTTTCTACATAAAGCACATGATGGAGAGCTGGGCCAGGTCAGCCCCGCACCCCAACAATAGACGGGCCCCTATAACCACCCCCGTATTGGTGCGCATTGTCAGTACGTTGCCCGTAGTATGCCATGATGCTTTCGAAACCCAATTGTTTACCACCGCTTATGTAACGGCATATTTTGGAGGTTTCAGAATAAGTGAGATAGTTCCGGCCTCCAAGAAAGATCAAAGCATGCGGGCCCTCTTGTTTGAAGATATTAAATGCACCCCCTTAAAAGTCATATTGAGGTTGAGGCGATCCAAGACCGATCAGAGGAGTAGGGGAATAGATGTCGAGCTGTTTAGGTGTGGACAACGGGGAATTTGTCCTGTTGAGCAAATAACGAATTTCATCAGTATCCGCCCACCAGGGAATGGAATATTATTTAGACATGCAAATGGCTTGCCATTGACAGCCTATCAATTCACAGCACTATTAAAAATTACCTTGGCTAAGCTGGGACTAGCCCCCGGGGAGTATGGATCCCACTCATTCAGGATAGGAGCTGCCACAACAGCTGCAGCAGCAGGCTTACCATCTGAAGCCATTAAAGCAATAGGTCGATGGCGTTCTGGCGCCTACAAGAAGTATATTCGGCCTTGTCAGCATTAACCATAAATATTTTTCTCCCACACTAGGGCCTAGGGTATCCATTGCGGCAAGGCAATCGGTTTGGATCGTGGGTCACAGCCTGGTGCGATGGGCCGGCAAGGCTGCTGACGAGTCTGAATGGGGGTACCAACCAGGCCTTGGAGGCAAGGCAATAGTTAATTGGTGTGGGCAAGGAGGCATGCGATGGCATCAATTGATACCAAAATTACAGTCCCTGCGGGACAGAGCTGCTAGGGCACCGAATATAATAATCATTCATTTAGGGGAAAACGACATCCCGGCAAAGAAGGGAGTTAATTTAATAATAAAAATTAAGAAAGATTTAGTGAAAGTTAAGAGTTTATTCAATGAAGTTAAGTTAGTTTGGACCAGTTTAGTGCCAAGGATTAAATGGAATTCCCCAATCAAACCAGCAAAAATTGACAAAGTAAGGAGGAATATCAATAGAGAAATTGGGAAGTGGATTCTCAGCATAGGAGGAACGAGTATACGACATAGGGACATTGTTTATACACGGCCTGACCTTTTCCGTGGGGATGGAGTGCACTTGTCTGCAAGAGGCAATGAATTATACTTAGCACTATTGTCCCAACATTTGATGACATTGTTGGAGGTATAGGCGGTGGGTGTCGGGGGAGCCCTCTAGGGACTCCCCCTTGGTGGCGGGGGTCCAGTATGCTATAGTAGGTCAATTAGGTTAGGAATTGAAAGGAGTCATCTCCTTAAGAGATGGGGAGGTGACACCCAGTGCCAGGCGCAGGCAGTATGCACTGGGGTTATTTACCTGGGGGGGGTACTGCAGTTTCGTCAGTAAGTACCTGCACGGTCTGCTGACTTAGCGGGTACCTACCTCCTTACTCAAGCCCACAGTTGGGATGCTCCCCCTTTCGGCCAGAGCCAGGGTGCTGTCGAAGGGGAGCCTTGGTTGTGATGGAGCTGGCACGGGAAGGCACATCCTGGCCAGTTTCGGGTTAATAAGAGTTAATTAGCTAGCATACTGGACCCATATTGCGTGGGCAATCACCCACCGTCTTGATAACTATCAATAAAGAGTGTGGCCTGTTTAACCCAATACTTCGTCTCTGTGTCTCATTGGGGGAGTGCTGCGACAATGGCTATAACAGGCAGGGTAGCAGAAGATGGGAAATTGGGATTACCAGAGCTGCTGCCCATGGACTGAGAAGGTTTGTCCCACTTTTGTAATGGGTGGGCCAGTCCTGCTGAAGAGTGCTGGCATTGCAGCTTTGAGGGGTCCTGGTGCAGGACATCACCAGGAGGAATGCAACCAGTCAGGACTGAGGCTTAGGGCGTTTTCAGATGGAGAAACTAGCCCAGACTAGTTAGAATAAACTCCAGTGCTTATTAGTTAGTGCTTACAAAGTGGAACCTGTTTAGACGGACATTTTAGTCTGGGATAAATTAAGTCTGGGATGGCCACGTGAACAGAACATTGCTGTTAGCACGATGCTTAGAGTCTCTGGGCTGAATTTCAATCCCATGGTGCTTTTCGTTCATGCTCAGCACATTGATTTCTGGGATTGAAGAAAATCTGATTTTCTTCATTTTTTTGATTTTTGAGTTGAAGAAAATGGAAACTCATCCCTCAGGATATTTAAACTTGGTGCCCTACAATGCACTGTTGAAGGATGATGGAGGTAATATGATCGCCCCACAGTCATGTGCCCCAAGATACCATAGGCAGAAAATGCCTAGAGCATCTGTCAGGTCTTGCTGTTGGACTCTGTGGCGCTAAGTCTGGGATAGTTGATTACTCAGGGATAGTTGTTCAGATGGACATTAGTCCAGACTAGTTTAACAACCAGTTGTTACAAACCCCAGCAAATGGGGTTTTATAACACCCTGGTATTTTTGTTAGTCCAGGCTAATAAGCACTGTTGACAGCGTTCAGACGGACATCCTATCCCGGGCTTAATACAATTAGTCCAGGATGTGGGCCAGCCCAGGAGTGTGTGCACGTGAGAAGGCTTTCCAGCACCTCTCTGTACCAGCCCCTTGTTCTGGACAGGGCCTTTGCTGTCATGAATGCTAAAGCTCTAGTGCTCCACAGGAAGAGAACTCCCCCAGTCTGTCCAGTCATGGAATGAGGAGAGGAGACGTGGAAATGAGTTTTTGGACCTGTCTTCTCCCACTGGTATGGAATCCAACATGCCATCCTCTCCACTGCAATTCATTAAAGCCCATTCGCCTTCCCACACACAATGTCCTTAGCCTGAAGAACAATCAGGGAGGGCAGGGGAAGGGGGGAGGAATTCTGACCCCATGAAACTCAGTGGCAAAGCTCCCAGGGACTTTGGGGGAGCCAGAATTTCACACAGGTGGTTTATAACTGGAAAAAACAGGGCCCTTGCTGAGCATTTTGGAGCATGTGAATATACACATCGGAGTCAGGGCTTGCACACACAAAAAGGAGCTTGAGCACCTGGAAGCTGGACCGGTGTTGTTTATCATCCAGCCTTGTAAAAAAGGGCAGCCCTGTCCACACACAATAAACCTTGGCATCATCACAATAATAATAAACCCTCCTCTTCTCTGCATTGATGGAGGATGCAAAATGACAGGCCCAGTCCTGGGATCAAGAAGCTGGATTTGGAAGGAAGAGTAAAGGCAAATGTCACTGAGTAAATTCTACTCACAAAAGATATGGAATGATTCCACATTGGCTTTCTGCTTGCAGAGTTACTCTAGGTTTACACCAGTTTACCAGAGAGCAGGATTTGACCCCTAATATCTGTAAGGCACATTGAAACCTTAGATGCAGCGAGGGTTGCACCCTTCCAAGTTTCACCCAGAGACTGGATTTTGAGCCAGGGTCATCAGGATCTGGGGGAAGCCCTGCTTTCTCCGGATCATCTAGGGCTGTTTTTACATGAGGCTTTTTAGTCGCAGGCTTATTAATTATAATAATAATAATAATAATTTTATTAGCATTTATATAGCACCAACGATGTACCTGGCACTTTAAAAAACCCCAAGATAGACACGGTCCCTGCCCGAGAGCACTTGATGCGGTAGTTCCTGGCTCCTGTTTTCAATGGTGCCCGGCTCACTTCTGGTAGTGGGGAGGAATGTCTAAACACCAAACACACCCCGTGCGAGTTTGTTTCTTCCAGAAATTAAAAACATGCGAGTAAAAAGCCTTGTGTAAAAACAGCCTAGGAGCTCCTGTGGCCAACCCGGAGAATTGGAGCTTCTGGAGGGAAGGCACATCGGATAGGAGGTGGTTCATAGGAACTTTCCCACCCCTTTTCCAACAAGGCCTGCCCCTATGAGGCTCCATGATGTCACAATGCTTTGCAAAGACAGGATAACATCAGAAAGGAGGCATGAAACCCCTTTGTTCCACCCCCATTCTGATGTGGCTCTGCCCCCTGCAGAACATTGTGACATCATGCTGCTCTGTAAGGG
This sequence comes from Sphenodon punctatus, assembly GCA_003113815.1. Taxonomy (NCBI): domain Eukaryota; kingdom Metazoa; phylum Chordata; class Lepidosauria; order Sphenodontia; family Sphenodontidae; genus Sphenodon; species Sphenodon punctatus. The sequence goes on along the minus strand of QEPC01002403.1, from coordinate 3,617,075 downwards.
GTGGGGTTAAGTCAGAAAGGGATGCAACAGCCCCCCCACCAAAAAAAATATTCCCACCCTCTCCACCTGAAAGGAGGTGGTAACCCTAGATGCAGCATTGCCCAATACTGGGTAAAAACAGATGCAACACGGGCCTGCTTGGGCCAGGGAACCACCTGCCTATCTGTTCCCCAGCAGCCAGATGTTGTCCTGGGACCCTGGGCTGGGTTGGCAGTTAGCACAAAATGTATCCCCCAGATGATCCTGGGCAGCCATCCTGGGCTAAGGGCTGCCCGGGCCGGCCAATGCAGAGTTGCCATACCTGCCCTTTAATCCAGGACACTTATGAAAAATACATGGTGCAGGGCTGCATTAGTTCCAACGCAGGGCTGCACCATGTATTTTTCATACATGTCCTGGATTAAAAGGGAGGTATGGCAACGATCTGTTCAGCATCACCATCCCTGCTGTGGCTGGTTGTCATGGCGAAGGGTGGGGAGCTGGGAGTTGGGCGGGGCTGCCCGCTCACCCCAAGCGGGGTGACAGACAGCTCTCTGGCTGCAGGCACATTTGGCTCATGTCCCTCCCTGATCCAGAGTGGCAGTCGCCGTTTCTCGTACCAGGCTGGAGAACCGCTGCGCCCCCCTGTGCGTATTACCCAGTATTTCTCTGGGTTGGATGACATGCTTGCAGCTCTGCTTTCACTTTGCTCTTACTCAGGTAAATGTCAATGGGAATTTTGCTCAAGTGAAAAACACCAGAGAAAGACCTTGTTGTGCTGTTTCTATCGCTATCTGGGCTTAACACAGCTGTGCTGGGGGTGTGGCCTCTGCACAGGATTAGAATGTTTGCTTGGGAGAATATAATCTTGGGAACAGTGCCTCATGCTGCATCCTTCACCCCTTGTGGGAGCATCTACTACCATTGTGGGAGAGCAAGGTCGGTTTTACTCCACTGACATTCATGGAGTTGCTCTTGATTGATGTTGGAGTAAGCAAATGTGGGAGTGGGGCCTCATCCATTCCATGGGGCAGATGCTCATTTGGTGTAAGTGGGGAAAGCTCGAAGGAGCTTACACTGATTTGCATGAGCTGAGCATCTAACCCAGTCCTCTTGCAGCCTGTTACAATACGCATTCCAGGCCTGTGTGTTCCAAGAAGAGCAGGTCGCATCTTGGCCTGTGTTAGTAGCTTCAGCTATGCCCCCGTTTTGTAATCTGTTAAATGCATTCTACCTGTTGTGCAATATCGATTAAGCGGCTGTATAATGCCTGACATATTTAGAGGAAGGAAAAGAGAGTGAGAGAGAGAGAGAGAGAGAAGGAGGGGAGTGATTGCTTTTTGCAAATGGGCGGTGACTGTAAATTCACTTGGCATGGGCTACGGAGTCTTTCCGACCCAATGCATCAGTGTAGTGTCTCAGCCCGCCTAGCCTTGGGGAATTCGCTTCAGCCCTTTCCCTCTTAATCATCCAGAACTTGGGAAACACCCTGCTGAGAAAAAGACTCCTCCTCCACAGAGTAAGATAGGGAAACTCATGCTGTGGATTGAGGAAGGCCTGTACCTGTCTTAAATCTTGTAACAACTGCCTAAAATTTCTCTCTGATTCCCACCCACAGCATCATCCCCCGACTGTTTAGGTGTCTAAGTATCTGCCTGAAAAACATATTCCCTATGGGTATTGCCATAGGTATGCCTTAACAGACTTCAAGCTGAGGCCCTTAAGTTTGTGGGTAACCCTACGTTGTGGCAGGATGCAGCCCTTTTACGCCCAGTCCCTTGGGATGGCTTATTGATCTCAGCTGAGAACAGGCTGGAAGTTGCTAGCCAGTGAGGGAAAAACATATAAAAACGGAGCTCAAAGCCTTGAAGGGCAGAGCACCGAGGAGGTGCAGAATGTTGGTAATTGCATAAGAGCGGTACCCCATATTGAGAGAAGGGATTGGGACCATAGTGGAGGGGCTAGGTGGAGAAAGCTTGCCTTGTGGGTGAGTCCCCCTGCTTGAAAGGAATTCACCTCGGAGAACTACCAAGATTCGCAGGAGCCTAGCGTCACATTTACCAGCTGGTGGGCTATGATCTGGTGAACTGTGACTTGCCGGAGGATGCTGTAGAGTAGACTGTAGGTGAAAGTGTTTGACTGCTTATTTGTGGGACCTGTTCCTCTGACTTACAGCTATATTGGATTCCTTTCCCTTGCACCCTATTAAATTCATCCCCAAGAGGCTCCTTTAATTCATCCCTAAAAGGCACTCAGCTCCCTGGGGCCACCTCCCTTGCTCCCCTGCTGCTGTTCCAGTGAGTTTGTGAAACTGTCCTGTGATTCCGTAATACCTGGCTTGCGTCAAAGGGATTGTCTCCCACTTGCCAGGGAAAAGGAAGAGGAGGCAGGAGGCCTCCTTAACAGTCCTAGAGACTGAGCGCTCTGCTTGGAGACAGGCTTGGCACTTAGCCTCTGTCCCAGCGCTCACACCCAGTATTGGTTGTTTTTTAAAGTAGGGTTGGATGTCCGGCAGTATTGAAGCAACTCGGGGTCCTGCTGTCCCCCTGGCCCTTTGCCTGTGGGCCCTGATCCTTTGGCTTCTGATGTGTTAACGTTCATTAAGGGAATGGCTTGGTTAGGGTCAGATGTCTTGCGAAAGGTTTCCTGGTCAGCCACTGTCCCATTCTTGGCTTTGAAATTGGTCCCTTGGACGTTGTTCTTGCCGGTTTTATTGCGTTTGTGGAGGTAAAACAGCAAGGGGAGGATCAGGGCTAGTAGTAGAATGATGAGGCATATGGGAATGATCACGCTGAACATGTTGGCTTCGATGAAGCTAAGGAAGGTGCCCCCCTCCACGGGAGAAGGGCTGGTTGTGGCTTTATGGCCTGGCCAGGCTGTGGGATGTATTTTGGGTTTCCTGGCATTTTGGCTGGGGCTGTCCGACCCATAGGGTGTGGTGGCCAGTGGCTGGGAAGTGGTGCTCTCAGTCTGGGGCACACCAATGTCACCTTGATCTGGGAGATGGGGGGCTGTGAGCAAGGTTGTTCCATAGACGGCAGAAGAGTTGTATGGCTCCGTGATATAGGCCAGAGATTCCAGAGCAGGGGGCACACCCTCTGCTGTCAACTCAAACAGAAAGCTGTTGTTCTGGAGGCTACTCCCGTTATCTTTCATTTCCATCACTTCCAGCCAAATTAGCCCTCCCTCAAGGTCTTTCTGGGTAAAGGCATCTATGGCAACAGGTAGGTTCTCTTTGTCTCCAGAGACTTTCACAAAATGGCTGCCCTGAGTTGCTTGGATGATGGCAAAAGATGGGATGCTCTGTGTCCTTTTGGCCAATTCGCTTGCGTCCAGGATGCTGGTATCCACCAAAACTGTGGTCCCCCTTGGCCACAGGATGCCTTGCTTCATTCTCACCAAAGCTTTGACTATCACATTCACTATGCCTGATATGTTGGCTCCTCCTGACATTGAGATGAAATGAAACTCATCTTGAGAGGAGGTAAGCTCTGTGAAAGTAAAAGTTACTTCCCCTCTGTCCACCTGCTTCTGGGAGAAATCTCTTGCTGGCTTTTGGTTGACCCTCACCTGGCCAAACAGTGGGTCTCTGGTGATCCTGAAAAGGGTGTTTTGATCCCCTTGGACTGATGCCCCCAGAAGGTGATCTCGGGACAGTGAGGCCACGTTCAGACTCTGGGGTACCTCCAGGGGTGTCTGACTTATCACTTTTGTCTCAGGCAGAATCTCTATCTCCAGGGAAGTGAAGATGGGTGGGTTATGCCCATCAGAGATGCGGAGGTCTAAAGGCCCAGGAGATCTAGTTCCATTGGCGATGAACATTAAATGCCCAGCGTTGACATCAGCTTGGGTGAAGTGGCGTATAGACACCTGCTTATCGCGAGTGCTGGCCAAGAAACCACTGAACGAGTCTTTAAGGACTGTGTACTTGATTTCTTCAGGGGAACTGTCAGGATCCACTATGTTTAAGTGGTCCTGGGAGAGGGTCACAGAAGACCCCTGGATGACCTTCAGTGTCTGCCTTTGCTTGGCCAGCTTTGGTGGCACCTCATTGCTGTCCCTTACGGTTATGTTGACCATTTCAGAAATGACCAATCCTCCTCCTTCCTGTGGGGGCTGAGTAGATTTCATTGCCTTTGGCTGGAGCCAGGCCTTAAATCTGAAATGATCTTCCAGGGTACCTGACCCATGATGGGCATACTCTAGCTCTCCAGCATCAAGATCAGACTGTCGGAAGTAAGGATGATCATCACTGACAGGTCCATCGGTGACAGAGAGGACTCCATGGCGAGGTAGCTCTGTAACTAGAAATACTACATCATATGATGCCCTCTTGGACTCGGGGACTTTGGTCAGAAAGTTGGAAGCATCCAGCACTGAGTTGTTTATCACTGCACTTTGAGCCTCTGGGATTCTGAGACCTGAAAGGAAAGGAAATACCATTTTGTGAGGGCCTTGCACTGACACCAGCTTATCTGGAAGGGAGAGCAAGGTGGGGATTTTGGAAGGGAAGGGGAGACAGAGGCAAAGCTGGAAGAATCAACATGGAGAGGGGACAGAAAGGAGTCAAAGAAGGAGGGAAGAGAGGTAATATGAAGAACTGGGGAGGACACTGTTCTGCAATAGAACAGGAGTGAATCAGAAATCAAGACTGAAAGGAGTTAGAGGAGGGTGTAGAAGCCACAGGAAAAGGAGGAATGAAATAAAAGAATTTAGAGGAGTGTGTGTGTGAGAGAGAGAGTCCCTGCCACTTTAAACAGGGATGGGGAACTTTCCCCACTCCCATGGGACACTTTGAACATTAGTACAAGTTCCATGGACCTGATGGGAGTTGGGAGTGCTTAGGGGGAATGCTTAGGATGGGGGAAGGAAGGGGTGGGTCCAGATCATGGATCTATGCCAGGGATCCACCCCCTTTCCTCTTCTCCATTCCCTTCCCCTGAGCTCACGCTTTCAATCCGGAAGGGTAGGAATTGGAGACACAGGCCAGAACCAAAGACTATAAAAGGGGCTAAGAAGAAAACAACTGCAGGTGGGATTTGGCTGAGGGGCTGGAGGTTCCCCCCCACCCTTGCTCTTGTGGGAACAGAATCCTATTTGATTTGGTCTGGAGACTCTCTCTGGATTTGTTATTCTCCAACACACCCGATTTGGAGACTCCTCAATAACAAAGAGGGAGGGGTTTTGCAATGTTCAGAACTGCCCTCCTGTTCTGTTGCCTGTGACCCAGCAGCTGCATGCTCCCTCCTTTCCATGGCACTCTGCCACAGCCCTTTTCATCAGCTCCTGGCCGGGAGCAAGCACAGTTTGTTTCACAATAGCCTTGGGTAGGACTTATTTTTTACCTTGGTTTCTCCACAGCCGAGTGGAGCGCTGGGGACAGTCAGCCTCAAACGATACTGACACTTCAAGGGTGTTCAGGTCTGTGACTGTGGGCGGGGATGAGACGCGGAAGTGAATAGCATCCTGGGTAAGCCAAAACGGCTCCTGTGGCATATTGTGCAGGTAGAATATGACTCCACTGTCCACCTGGGTAGAAATGAGCAAACCAAAAAATAGTGTGATAGTCACAGCAAAATAAAACAGGAGAAATAATGTTGATCAAAGGTGTCCCCTGGCTATAATCTTCCCAGACTTTAGTAGGAAGAACTACCATTGAACTCGGCAAGAGGACCAGTCTTCCTTATTTAGAGAGATGCAGTCACTGAAGATCAGGGGTGGGGAACTTCTGGCTCATGGGCCAAGTCCAGCCCACAGCTGTTTTTTATTTGGCCCCTCTGATTTCTGGATCTGGCCTGTGGATCCTGTGCCTACCCTGAAGCACTGAAAGAGCAAAGTCAGAGGGAGGGAGCAGAGATGAGGGCATGCGCTCAAGAACAGATCAATGATCTGGACCCTTCCTTTCCACATTCTGAGCACGCTCCTTAAGCATTCTTACCCTAACCCCCTACCCAAGCCATGGAGACTGTATTCATTAACAAAAGGTCCTGTGGGAAGGAACAGGTTTCCCATTCCTGCAGAACTCAGGTCAGCTGGAGAATCCGAATCAATCAGTTAGAGGAGATGAACAAAGATGATAAAGAGCTTAGGCTGCAAGACAGGTTGAAGGGACTCAGCATAGTTAACCTGGAGAAGAGAAAATGGTTAAAGGGGAGGAACAGTAGGGCAGTTTGTCAATAATTTTAAAAGGCTGCTATGGAGGAAGATGGAGAGTTATTCATTTTTGCCACTGAGGGAAGGACAAGAACTAAAAGGGAAGGACAAGAACTAATGGGGTTAAGTGGCAGGAAAGTAAGATTAGGTTAAATTTTAGAAAAAAAACCCTCCGTTTTTGGCATAATATGTGTAGCATTTTCTAAGATACTTAAAATTAACATGGTGCCATTGCCTAGCTATAATAATTTTGGTTGCTAAATAGTTAATTTTAAGGAAATGGAAAATTCCCGATGTACCTTTATTTTTAAAATTAGAATGGTTAAAAGAATTTATGCATGTTGCTTTAATGGAAAAGCTTATATGGATAAATACTAAACACAATTGGGTTCAATATAATAAAATATGGTCTAATATGAATCCTCTGTTAGGTTTATAAGTTGATTTGTTGTTTGGTATCCTCTAAATGTATATGTATATTTGTTAGTTGGCTGTATATAATGTCAAGCTCTCCCCTTCCCCCAACCCTCTAAGTTTATAGTATGTATGTTAAATACCTAAGCATTACAAAATAGATAATTAATTTATTTTATTGTTTTGTTTGTATTATTGTTACAATATTATAATATACAAATATAAATTAGGAAAAAACCCACCTTCCTAAATGGTAAGAATGGCTGGTATTGGAAAAAGGTGCCTAGGGAGGGTGTGGAATCTTAGTGTTGGAGGTTTTTAAGAGGAGGCTGGATAAACATCTGGTTTAGCCTATCCTGCCTTGGTGGGGGTAGGACTAGATGCCCCTCTGAGTGCTTTTACCCTAGTGTGCGTCTCTGTCTGCATGCATTACACATTCAAGCAGTCATGAAGGGCTTTGGTTCTGCGCTGGGCTGAGTAGTTACTGGGGGAGATGGTGGGAAGGAACACAACAGAAAACCCATGAAAGAGGTGGGACCACTGCATGGGGTCAGCAAGATACAACAATACAAGATACAAGTAGCACTGGATCTAAACACGCCTGCCTGCCCACAGACTCGGGAGAGCTGACATCTATGCTTGGCTCTGCCTCTGGCCTGGGGGGCGACTGAGGAAAGCCACTCCTTTTGAGCCTTTTCTGTCTTGTCTCAGTCTTTATACTGGAAGCCCGTTCGGGTAGGGAGTGCAGCACCCAGCGCAATAGAGCTCTGATTTTCAGCGGATGGCTCTTTAGATCAGAGTTGGCTAAAGATGTTGATAGTGGTCGGCCAATCAACCACAAGTGATATTCTGTGATACTTGGGGGTGAAGGGGCTCTCTTGCCCCTTGATGGCATAGCCACACCCCCTTTCTAAGAGCTGTAATGTCACACTGTTTGGAAAGGTGAGTGACCATACAGGAAAGGACTGGGACCAAGTGCTGCAGCCCCTCGCCCCCCAAGGAGACTGCTCTAGGTTGTCTTCCTAGCACAGTAGATCCTGGCACAGCACATTGTGTCCTGTGTTAAGTCTGGCCACCCCTGCTTTAGATAATTAATTGCATCATTATGGTGGGAAGATTGATTCCTGCCAGAGCACCTTTGGCCTCCTTGAGTGGAAAATGGTAGGTAGGGATGGTTCTGAGCAGTGGTGCTGATTGGCCCAGAGAGAAGTGAGAGAGAATGGAATGTGGGTAAGGGCAGACAAGATGCTGCTTTAGCATTAAAAGAAAAAGACCAACGTGAAAGCAAATTCCTCTTTACAACAGGGTGAAACCAGTTGCTTTGTAGGGCTTCATCTTCAACCCTGAAATGTGCAGACGCATGCACCCGACATGTACATGGATGCTTTGATGGGGTAATTCTGATTGCAAATGGTTAGTTATAAGTGCTTGAACTGCACGAGCAAGCACAGCAAATGTGCACACAATTTATTATTATGCTGCGGCTCATAGGAGTTCCAATGCAATTGGTTTGTTTTGGAGTTTTCAGTCCCTTTACGTCTGGGTTGGCAACCATGTTCGTAGCAAGACTTTCCTAAATTCCTGGTGGGTGTCTGTTATGGTGACTGTGCTGGAAAATTCAGCCTGAGTGTCTTACTATTGTTTGCTGGTTGTTAAGGTCATTTTTGTTATTTATATCCAAAATAATATGGGCTAGAAGACGGCATTTTGGTCTGTGGCACAGTACTTAGGCTGTGCATGTGTGCTGCATGCTGATTGTGCCATGGGAGAAGAGGCGGGGGGGGGGGGGGGGTCTGGGGGGGGAGGCAGGGAGCAAAACTTTAGGGGAGTTCAAACTATTCCCCGCTGAGCCTCCCCTCAGCAGCAGCTTGTCGGGGAGGAGCTAGCATGCCCCCCGCCCACCCATGGCTGCCTGCCTGTCTGACTGCCTATTTTGTTGGCTGTCTGCCTACCTATGGTTCCAGTCGCTCACCGCTGCCACTGAAACTTTCAAAGGTCCCTCCCCACCAGCCCATACCTGTGCATGTGCTGAGGCCATCGCCGTGTTTCTTAGCGTGGCATGCTGGAGGAAGGGTACTCCCAGCATGCCACACAGAAAACATGGTGGCTCCAGCATGCACACAGGCCTGCGGTGCAGGCTTTTGAAAGTTTCAGTGGCGGCAGCAGTAGCAGCGGGCAAGTGAGTGAGCGGCAGCCTGGGTCTGGCACTGGTGGACCCCAACCGTTGCTGACGGCAGTAGTGATGGTGAGGATAATGATGATGACTGGGGATAGGTAGCGTGTGTGTGGGGGGTTGGGGAGTGAGTGTGTTTGTGTGTGTCTGTATGTGTCTCTGCTGGGGTGGGGGAGAGTCAGTGAGTGAGGGGTTGTGTGTGTGTCTGGTTGGGGGAAATGGGTGAGGGTGAATGTGTGTGTGTCTGAGGGGGAATGGGTGGGGGCAAGTGCACGTACCGAGATCACATTCTCAGTCTGTGGGGAAACAGGGATCCTAACCTGGATCTCTATAATCCAGACTAGCTCCCTGGACAGCCAGGCTGCACCCCCTCTTTCCTGCCACGCCCTTGGGTCACACAAGGGCTAGGAGGGGTGTGCAGATTCTTCACCCGCCTGTCTCAGCCATCCCAGCTTGCCCCACTGACTCAGCAATGCCTTTATTTATTTATTTATTTATTTATTTGTTGCATTTATACCCCGCCCCTCCTGAACACAGCTCGGGGCGGCTTCCAATCATAAAATCACAATATAAACAATCTAAAACACATAAAATCATTCCAAAAACATTAAAACTAAACAGGACCTGGGATATAAAACCAGTTAGGATGGGGGAGATAAAAAATTCAACTACCCATCCCCCTTCCCAAAGGCCCGGGCGAACAGCCAGGTCTTGCATCTTCGCCGGAAAGTCAACAAGCTTGGGGCCAGGCGGGCCTCCTCAGGTAGGGAGTTCCAGAGACGTGGCCCGGCCACTGAGAATGCCCTCTCCATTGTGGCTCCCCGCTTAACGCGGGGGACCTCCAAGAAGGCACCCCCGGCAGACCGAAGGAGCCGCTCCAGGGCGCGGAAGGCGAGGCAGTCCCTGAGGTATGAGGGGGCCGAGACCGTGAAGGGCTTTATAAACCAATACCAGCACCTTGAACCTGGCTCGGCATGCTATTGGCAACCAGTGCAGAGCC